>JAUMJL010001645.1:0-68282 GCA_033558185.1 Dromococcyx pavoninus
CAGGTGGGCAGCCCAGCGCACGCGCAGGGGCGCAGTAAACAGGCGCCACCGCTCCGCCCCCTGACGCCGCGCGCGCCGGCGGCTGCGCGGTGGCGCCACATCCGGGCACTGGGGCAGGATGAATGCTCCTTTCCAAGATGGCGGCGGAGGGAGGAGGGAAGGAGATGAACGAGATTAAGACCCAGTTCACCACCCGGGAGGGGCTGTACAAGCTGCTGAGCCACTCGGAGTACAGCCGGCCCAACCGGGTGCCCTTCAACTCGCAGGGCTCCAACCCGGTTCGCGTTTCCTTCGTCAACGTCAACGACCAGAGCGGCAACGGCGACCGACTCTGCTTCAATGTGGGCCGGGAGCTCTACTTCTATATCTACAAGGGGGTCCGCAAGGTACCGCGGGGCCGGTGGCGGGCTGCCTCGGCCTCGGGGCTGTGGTCCGGTTGTGGTTGGGGCGGCGGGCGGTTCCCTGGCCCGTGGGGCGGCGGCGAGGGGAGAGGCTGCGGCCCGGTTATGGTTCCGTTGTGGCCCCGGTTGTGGCTGAGGCGGCAGGCAGTTCCCTCCCCTGTGGAGCGGCGGGCAGGAGAGGGGCTGCGGCCCGGTTGTGGCCCCGTTGTTGCCCCGGTTGTGGCTGAGGCGGTAGGCAATTGTGGGGCGGTGGGAAGGAAAGGGACAGCGGCCCCAGTTGCGGCCGAAACGGCGGGCGCTTCTCTGTCCCGTGGGCCGGCGGGGAGGGAAGGGGAGAGGAGCGCAGGCCCGGTTCGGGAGGGCGGTGTGAAGGGGCCGGGGCTCGTGTCCCGCAACGGGGGCGGCCCTGGAGGGGCGCGATTGCTTGGGCGTGCAGGAGTGAGGGGCGGCTTCCCATCGGCAGGATAACCCTGGGCCTTCTCCACCTGCAGCTTCGGTCGGGGTTTGATGTTTACTAATGCCTGTCACATCCATGCTCTCAGGGTCTTTCTGGCTTTGATGGAAGGGCTGCAGTATTCACTGTAATTTTAGGCCTTTATCGTGGCTTTGAAGTGTGGACTGGTTTTAAGATTCTTTCTAAATGGGAGCAGTGCAATTAGCTGAGTTTTAAATGTCAGATAATTAACACAGAGAAAGTTGCTTTCACAGGAGAGAAACGCTGATGCACTCGAGAGTCTCCTTGGCTGTCATTATTTGATACAGGACTAACCGTGCATGTATTTGATCTCTCAGGTCACCATAGTTATGAACAAACATGTTCTGCTTGTTTCTTGAGGTCCTTGGTTTTATGGGATTTAGAGAAGGAGTCAGAATTTATCATGCTGAATGAACGCATGTCACTGAATGTCTATAAACAGAGATGTCACGATTGTCAGCTTTCTGGTTTATGTTTCAAGAGTGGGTGCTTGTTATCTTATATTCTTGGGCCATAACATGAGTACCTTGAAGTCTTCCTGCTGTTAGCCCACATTTGAGATGGGATGAAGGCACAGAGAACTAGTGACGTGTGCAAGGCTGTGCAGGAAGCTTGTAGATGAGCAAGGAGTTACAACAGAATCAGCTGTGTCCTAAGCTAGTCCCCACTCCTGCTCTGTATAATGCGTAAGCACCAACTGGAGAATAAAGCCTATGTGTTTGTCTGTTGATTGATTTGACAGATCTGATATATCCTGTAGAATTATATGGAAAAGTATAGGTATGGATTTGCCTCTTAATGAACTTTAATAATCTGGTTATGTTTTAAGTAATTCTTGGACAATTGGTCTTTAAGTCTGCAATGAGTATTTTGTATCAAACGGTATTTGCTATAAACTAAAATATCACCACGCTTGAATTCTGATAGCTTACATTCATTTTTCTGTCAAAGTAAATGCAGAGTTCTCTCACTTAGATTACAGTGCAGGCCTTCATGCAGTTTGGTAACGGTGCATGTGGTTCCTGCAAGTTGTCTAAGTAATTTCTTGCCTCAATATTGAAAATAAAAATCTGAAGCCTGCAACTTCATTGAAGATAGGGAATGGAATAACTTTTTCAAATTATAAAAATAATTTTTATTAGATGCTAAAAGCTGCTGGTGTGTTACACAGTAGCTGAGAAGAGTTTAGTTTGCCAGATTGTTAACTTGTGAGCTTTGAGGCATACTTGTTACGGTTTTAGATACTTGTTTTTCTCCAAGTAGTGTGAAACATAGGCATTGTTAGAACATAATTCATTTCAGTGACCTTTCAAAGTGTTGACAGTTTAAAATACACTGGATATTCTCTATATATAATACATTAACTTTATTAAAATGAAGCTAGAGAAAGAGATGAAATAGATGGAAACATACTTAAGGAAAATCCTTTTCAATGAGAATGGGGAAGACGATCTGTCTTAAACTTGTAATATTCACTGCTTTGGAATTTATTTTGAAACTGCTCAATGACAATTCCCTGTTTTGTCTGTGTACCAAATTGACATAAGAACAGGCTGACAGTCTCTCAATTGATGATTTGAGCTTTTCAGAATCAAATGTTATATCTTGTGGCATCATAAAAGGGAGAGAGCTATCGTCAACTAAATTGACAGTATGTAATTTGGCCTTAAACTGGACAGACTAAGCTCTGCATTCCTTCCTGTTCTTGAGGGTGGGTGGGGGAGAGGGACTTCATCTGTTGAAGACTGATCTGTTTGTGATCCTCTGCATGATACAGATGCTAATAACTTAAGTTTTAACTGTTAGTCCGTGATTATCTCAATATCCCTTTTAAAATTTTCCCTAGTTACTTTAAGACTACCATTTTTGTTTTCGCTAAGTGATGTTAGAATGTTAAGAGTGTGAGTTGAATTCAGTGAAGCTGTGCTGTGTATATACTAGGTAGCTATGATTTTGTCTTTTGTCCCCCTTATTTTAAGGTCCGCTTCTTTTCTTGCTGAGAAAAGACTATAATTTTAATAAAATGAGGTAAAGAACCACCAGGAGTTTCTTTTAAGTAACCATGTCTTTTAGATATGGAGATAATTCTTGCATCAGTAATCTACTGCAGATCAGTACACACCAAGTAAGAGTCACACTTAAACCACGAGTGACACTTGGGAATAAATAATGTCATATTGAGTCAAAGATACCACTTGAAAGGATATTTCTTGAAATCAATGGTCCTAAGCTTTTTTCCTCTCTATTTCCTTTTAATCCTAAATATGTGGCTTCTGCTGCATCTAGTTTGTAACTCACCTTTTTAAGCAGACTGCCTAATGTTTGTGCTCTGTTTAACTTGCATAAAGAAAAAAAACGAACATTTCCGGGGATATTTCTTTAACCTTCATCCTTCTTCCAAGAAACGTGGTTAAAATGTTATCTCTGGTGTCCAGGACAGTGGTGTGGAGTTTGGAGGACTGACAGACAATGATAATAGTTTGGTGGAGAGATGAGAGTTCTGGACAGCATTTGAAGCTGTCTTTAGAGATTTTTTTTGAAGTGAAAAGGTATTTTCTCCCGACCTTGTTCTTCACCTCTTTAAAAAGGAAGCTGAATTTTTACTGTTCCATGTTACCACTAAACCTTACCATTACTGTGAAATGTGTTTTCCATGTCGTAGAAAGCATGTAAGTTGTGAGCCAGTGAATTATTGTTTTTATAATGAAACTTGTGCAGCTCTCTTTGTGTTAATAAGGAAATGTAGGCTTCCAGAATACTGCTGCTTTCAGATTTGGATCCACTGAAAAAAGAAATGAACCTCTACTTTAGTGAAGAGAAATTAAAGTGTGATGGAATGAGATGTGGTTGCTTTACTTAGTGCACTTGAGAATAACTACATACTCACATGAGTGTCAATGGATTTCCCTTTCAGTCCTCCTTGACTTTGACTCTGAGGTTAGATACATACAGTGATCTGTTGTTACAGAAGGGGTAAATTCCAGTGGCAGCTGAAAATTATGGTTCAGCAGTATAGTATCTTCTTGCCAGTGCACTCCTATCTCCTTGCTGTCTTTGGCAGTGCTTAACCTCTGGTTGAGCTAGTTTTGCTTGCCAAACCAACAGCAAAATACTTGCTGGTTTTCTGTGCAGATTTTCTCTTGATTTGGTGATTTGAACTGTTTTGTCTCTGGGTCAAATATTAGCAAGGCATAGTGAGAGTGGAGAAGGGAGCAGGGAGGAACAACCCCCCTTCAGTGACGTGGGCTGTCGCATCGGATCTACTGCCTTATGAGGTCTCGCCTGAGTAAAAACTTTACTTCAGCCCTAAGTCAGATTCTAAGTGATCTTTTCTTGGCGGACTGTAGACTTAATTTTGGTTAAGAGAGTTAGAGGTGTCAAAGGAAACCCTTTCTGTTACTTTATGCATTTGCTTCTTCATGGAGTAGGGATTATAAGATGATAATTCAAAAATTATTGTTCAAGCTATGATGCATTGATGCTTTAGATGGGTTGCCTTTTCCTGCAGCCCCAAAACAGGTGTGTGGCCTGTTACTTGACTCTTTCTTATGAGATGGTCTTGGGGTACTTAAATATGGTTTGTGACTAGCTTTGCAAAATGATTTATTAGTTGATTCATTAGGCTAGAAAAGGAAGCACTCTCTCATCTTCCTTGCCTTTGGAATGGCTGACAAAACAAGGCTCTTTAGATTGCTGCTAACATTAACTATTAAATCTTTTTCCCTTTCTACTAGGAAGCTAGTGCATTTTCCTTTAAGAAATTGTGTATATGATAATTAGTGTGTTACTCTGTATTTTGTGAAGGTTTCTGGGCAAATTAGTCTGCAACTGTCACCAGAATACATTCATATACAGGTACATATTAACAATAGTGTTGCGTGGTGCACAGTCTTTTTTAATTAACTTATTAGGATTTTATGAAATTTGAGTGTGTAGTTCAGCTTATTACAATTTGTTAAACTTTTTGCCTTTTATTTAAATACTGACTAACTACTTTCTCTGTTAATATGTGGCAGACTTTCCTAACTTTGTTTTGGGATTTGGAACTTCTTTCTCACGAAAAGAGGCTTTGTCTTTAGTTTTACATTTTTCCTGCAGCTGCCTAAAGCAGCAGTCTGTCAATAACTATGGAATATTATAGTATGTTGCAAAGGTGTTGGAGTATAAATATACGTATGTGGTAAGCTCAGGCTGGCTCAAGCATGGAGGGCAGAATCTGTTGGCTGTCTTTTTAACCTTAAGTTGAGCAAGTGGCTTAGGAGTAGTTACACTTGTACTAAGATGAAAGTAATCTCAACTTCTTTTATTAACAGTTCGCATACTGGCAGTCTATGGTTATCAGTAAAAATATTGATGATGTGTAGGATTCCTTCCTTTGCAGTTCTCTACCTTGTCTGGTGCTTGATACTGGAGGCCTTGTCTGGTTTGGAAGTGTTATCCTTGGTGGTGGCTTCCTTTCTAAGACTGTTCATCTAGTATCTTGTTGCAAGGACAGAATGATAATGGACAGCATTTGCCACTGGGCTTAATGTGTTGCTCTGGGTAGAGTAGGATGAGACAATTCTTGGAAGCTGCGATTTGTGGAGAAAAACAGCAAATTTTCTCAAGATGTGGTTGTAAGGCGAGTTTGTATTATTGTATATTTAGAGATCACTAAGCTGTGTCAGGGCTTCGAAAAAGATATGCAGTTTAATAGCATATATGAGCTGTAAAAATGCTGAGATTCATAAAGATCTTTGAAGAAATACTTGCTCTGAAGCAGAGGGAAGCGTACCTACATCTTTGTGTCTAGTTCGTAATCTTGCAGTAACAAGAATTCCACAGCCTGCCTAAACAACTTATATCTGCTGTAGATCTTTCTCTAACTCAGTTATTTTTTTCTGAAGTCAGTTAGATTCATTTGGTGCATGCTTTTGACAGATTTATCTTCTGTGCTTTTCCCCCATTTGTCTAGATGCTTACAGCCTGTGTTGTTTTGGTGATTCTGATACCAAAGAAAGGTTTACTACTATGACAGTTGAATTCTGCCACTAAGTGTTTTGCATTCAATTATTTAAATCAGAATGTATTTACACCAGTGATGTTTATTGCTCTTATTGTCAAACATGACAGGCAAAGCTGACCGATGGAAGTACCACAGTAAAGACAGAACTTCTGTGAAAGGTATCTGTCCTGCAGCTGGGAAGATAATATTTTTCTGTGCTGGAGGAATTTGGGTAGTCCATATTTTTCAGAAGTACTGGATGTGACACTATATAAATCTGTTTGGTCACTCTTCAAAAGGGTGGTGTGTTTCTCGAGAAATCTTGTAATTTCTTGCAGAGTTTTTTCTTCTGTCTCTTGTAGGTCATAGTGATGTTGGGACTGGATTCTCCAGTCCTGTGGAGGTATTGTGGCTGGATCAGTAGTATTTTATTTGTTGATCTCTGTTTGTGAAGGTATTTGAAAGTCTCTTGGAAATTTGTTTTGGGCATTTAGTGGATGAGTATAGTTACTAGCTTGAGTTTTATGATGTAGATAGATGTTTTCTTTCTTATTTTTAGCTGGGCTGTGGAAAGGACTGTGAAGACATGTTACAAAATGTTCCTGTAGAGTTTTCTGAAGGATGGGGTTTTTTGTAACCCCTTTATTTCAGCGACACTTCAGCAGAAAGTAGTGAAGAGCTAATGTGGATTACAGGAGTATAGGTATATTTAAGTGTTTAACTCTGTTTTGAGGCTTATAATAGAACAACTAGGACCGTTCCAGTAGGGGAAGGACTAGAGAGCTGCTTTAAAATGATGCTGTTGCACTGTTAAATGTTTCTTGCTATGGAAGAGAGTGAGATATCTGCACTTGGCAGAGCTTGCAAGATAATTATTATCTGGGGGCTACTTCTGAGTTGTAGATAGTGGCATTAGTCTGTAGTGCTTTTACTTCTCCTCGTCTATGCTTCGAGATAGTATCACAACTGTTTGACTTTAGTAAGCTATTGTAGTATATCCTCTGAAAGATTGCTCTCTAAAGTAAGAGTTCATTTATTTATGGCTGCTTGTTTGGCTGGCATGTTTGAGAGTGAGTATGAGGCTATGCTGGCGAAACCCCCAAAATGGTATGCAGTATTTTATAGGCAGTGAATTTGTGTGTGTGTGTCTGGTTGGGTTTTTTTACCACTGCAGATATAATTTATTGTTTTGTTTTGTATTGAAGTGTATTTGTAGTCACATTGCACTTATATGAGTAGTGTTGCAGCAATTTAAATTAGTTTAAAACCATTAATTGTGGCAAAATTTTAGTCATAATGCTTCACAGATGCAATTAATGGGTTATTTGTAACAAACTCTTTTGTCTGTAGTGGTCCAGCTTTGTCAGGATATTTACAAAAAGGTTGCACTATGGCTTACACTACAAGGAGATTGCATTATGCTTTGACATCTGACAATCTACGGAACAGTTAAATAATTGTCTCATTTGACATTCTAGAATCAAATTTATTGCCCGAGTTCAAAGTATTACTGTAGTTCTCCAGCTAAAGGGAACCATCTGAAATAACTTCTTTTGAAACATGTGTATTAAAAGGCCACTTGCTGTCCAGTTGTCATGACTATGAGTTGACACGCTTGGACAAATTCCTATTTGAAAGCGGTACCATTTAGTGCCAAGAGTGCCTAATAATGGCGTTGTCCTCTTAGACAGCCTAAGGAAACTAAAAAGTAGCAATAAATATGCCATTAAAAAGTTATAGTAGTAGTATTCTGGTATGTCGTTCTCAGAAATCAAGTATTTTTCTGCCTTACCTCGCCCCACTTTTAAGTGGAATGTGTATGCAGTCCATCTTCTGGTATCTACATACTTCTTGTCGCCTGTAACTTAAAGCAACTGTGTGGGCAGGGCAACCAGCCCCTACAATTGAAATATTTATAGTGGCAGTGTCATGATTTGGGCTGGGATTTTTCTCTTGCGTTATTCAGTAAAGCTGTTTATAGTGGAACGATAGATCCCTAATAGATACTTTCTGCAAACTGATTTCACTTTTGGTTTATCAACTGTAATCAGTTTTTAATTAGTTTCATAAGTTTCTCATGTGGCTGTAATGGTCAAAGAAATAATACTTTTTTCCTTTTTAACTCTGTGTGGGATTGGAAGGTGGCTGTACTGAGCGGTTCTTGGTGTAGTATGCCTAATTTTGTACATCTGGAGAACATGAAGTGCTACATTAGACTAAATGCTAGTCTAAGCAAGAACTATATGTTAAAAATGCCTTGGAGTAGGGAGAAAATGTTGGATGTTATGAATAAACTTCATTATCCTCATTCTCCTAGGAATTAAAAAAGTAATTCTTACCTTATAGGAATTTTGCATACATTTTGTCAGGAAAGTGATACCACATGAAACTTTGAGAGGACTACAGTTTACAGCTTTAATAGCCCTTTTCAACAGAAGGAAGGGGGAACAGTGACAACAGGAGACTGACTGAATGCCAACATATATTGAAACTATCTGTTAAAAATCCATGAGTCTGGTGAAACAAACAATTTGAATGATGCCTTAAGGACACTTTAACCTGCACAGTCACAAGGATAACTCAGTAAATCTGAGTAAAATAACTGTCTTCTCTTCCTGACTTACAGATGTAACCAAAACAGATATGTAATCCTGCGAGTCGTAGTCTCGTCATATTTTAACTGTGACCATTTATTTCTAAGTGTTTATTTTTTTGGTCATTGTTGCTAAGACTTCCACTAAAGCTGTGCAGGTTTTCTGTACATTTGAAGAGAATATTGGGGCATGACGTTAGTACAAATTTGAACCTATCATTGAAATGAAATTTTGGCTGAAGTTGTTGTAAAGTTTTGGTTTTTTTCTTTTGCTGTCTTGATTTTTCTGGTTTTCTGTTATTACCCTCAAAAATAGTTATGCAGTGATTTTTTTCATATCATGTCCATAAGATTTAAATTATAGTTTATAAGTTTGGATTTGCATAATGTAGTGGTCAGAATGCCAAATACACTCTCTAAAAAAATCAACTTCACTACTGTACTATGAAGCCATAGACAGAGGCTTAATCTGCATTTTCCTTCAAATTTCCAGCTTTGTTTCATACTAGGATCTATATATAGTAAACAGTTGGATTTATTTTTCAGACTTCCTTTTCAAATTAAAGTATTTCTAAAGGGGTTTTTTTTTTTGGCTTTTTAGTAGGAGAATGGACCAGAGACTCAGTAGCTGCCTGTTTGCAATTAAGGTCCTGAGAGGGTCTAGCTTTAAAAATAATTTCAGAGGGTAGAAATAGTTGCATGGTTGGACAATGCCACTTGTAAAGTTTGATACCACATATACTGCAGAATGCAGTGTTTCTTCCCTGTCTCATAGCCCATCTTGCATGGGTTGGTCTGTGTCAGTTCAGATTACTCCTTTATTACTTACAAATAGCCAAATATTTAAAACAAAAAGCATGCCTATTTGGTGTGATGTATTGATCCAGGAGGAGGTTTTTTCGAAAGGCAACTTTCAGAAATACAGGGTCGAGCTTGTAAAAGAGAGATACTTGGGTTGACTAGGGAATTATTGCTGTTTAATAGCATTGGCTGTATGTCTCAGAAGGTGATTTATAGCAAAATCTAGCTGTTGCTTCAGAGTGTGATCTTATGCTCTATCCCCTCTGAAGAAAATTGTCCAGTGGTGTTCGCGTTGGTTTAATGCATGGGGTTGGCCTGCCTTTCTTGCCTGCTTCAGTGACACTGAGGTCCCTGGTACAGAATAACTTCTGTGTCATGTACAGATAGCAAATGCCTGCAAACTTTTAATATACTGCTCTAGATGAGTTTGCTGACCTTCTAACAGTGTTGGCGGAACAGACTCTGTACCTATGAAGTGGCTATTCAAATGTAGTTCTGTGCTTTAGCCAAAACGCAGCCTCTCTGTGTCTGTAAATGCACTGAACTGGGGTGGTTAAACGTGGGCACGTGTTAGCACTTTTGAATCAAAGAGATGGGGCAACAACTGTTCTGAACAACTCAGATGTCCAGATGAAGCTGTGTTTAGTGGTGCTCAAGATGATTCATGCTTTTCCTCATTGTTTGAGTAACAAAGTGCTCATTGTCAGTTAAGTTCCTTGCAGCAGCCTAGAGGCGTCTCGCTGAGCTGCTCAAACTCTGTATTGCACTGTAGCAGCATGCACATCTCTGTTCCCTCTGAGCTTTAGGTAACCCCTTGTGCAAGGAAGTGTTGGGCTGGCATTGATCTGTGCATGTGTTTTTGATGGAGGCTCTGCTTGTACATAAGAGAGCACCAAACAAAGAGGAATGCTGATCAGTGCTTGGAGAAGTCCAGTCTTAGTATTCTAGAAATGCTTTTCCTGTGCTTTCTCTTCAGTCATTTGGGAAAACTTTCTTCATTTGTATCGTCTCTGATTAGTAGGTCTCTGGCCGCTGTGGCACTTTCAGTGTGAGTTGTTATAAAGAATTTATGTTTGGACAGACTGCTGATACTGGTGCTAGTTAATGTTTGATCATGTTTGACATCAGAAATTTGTACCATGCATAGTAATTAGTATGTCCATATCAATGGGAGGGGTGACTGAATAGCTGGGCTGTGTTCTGTCAGTACAGAACACGGTTCTATGCCCTCATACAGACACGTGTTAGGACCTTCAACAAAATGCTTGAGACATGGGCAGTTACTCAGAAGTCAGCACTGCTGTCTGCAAGAAGATCAACAGGTGACAATTGGTAGTCTGGTCACTCCCTCCAAAGACAAAATCAGCCTAAGGGAAGAGACAGTGTTAGGTGAACTTTTGGTACGTTCAATACTTAGAGCCTTTTAATGGTATTTTTCAAAGAAACCTATTAATAGTAGGCAAAAGGGTTTTGTTTTTTTTCTTAATATCTATATCAGTGAAACTGTCAGCACTTGCTATTAAAGTATCTTAATACTTAGCTTACTTTAAAAATAAGGCTGTTGGGAAAGCTAGTGCTGAAACTGGGAACGTATGCTGCTTGTTGCTCTAAACCTTCTGAAGCAGGGTTCTGGTTTGTAGACCAGGTGATATCCTAGAACTTGTATGTGTAGGATTGTGGGAAATCAGAGTTCAAGGGAGTGTTCCTGTGTTAACAGATTTGGTCTGTGATACTTGTTGTCTAGTAGCTTATGCTCCAGTTCTTGTTCTGTAACACTTTTTGCCTGGTTGGGCTGGGTCATTATGAAATGTCTTCAGCCCCAGAAGGAGGATGCATTGCAAATTAAAAACTTCAGGACAAGATTTAAGACAAATATGTTATTTTATCTGGCTGTTACTAAATGTGACCACAAAAAGCATAAAGCAATGTTTTTGGAGCATGTTATACATTTGGCCAATAATTTATTCACATAACTTCTGTAGAAGAGTTCTGGGGCTCTTGAAATAACAGTCAGTTACATCTTATTTTTAGTACAGAAGTAATTAGGGCTTTGGTCTAGTAATATTTTGTTACCATGCTGCAATGTGATGGAGTTATGGGCTTAACAAAAGCAATGTATCAAAAATGTCCAGCATTCCTGTAGGACTTGCAAAATCCAGCAGTAGCCAGAGAAGACATCATTCTGACCTGCTGGACAGACATTACTGAGTTGTATTTGACTCTTATAGAACTTTGTCATAAAAAAAAAATTGATTAACAACTGCTACAGTGAAATAAGTTTCTATAGCAACAGAGCAATGCAGGGTGCAATTGTTCAGACTGCTTTTCTGTAACGGATAATTTTTTCTTACAAGCAGTGAATTTACACTGTTGGACTAAAACATTGTTTTGTTATAGCAACGGATAATCCTGAGCTCTTTTGCTGCTGCCTTTAATTTTTTTTTCGCTCCTAAAGAAATAACTTTACCCTTTATGTACTGAAAAGAGGTTGGGGGGGAGACTTTGAAAGATAAATACCAGGGTGGTAGACTGGTGGCAAGTCAACCTACTACTACTTGCCTGCATTTTGTTTAGCGTAATGGAGCTGTGCTGGATATGTACATGCAGTATGAATTGGTACTTCACGTCTACCTGTTGACAAGTCTGCATGAAACTGAACTTGCTCTAATTTAATGATAAGGGTCGTATAGTAGCCTGCAAATTTCAAGTTGGTCTTGTTTAGTTCTAATGTTGTCAGGCTTTTGTTTGTTTGTTCTTTGTATGTTTAAAGTCTGTTTATTTTGTTTCAACACTTTTGAACACCCTGAAGGAGAGGAATGTTCTGCTTCGAGCTTCACTGTTAAAATTGGAAAAGATTAGGAGATTGTCAAGGGACTGCAGGTGTTGAGTGTTTTTGCTGTAAAAACACAATTGTAAAGCCAACTTTTGAGCGTTGTTATGTTTTGATCTTTTGAAAGTTAGAAGAAATGAAATTTGAACAACTTCAGCAGTGAAGCTATAGCAACTGTAGTCTTTCAATAGGGCATTTAATTTTGTGTGATGTATTTTAAGGGTACTTTAGATGTCTGATCACTTGAAAGAAAAAACAAAAGCTGCAAATGTGTCTCTGACAAGCTGTGTATACAGTTGATATCAAAGGATGCTGGTGATGGGTGTGCATTTATTGTTAAAGTGCGTTTTTCTGATATCATAATGCAACTGTACCAGTGTCTTAGAGAAGGAAAAAATAAAGTTCAAAGCTAAAGTGAAAGTAATTGCTTTGAAGGTGTGACTGACTAGAACTCCAGTCCAGCAGGTTGGGTAAGTTTCATTATGTGTGCATGGGGAGGAGATAAACAACTTGGAGATGATGCTGTCATTAAGTCATGCAATGTTTCCAGTTTGTTCTGTGTTTTGGGGGCCATCTAAAAGCAGCCTGGCAACTCTAATATAAATGAGTGTCACCTTTAACAGGTATAATTTTCTAACCAGTTTTACAGAGCTGAGCCAATTTAAACCATTTCACAGTGAAAGTAACTTACCAAGTGCTTAATAAATATCCTATCTGAGTCTGCAAACTGGATGAGAACAGTTGCTGAATTGTGCCAGAATATATGGTTTTACTTGGAATCCATTTGATATTTATATACCTATTTTCCTTATTTTAGTTTGCTTCTTCCATCTAGTATATGCATGTTATCTGTGTTTCGCTCATCTGAATTGTGCCTCATTCAGCGTTAAAAAAAGGTGAAAAAGGACTGATTATAAATGTAGGCAACAGTGTAACTAGACTGTAGAAGTAGGAGGAAATTAAAGGATCCACTGGAGGATAAAGAACAAGGAGGAGATTGGTTGGAAAGATAACTGTTACTTTTTTACCTCAGAGCTACGAATCTGTTACAACTTACTAGACTGTAACTATGGAGAAAAGAGAGTTAACTAAGCATAAATTTGAAGCGAACCTTGCAGAACTTTAATTATGAAGTGTAGTTAAGAAAGGAGATAATTGTTATAGTACGCTTCACTTTTGAGGAACTGAGAAAATTATGAAACTAAAATGTGCTTCAGTGCATTCCAGGTTGTACAGAAGGTGGGATATTCTTTAAACAATATATGACTGTCTGTAAGGAGTGTTGCAGCATGAACTTTATTCAGTGCCTGTGAATATTTGGTATGCTCTCTGCTATTCTGAAATCAGTTGCTTTTTAATTCACTGCATTCCTAATAGTGAAAAATTATGCTAAAAACCCTTTGGTTGCCTGTGACTCCGGTGACAGACACGTGTTTCATTAAGGCTTATTCTTGATTGTATTTATGTAGGGGAAAAACATTCAAGAGCACTAGTCACCCCCCACTCCCCCCAAAAACCCCCAAAACAACAGACTCCACCACAACTGCAAAAGAACTCCCCAAATCTGTGAGGAATTCTCAATTGCTTCAAGTAACTTTCAGTTGTGGATTTTGAAATTTTAGGGTAGTAGAATTCTGTGTTCGTTTATTCTGTGGTGTTGGCTGAAGGAAGATGTTAGTGTATAGCACATATTATAACCGGCTTTATTTGAAGTTCAGGTGCTCAGCTTTTCTAGTGTAATACTCTGGTAGTTAGGGAGATTTATAACTTCACATGCTTCTATCAATTAGCAATTTTAAATTGGTATAATAGTTATTTTAACTGAGGATGTTGGAGCTCCTTAAACTCATTCTGTTCTGAAATGGGGAGAGACTTAAAATGCTTAATTCTTGATTTTTTTTTTTACATATTTTACTGCTTACAGACTTTGTGACAACTACTGAGAAGAGAGCTTAAAGATGAGTTTTTCTGGGAGTGGTTTTGGAAACAGTTAATATTTTCATTGGTAATGTTACACAGAAGTAAAAGCATGTAAGTGATCGCAAAATTCTCATAATAAACTTGGGAGGCGTCCATAATCAGGAGTATTTTTAAGGAGAAACAAGCTGATGTTGGAACATTAACTGCAGTGAATCTTCATTGAAAAATACAGTTTGGTAATTTTTGCTTCAGCCATAAAACTTTGAAAAGATTACCAGGGTGTAATGTTGATTACAAGCTGAGCCAGCTTGTGATACAGCCGTTGGAAGCAGGAGGAGATAAATGCAATTCAGAGATGTTTCAGATGAGGTTTGCCAATAGAAATAAGGAGGTGTCTTTAGGGCCATTGCACAAAGCATTTAAAAAATGTCTTTGTATAGGAAATTCTAGTTACTTGCATTGATGAAAGTGGTTTTCAGCTCCTGCTACTGGAAGAAGATGGTGTCTAATGTAAAACTGGAGAATGTGTTTTTAATTTGCTGAGCAAGACAGTCACTATTTCTTAAAGCTCTAAAAGGTAGAAGAGAAGAAAGAAGGGAGAGAATAAACAAAATGTTCCTTAGATGTGTGAGAGACAGTGCCAGATCACCCATGAGTCCCAATCATGCAAAATTCACGATCAGTTGAGAAGAATCATGCTCTTTGACTAGCCCTGCTGTAAGCTGTTGCTTGTAGTTGAACTGCGTAATGAAAATACTGTGGTGTCATAGGCCACAGACTGTATGGGAAGTACAGAACAGTTTTTAAGACGAGGCAGAGCATTTAGTCCAGAAACTTCTCAGAGCTGAACCAGATGTATGGAATGAAGAAAATGTATTTATAGTGATACATATCTAACTTATCTGTGTGGTACCCAGGGGGTCTGCCTTACTGGCTTTTAGATCCAGAAGAGGAAATGAAGTGCAAGATGCTGAGGAGCTGGAGACGCTAAAGTCCAATGAAAGAATGGATGTACAGCTGATGTAGCATGCTCTTTCCATCTTATTTGCAATGTTTTATGGTAACAGTATCCCAGTAGTTTTGTAAGGAAGCTTCAGGGGATTTTGTTTTGCTTTTTGGATTTTCTTGGAGATTTTCTGTATTGCAAGTCTGCATTTATGCAGCAGACATTGAAGGTCAGAACTATTTCATCATATCTTTAACCAAGAGTAGAGAGTGACATTTTCTTGAATAATAACATCAAGTAGTAGTGGGATGATTAATTTATTATAAAAAGAGGTGACCAACCTTTACTTTTTTAATCATATGATGTAGAGAGACTGAAAAAACCCTACGCAGTAAACATTTTGTTTCAAGTTTTCATAAACTTTATTTATCTTCTTTATTTACATTTAGATAAATTTTAATATGCCAAGATATTTGCTATGTTTTCTGGCAATTATGAAAGATTCCATGCGCTTAAAACAGGTGTTTTCTTATTCACGATTCTGTATTTGAACTGACTGTTTGAAGTAAGATCTTTCTTCAAAATGGAAACTAAGAAAAGCTAGCAACTGTGGCTTGGCTTTGACCTGCTAATGTTAATCCTAGAACTTAAGTAAGATGGCCAGTTGCCTGGCCCCTCTTGCACCAGAACAGAATACTTTTCCATCAGGGTACAAACTTTAATGTACGGAAACTTTCTCGTTTAAATGCACTCCTGGAAAAAATTTTCCTTTCTGCTGGAAAAGCAAAGTCTTGATTCACAGGAGAGAAGACAGTATCAAATAAGAGAATCTTTGCTGTTCTAGTGCGCCTCCCTATATAGTGGATATACTTTGTTCCTCACATCTGAGTGTGTTCTCTTTATTTGGTAGCTATTTATGCACATCTTTGGCAATAACGTTTCCTCCCGTCCTAAGCAGCAGCAAAAATACTTTGAGGTTTGTTATAGTTAATAAGGTGATTCCTGCAATATGAGAATTGCTTACTTCACTCTTGGGAAGACATTAAGATGTTGATGTATCTTGATCAATATGCAGCACTTAACAGTTAAATAGGATTTCAAGTAGAGGCTCAGGCTGCTTGGTTACCATGGCAAACACAGTAGGAAATTCATGCCAAAGTTTGGAAACTAAGATACACAAAAGAAAACTTGTAAACTGAAATAATCACTTTGGAGAACAAATGTGGTTGTTTGTAATTTATTAGAGCCCCTTTTCCAAAGAATACTGTTTTAAAATCCTATTTTATAAAGGAAATCCTAACTGCCAGCTCAGAGTTTTGTACAAAGCAGGCAATATTCACAAGCAGGGAAGAGTGACATTCTTTGTTGGCTTGCCCTCTAAGTGTAAAGGCATTGAGTGAATAGACTAGCGTCTTGGAGACAGATAAATTGCTGAAGTACTGTAATCAAGGTGGCCATATTTTCAGTGCGCCATGTCTTATTTAACAGATGTGACCAGTATAGTATGTTGTGTATATATATGATTTGTCTGTGTTAATAATTATACGTATGTTGGATCACATATATATGATTTACATATATACGTTATGATTTTTGTATGTTAAAGATATTGCAATATTTATTTTCCTATACCTGTTTTCTTAAGGTTTGCTAACTGTAACAAAGACCTATATGTCGGTGTTCTAATGGGGTGATTGTTTGATGTTTTCCCTGTTTAATCAGCTGCCTTTGACCTGTGTACAATATTTCATATTGCAGTCCTGTCAGTATATTGTGGGAAAACCCAATATTATTGCATGTCATTTGCTTTACAGTTTTCCTTAGATGTGGTAACATGCAAATCATGCAGTTATCTTTCTTTTTCTGAACTTAAATTAGTATGTGTATTTATATGCCCCTTTTCCAAAATCTCACCCCCCAAAGAGGAAGTTATATAGAAAGATCAGTCTGTGGCTTAAGAGAGACTACTTCTAAAACCTTCCTGAAGATTGAGGCTAGGAGTTGTGTTTGGACACCAGGATTGTGTGCACCTGCCCTGACAGATTACTCAACCTCATCACTTCATACATTGCATAATGTTTTTGGAGATTCTGTTGGGTGGTTGGGGGCTAAGGGAAAGCAGTTTAGATTATTATTGAGAAACTACAATTAATTTGCCTCTGCCTTTATAGCACATAGTATCTTGGGAAGGAAGGCTTGTTGTCACGCTATCTAGAAAGTGGTGTTACTGGAACGCAAAGTGTTGGAGATGCCAGAACAAGCAGTTTAGGATTAGGCTGGAATGGTGTTCAGTTCTGCGGAGTTTTAAGTGTGAAGAGGCTGAGCTGCAGACTTCTTATGAATAGTGACTTATACTGAATTACAGGTTAGTGTCTGCTTTTTGCCAGTCTCTTAAAAAGGACTTACTGATCATTTTATAATTAAAACAAAGTAGAATGTGAAAACATCTGGAAGATTATACTAGGGTTTAACTCAAAGGAAATAAAGAACTCATTGGCCACAAGAAGTGATGAGCTGTGCCGTTGATTTGCCATAGTAAATAAAACTTTAAATAGCTTTCATCCCACTTTCTTATATGGTAATTTATAGTTCTGTGGTAGATCCGTAACTTCAGGAAAAGAAAAAAGGGAGAAAAGCCGCAGAAATTGAAGATAATTGGTTAATTGACTAATTAACTGTCAAGGCAAGAGGTAATTGTAAGAAGCTTGGGAGATGCAATTATGCTAGGTGAATGAGTGAGAGGGTTTGTTCCCACTAATCTTTTGGTGCCACACACTGGAGGGGGAAAAAAATGAGGCAGTTTGGAACCATTACATGAGAAAGGGGATTGCGATAGATGACTTGCTTTAATTGATCATTGAGTCCTAATTTTTCTTTATTGAAAGAAATGTAATGGGGAAGAATATTAGAAACAAGAATGGAATAAACCATATTGCATTGTATAAATCAGTAGACCAATCTGCAGGCGTTCATACAGGTCTAAAATAAAAAGGATTATTACAAAGATTCGGAGAAATTGTGGCAATTGTGATATCTAGAAACTTCTGTGGAAATACTGACAGGGATGGCATTGCTTATTCTAATAAATAATATGTGCTGTGTATATAAGGAGTGTTAGACATCATTGGCTCTTCATGGGAACAAGAAGGTATTCAGTAGAATCAGAGGGGAACAATATTCATAAGACACATTATTCTGTGTATTTAACTTTATCAGGATGTGTGGCTTCAGTCATCTAAGTAAATAATGAACAGAAACTGGATGTTTAAAACAATCTGGTGTAATTCGCAATTTCATTCAGTCATTAATGGGAAAAAAACAAACAAACCTGTGAACGGTTATTAAACTTCCATATTTCCAATTTAGCTGGCTTCTGGAAAGAAATCTGCACTGGGCAATAATTCATTAGTGCAGCTAACTTCTTGAACTCACTTTTGGAACACGTATCTGCCCACTGCTGAAGAAGGGATGTTGGGGTAAAAAGTCTTGGATTGTAGTCCAGTTCAGCTGTCCATGATTATGAAGTATGTACGTGCCATGACTTGTTAAACCTGTATCTTAATTTTTAAGGTGGTGAGAAAGAGACCTGCATAAATGTGACCTGTCATCCATGGATTATTAATAACCCAGAGAGATCATTGTTTTGAACTCAAAACTGCTCAGTGAGATCTTTCTTGTATAGCTCCTTAAAAATAGCTGAGTAGAGGGAGAAGAGGAGGAAGGTTTCTGCATCGCATGCAGAACTTGTGATTTTGAGTTAGGTTCCTGTTGGAGAGGTTTTTATCCAACAGCCTGAGCGACAGTTGAGGCAAGATTCTATAGACCTGCCACTGGGAAGAGACAATAATGCTGATATTGCGCCTCCTTTTCCCTTCTTCCTATTAAAAAAAAAGACAACTAATTGCTTAAACCAAAATAGAATGTCTAATTCAGTTCACGTCTGTTGGGAGTGTGTGATACAGCGACTCTATTCAGAGTTGTTTAACTGGCCTGTTTACTGATTTAGTGTGATCAAGCACATAACACTGAAATCAGAGTCTCAGTTTTTGTCTGAATTGGTCATTTTATTAACTGACACCCACCGTAACGTGACTTTTGAAGAAGGAATTGTGATATAGCTGCTTTTGCTAGCTCGTCTTCAATGTGGGTTTCTGAGAGAGTGTTTAGATGCTTGAGAACAAGTTAAAACTTTTATAGTTTTTCTGTATCACAGTAAAGTAGTACTGTGCAAAGCGTGCTTTAAAGCACTGGAGCACTTCTAGGGAGGAAAAGGACAGCTTTTCTTCTGGAGATGTAATAAAAATTAACTATTAAATATGTAGAAAGGAACACCTTTGTAAAGTTAAGTTACAATGTCGTGTTCTTTCCCTTTAATGATTTGGTTACAGTGTAGCTGCAGATGGTTGTTGCTGTTTGGAGTGCTTCCAGTCCTCTCCCCAGAGTGGGCAGGCTGTTTGCTAAGCACTGTTCACAGACCTGTTCGGGACTGACCAAGGCTTACTCTGGAGAGTTGTGCTGAGGGTTGTGGTCAGTTCATTAGAATGCTTTGGGGCTGACCCAACTCTTTATGACTTGTGACAGCACTGTTCATATTTTGGTCTCCCACTCAAAGGTGCAATGTCAGCATGGGTGTAAATTTTACCAAATGAATAACACATTTAACTGAAAGTGCTTTAAGTTTCTAAAGGGACAATTTCAGTGGCTCAAGATCTCTGCTGGGTTGGGACAGATGGAGGCAGCAGCAGCAGTGTTCTTTGCTCAGAAGACAGAGGATGTATTTTTTTGTGTGGAGTGTTCAAAATCTTGTTTCAATTTCCCTCAGCCTCCTGGGCCTGCAGTAGGTCCAATGTGCTGACATTCGTGTCCTACTTTAATACCCTTTGCCCGTTCTTATAGAGAAACAAAGGGTAAGTTGATTCTGTGTGCACCTGTGAAGTGAATGGGAGGATTTGCAAACAAAAAAGGGCTTTTCTTTTTTTTTGTCTGTTGTTCTACGTTTTTGAACTCTCTTTAAATAAACATGTCTACTTTGTCAAGGGTTATTGGTAGGCTGGTGCTTTCACCTTGAGGAACTTCCAATAGGATGTGCCAAGCTATGCTGTAACCAGATAAACATTTTGGTTTATAGACTTACTAAAATGGAGTTGACATTGTTACAGTAAGTTGTAGATCAAACAGTCCTTCATGCGTGTTCTTTATGGTGTTCACAACCATTTTCTGAATCTTGTCATTTGTATGACCATTGGTTCAGTTAATCTCACGTAGGTTTATTTCAAACCAGCCTGTGCTCTTTGCTCTGTTTGAGTGCTTGAAATAATTCTTCTGGAAACATCTTATTGGATGCTTGGGAAAACTAAACTGATCTTCACCTAAATATGGATTTATGTCCAGTTATCTGGACTAGAGCTTTTATCTTTGTCATAGTTGTTTGCTGTATGAATAAATGCTGAAATCTTGTTAAGTAATGCTTTTCGCCTTTCAAAAGTCATGTCTGTCTCATGTGGCCCCAAGTGGAAGTTAAATCTAGGAGGGAGAAGAATATCAAGTAACTTCCCAAATTTGCAAGCAGCCTTGTACAAAATTGATCTTTGTTATGGATGAATTCTCTGGAACACTTGAAAAAAATTAGGTTAAATAAAATTACTTGGTGTCCCTGTTTTACTAACAGAGCTGTTCTTATACAGTATCCTAGAAACTCTGTCACATGCCTTAAGTGTTCTTGTTCAGCATTTAATCAAGCACTTTGTAACTTAAAAAACCTGCAAAGATACAGGAACCTATTTATGAGGAACAGTGTTGTTAAGAAGAGTAAGTGTTCTGTTAAGTGGAAACAAATCTTGAAATGCTTTTTTCAGGAATTGGGTATAAATGCAAATTATTTTAATCTTCAGGTGATGTCATTCAAAATATATATACATGAGAAGATACATCACTGAAGCCAAATTAATAACGACCGTGTCTTGAAGGATCTTGAGATATGTGGAAGTAAAACTGGCATGAGTTGGCAGCTACATTTTCTGGAGACTTTCTAGAGGAAGGAAGCTGTAGAGAGGTACCTTAATGGAAAGTCTGATGCAGTCTGTTAAAACTAGCAGATTATTTTTCTCTGCCTGCTAATTGTTTTTGTCCCAATTTCTTAAGTTTTTAATTTTCAAAATTCAGGTTGTCCAGTGCAACTTTCATCTTTTTCTCATAGGTTCTCTTGCCTTCAGTTAGAGAGGGATAAAAGGAAGGTGAATGTGTATGCATGTTTTTAGTGTTAGTTCATACTCGGCCTTATATTAATTTGCAGCAAATCCAGCACTGTTTGTGCTGTTGGGAGTGTTAAAGCTCTTGGTGCTTCAATTCATAGAGTTGAAAGTTCAGCCAAATTTTAAAAGCAGAATGAAAAATGAAGTAATAGTTCTCTTGCATTTTAAGAATGTGACTTTAATATAAAGCAGGTGCATTGAATGCAATGTTGCAAAATAAAGACCTAAAACTTTCCTAGCATTAATGGCTTTGCAAGGCTTAGAAGACACTTAAAACTAGTTTGTGTGTACACACAAAATACACATTATGCAACCCTTCAAACTAAACACATTACTTGAGTATGGAAGAAGCAGCTCTTACTTGTTTAAGAAACTGTCCTTACACTTAAACCTATTGTAACTATGTATAAATAGGGGAACTTTACAAATGGTGATTGTCTGCTGGCTTTTTATAGAATCCTAAAGGGAATTTGTACTTTTTTAAAAGTTTGTGTTCTCAGAAGCTTTCAAACTAGTTTATAAGTTTTCTGGGAGCTTCTGAAGTAGCCCTGAAGTGTGTTTGTGCTGTTGAATCTGAAGACATCCTGGGACTGATGTGAGTTCTTGCCAGACTTGAAAGTTTTTGCTGAGAAAGCTAAGGTTGTTAGCACTCTGTTCACTTACATGCAGTTATGTTTTTAGAAGCTGATTTATTACTTATTGGCCATGGCACTGTCAGCTGCACTGAAGACTTTCATTTGGGCTGCATGGTTGCAGGAAGTGTTGCCTGGACTTTGTGTTGTATATCTCATAAATTAAGTAGAATGTCTGCTCTACATCAGCATGCTTTATAGGCAGAGACAACTTACTTGTTCCAGTAGTTTTCTTCCCATGTGAAGTTCATTTAAGACATAAACCAGACCTGTTAAGTAGGCTGGGAGTGGCTGCTGCTTTGGTTGATCCTAAGCTTAGGATCTTAGGGAAATTCAGGTTGGAAGGGTTGTCTGAGAGTCTCTAATGTAACCTCCTGCCCAAAGCAAGGTCAGCTATCAAATCGGACCAGCTTGAAGCAACAGTGAAGTAATTACGAATTATTCTATTGCTAATATTAAGTTAGCTGTATTTGAGCACTAAAAAAAAAATTGTGAAATCGACTCCTTTGATGAAGTAATTAGAGGGGTTTCCAGTGTTGAAATACTGAAGCTGGTATTTCTGACAGAAACACTTGTGTACACTTGTGCCTAGGATAACTCAGCTTTCTTGTCGCGTTCCTCAACTTTCTTGTTCTTCAGATAACTCTGCAGGAGGCAGAGGGAGACCAGTGAGACATGGAGGAAGAATAAACAAACTGTAAGGGGCCTCCTCGTTTAGTTTTCCCTGTGCTTGCTAATACAGTGAGTGAATCTGTCCTGAAGACCCTGCCCTGTTCACCAAGGGATACTGGAAGGCCAAGTGCTGCAACAGGGGTTATTCTGCCTGTTTTTTTCAGCTAGGGTTTGAAGAGCATCTGTGAAGTTCAGTACAGTTCACTTAGAAATCAACTCTTAGAATTGTTACTCAAGTAACTTGTATAGCATTATAACAAGCACAGTTTTCTCCAATTGTTTTACTTGTAGACCAAAGACCTTTAAATCCCTGGACAGCAAGGTATTGAAGAGATACGTAGTTACAGAACTAAGGTGTAAATTCCAAGCTCCAGAAATGCTGAGGAAATTGTTTTCCACGTGTATAGTATCTTGGTTCTTTCGTGTCTTTTCTTGTATTTTGCACTGGAGCTCTACATACATAGGCAATCCACAGTCTGCTGTTCCAAGATCAATTAATTCTCTGGACAAGAGAGATTTTTTTAAGCGCATTTTTGGAAGTAAAATTTTTATTCAGTGTTTGCCCTCACTTCCAGGCTTCAAGACCTAATATTCTGTATCAATCTCACTTACAGCTGTAACACATTGAAAACAAGTCTCCTGGGAAATGTGGTATCAAATACTATTAAGTATCTAAAGGAAGCATTTTGATGACTACGGTTGAAATTAGCTGAGATGTATTAATAAATAACTCCTTTCCTTTTATGGTGTTGAAGATGCTTTTCAGCTTGGAAGGAAATGTAGCATCTATGATGGATTTTATTCAACTAAAATTTGCAAAAAGCTGCAGATGTAAGTCAGGAAAATAAAAGATACAGGAAGAAATCACATCTGTCAAGGAGCGTGATAAAATGCTGACTTGAAATAATGTGATTCACTGTTTGGGAAATCTTAGTATGAAAGGTCTAAGTCTCAGATGAATAGTATATAAAAAGAATGAATCTTGAACAGATATTAATCCTGCTTTGACCTTAGAATTGCATATAGCTACAGAACCAAGGTTACTGATGCCCATCCTGATCAGATATTTCGAACATTAGCATCTTAAAACTTAAATATTTGCTTCAGATTGAGGTAACTGGGTTTTTTTTCCCATTTTCTTCCTAGTGTTTAGGTACTGAAAGCTGTGGTTAAGATGTTCCATTTGACTGCCTTTATGCTGGAAGTCGTGATTCAGGGTGAATGGGAGGCTGCTAGACTGTTTTAATTGTTTTTCTCCTTACCTGGGCAGAGTGGGGGTAGTTTTTCTAAATTAGCATGGTGTGAGAGTTAACTAAATGGGACTAAGTAGTCCCCAAAACAGTTTTATGGTGAATGTTTTATTTCTAGAGTCTGAATTCATCACAAGTAACTAAATGGTGGAGTTGTTCAGTTTTTCATCTGCAAGTAAGTGGAGTATTCTCTAAAGGGATTTTGTCTGTTCAAAGACAGGACTTGGGAAGTGTTGGTGCCCAGGGTACCCCAATTTCATTCAGCTGCATCACTGGTGGTGTGTGAGATTCCTTTGATAACCCTTATTCCTAGTTCCTTTGCTAAAAGAGTCCTGGAAATACCACTGTATGTTAGAAGGAACAGACTTCTAATGCAGGTGTCAGTTGGCCAAGGTGCTAGTAACCAGAGTCCTGATTAGCTAAGATGTACTTCAGTGGCTCACTCTGATTTTTATTTGTAGGGAGGATGGACTGATTCTTAACTTTGCATTAGATGCTCCAACCTTCTTTCAGTCATGATTACAAAGTGTTGCTTTCATCATGAATTATCCACAACGGAGTAAATTTCTCAAGGTATATTGGCTGGAATAGTGCAGAGTGTCTTTCAGAACATTGTAAAGGAACTGGGACAAGGAAGCATGCAGATAGCTTGCTGTCAGCTCAAGCAGGGATGAGGGGTCTGATCCTGTGCTTTTAACCTATGTGTTTGGTAACACTCAATCCCAGGATCTTTCTGGTCTCTTTCAAAGTATATCACTGTTCTTCTGAGAGGGGGGCAGTTCATATCACCTTGTTCAGTAAATAGTGTCATATCCTAGGATTTGACAGTTGCGGAATGGACCTCATGTAAAAACTCTTTTCTGCAAATCATTTTCCTTGAAATAGCTGCAACAAATGGGTTTAGTGGTGAGCTAATGAAATGCCAAGTCCCAGGCGCAATTGAAATTTATGAGTAAGCACTTTTCTTGGTTTTATCAAAATCTAATAGCAACCTTCAACTCTGCAGAAATAAACTCTCCTAGTTCTTACGCTCATTGATTCGACACTGTCTTTCCATTAAGAGAGATCAAGAGCAAAAGATTACTTCTGTGCTTTTAGATTTGACTTGTCTCTGTGAGACAATTATGTTATAACTGGAAGCGCTAGCTGCATGTGAATAAAAGGCAGGGCATCCCTGACAGTAGAAGCCTGGTAGTTCTGGTTTGAATTAGTTTATTTATACTCCATTTAAGTTCAGCCAGATTGTCACTGCCATCTGGTTCCCAGAGAACAGATAGAACAAGCACAGTGAAGTCTGTGCTTAGCTTTAACTTGTCAGAATTTCATGTCTTGCTAGATCTGCTATCGCACAATTTCAGACGATGAGGAACTTCAGTCGCACAAAATTTGTTGGACAACAAAAACAAAAGCTAGTGATATAAAACCCCAGCCAGACAACACCTCAAGATATAGTTCCAATCTGAAAATAGCTACCTATTGATTCTTTGTGGCTTAAAAGGATCGTTGAGGATGCACAACAACAACCTGGGAATACCAGTGTTTTCTGCCGGCTGGGAGAGTCTGTGATTCTCTGATCATGCAGCATGATTCAGGCTGAGTTATATTTACTTTAAAAGGCATCTTCCTCCTTAGCCATTGGGTCCTGCTGGAACGTTTGTGCAGAGGACACAACCTCAAGTCTCATAGGTTAACCTCGTTAACTGTGTATTTCTTTGAGGTATGGAGGGATGCATATATATACTTCTGTAGAAGTATACTATCTGTCTTCCAGATAGAATTGTTACCTCAATTTTGAGAGCTATGTCATGATAGCATTTATTTTGTAGTGATACAGGGCAAAGGAATCTTGTGCAATGTAAGAGAACTACATGGCCTCTAGGATTTGATCCCTCAGCTTCAAATTATAGATTCACACCTGTCTGTGAATGCTCCTTGGTAGGCATGCACCATATCCTGTCATCTCCCAGTAGGCCTAGTATTCTATTTAAGTTCTCCTTGAAGACGTATTGCTAATATTCTTATTTAGCTCTGGGCTCTGGAGGATAACTTTATAATCTGCTGACTTTAGAAGATGGAATACATCATCTCATTTTGGAGTTTTCAACCAGGAGGCCACACACCTGATTAAACTGGTTTATAATGTATGCTGCAAAACGTACGTGCAACTTTAATACTTGTGCGTATATGTGCTTATCGTACATATCCCCTAGTTAAATTTGCCTTGGAAATGGCTCACCTGACATGATAACACTGTGTGGCTAGCTCTGATTTTTTCCTGCTGACAGGTCTAGTTTCTGTCTGTGTAGCTCCATAAACACTAAGGGTTTGCTGCTCTTTAGAGCTCATCCTCAAAAGTTTAGTACGTTCGAGCAGTTTTCTTTTTTGTGGGGCTTGTCCTCTTCCTCAAAGAAGTTTTGCTTCTTATACTGCTGGACTGATTTCTTCTGGCTAAAAATACTGAAAAAGTTATGAATCAAAATCAGAGTCCCAAATCACAGCTACATCTCAGGTCTGTAATATTGTTGAGTGTCTGCATCTTTCTAATTACAGACTCTGAAGCTCATAAATGGGGGGGTTAGGGTTTTTTTTAAAAAAAATATTGAACTTGATGGTTGAACCTGATGCGTGATCTTGCATTTTAAATGTGTGGATTTTAATATCTGGATGATGAAAGATTAGGTTGTCTGTTCAGAAGTTATATAGGCTTAAGCATGGGTTACCCAACTGAGAGAGCATTTTAAATTGCTTTTCGGTTTCTTTTGATTCTTCTCACACTTTAGTGCCAGACCTTCAGTTGTTTATATTGAAGTTCCTCAGCTTTGTTAGCACTTACTTTGTTTGAGCTATATTTGAATTCTTTGTTCAGTGTAAGAAGCTCAATTACTTTGTAACTTAGTAGCTTAAAATGTATTTTATAATCATAGTATCAGAATCTTGAGTTAATGTTCCTAGAAAATGTTCTCCTAGGATCTAGTTGATTTTTTTTAATTGAGACCAATATTGTATGTTTGCCTGTTATAAAAGGCTAGGCCTGCAGTACACAAATCAGGTGACTGAGAATATACTAGTTTTAATCCAAAATTGGTTGTAGTCAGTATTGAGAGAACTGCTATTAGGAAAGTAAAAGATATCTTGTCTTTGCGTGATGGAATGCCTCTTCTGGCAGGAGAAGCCCTTTGGTTGATCTTAATGACTCACTGGAGCTGTTGTTGTTACTGAGTGGTTGTCATTGGTTGGTCACGCAATGTAGTTGCAAAGGCCAGGGTGGGTATTGTGTTTTGCAAAACTGAAAAATGCGAGTATTGCATTATATAAAAAGATTTAACATTTTTTATGACATCTTGGATGTCTTTGGTAAACACAAAGCTGCTTTTTGAAGGAGGGTTTTGTGACTGCAGAAATTGTCGCTTTGTATAAACGTTAGTTGCACATAGAACTGATTATATACACACAGTGTGATAAACTGTCTTAATTCTGTTTGCTCTCTTTGCAGGCTGCGGACTTGAGTAAGCCAATAGACAAAAGGATATACAAAGGAACACAACCTACATGCCATGACTTCAACCACTTAACAGCCACAGCAGAAAGTGTGTCTCTTCTAGTGGGCTTCTCTGCTGGCCAGGTCCAACTTATAGACCCTATTAAAAAAGAAACTAGCAAATTATTTAATGAGGAAGTAAGTAAAAAAACTTAACATTGTTGCATGCAATGTATTTGTAGTATTAAAGATCCTAGATACTCAGAGTTCTGTAGATTGCTCTGTTTGCCTGCACAGCTTATCATTGTCACTACCGTTGTTTTTCACCTGTTTCATTGTCTTGGAATACCTACATAAAGATGTTATTTAGGAAGGACTCCTCTGGGATTTAAGATGAAAAATCAGGACTTTCTAGTTTGGGTAATACTGTAACTGGAGTTTGTGACAGTTAACTGATGGAAGAAAGGTCTACAATCTAAGTGTTGCTACATGTGCTCTGCAGTCAGTTTGTGAGCCATTTTGATTCCAAATGAGGAAGAAAACATTTAAGCTCATATTTGATGTAGTATGGTCAAAATATTAAATAAGGTAAGAATACCGATTTTTGTGGTCAAGATGCTCCACCAGAAACTCTTGTCAAGGATTTCTAAAGGCTTACTTGGGGAAAACTAGAATATTAAGCTGAATGCTGCACAGGAGAAGCTGAAGGCTTATGAGGTCTTGGCCGTAGGATGTTGTTGACTGAAACTCTCCATCTGCTTTTTCTGTTGCTGTGCAATAAGGAAAGATAGCAGGAGTGCTATGAGGGGGCTAATGCTGAGTTACAAGACCACTGGCTTTGATTATCTGGTAGTATTGGCATTCTTAGAAGAGTGTCTGGATGCTGACAAGGGAAGAGATCTGGTAACTTGTAAAACTTTTGGCAGCATTTTCTGCAGACGATAAGCTATAGGAATTCGGGTGGTTTAAGGGGGTGATTGTTTTTTTGGTGTATGGTTTTTGCTGCAGGTGAATTGGGGGGCAATAATAGCAAAGACCTTTGCAGGTGTCTTTTTTTTTTGCGAATGAAGTTAAATCTTTGGGCTTTTTAGGCTGAGCAAACATACCTTTCCCACCTCAGAGAGATATATTGTCTTGCTCTGTCTTTGGGCAAAGAAGATTGAAGTCTTGTTCTCAGTGGGGCTGTTTTATACATAGAACTGTCTAATTCTTCCTCAGCTTTCTAAAAGTAGCTTCATCTAGATCAGAAGGGTGTTTTTCTTATCTAGCATTTTCCTACCTGCTCTGTCTCTCTGCTTGCACCGAGTGAGAAACAATGCTGGAGACTCTGAATGTTGCGTGGAGTGTTCTGTTTGGTAGAAACCTATGTATAAGTAGTTGAATTGTTCATTTCAGCATTGTCGTAACACCCCTTCCCGTGCACTACAACCCACTCCCCCACCCTCCCCCTGAAAAACCGCAGCCCCCCTAAACCAAAAAAACCTACATTTTTTCATTGGTGCATCTTCACCACTGGCAGTGCTGGTCTGGATTTGAAGGTTACTTGTGTAAGTACGGCTCTGATTTGGTATTGTATGGTGATAGTGTGAGCATTACAAATGGCAGTAGAAATATTATGAACAGCCAGAGTTTCTTATCACAGAGCAATTTCCACTCTGAACGGTAGCTTCTTGGAGGAAAAACTTCTGCTGAAATACTTGCATAAAGGTCCCATGCATGTTTATATGCTTTGATGTTTCTTGCCCAGTCTCTGCAGCGTAATGCTACATTGCAGGCTGTGTAGTTCCACAAGTGCTGGAAGCACTGAAGCCACTTTCCACTAGACAGTGTTGTCTTTTCTATGTGCTGTAACCAGCATTACTTCACTGTGGTGAGAACACGTCCTTTAGCAGTTTGTTGGGAATTAAATGAGATGATCTGTTTTCTACAAAGCTAACATAAGGATTTGCTCAGTGCTACTGAAACTACCTGCATAGTAGGCTACAGTTAAATGACAAATTCTTGTTTCCTACACTGATCTTATTTGCAGTTACCACCAGTTCTAAAACTTCCATATATTTTTAATCTGTCAGTTTCAGTATTGAAGTTTGCCCTGAATGTGTTTGGAAGTTCTGGCTTGTGTGTAAAAGGCATTTTAGAGAAACCTTAGTGACCATTAATGTTTGAGCCAGTTCATTTGCCTCAAGGTGAAGGTGTCTTTTGGTTTTTTAATGAGTGTTTACCTCTTTTGACAAATTTAGCACTAGTGCAGGAATAATAGTAATAGGTTTCACCACCTGTCCTGTTAGTAATTTGGTGGTTCAGGTAGTCCCAAGCTCTCTTTTGACTATCACCTGTGATAAAGCAATCAGGGTAGCACTTAATTGTCTGAGATATGTGAAATTACTTAACCTGATATGACACAGAGGTTATGTTGAACTTAGACTGATTAAGGCTACTGCATTTTAAATTGTTACTCTTCCTTTTATTTTTTAATTCTATTTACGTAGAAGACAATAGCGAGTTGAAAAGCTGAGGTGAGTGATGTTACGTGGCTTGTGGTTGCCTACCTCAATGCGTACCAACAGTGGTGTTCCTTCTAGCTGTGTCAGATTTAAATTAGTGATATTCTTTTATTTGCAAAACTAACCAGGTGTAACTCATGGATTTGTTTGTTTCCAGGTGATAGTTGTTCTCATGCCAGCCAACCGAATTATGTTTCTTTTGTGTTTTTTAATTTTTTTAAAATTTAAACTAAGGCCTTTAGCTGCATGTTTTTTCCTAGTAGATTTTTCCTATACCTGTGTTGCCAAGGCTCTTTGTCAAAGCTTAATGCACATTCCTTGATTACCTCAGGTTTTTCACACCTTTGTACCCTATGCCTATGATTTTATCCCTTCAAGCTTGTTCAAAACATGGCTACCAAGATAATCTTACTTGGCTTGTCTTTCTGACCAGTGACTGAAGTTCCTTACTTACTATTCTTTCACCAAACTGAACATAAGCTCCTTATCACAGCTGCTCCACTGATTTGCTGGATACTGCATTCAGTCTATTCTTGTCATGCATCTGCTTCTCATACTGACTGCAGATCTCATTTTGTCGTGCTGCAGACATGCATAAGCCCAGTTGAAAGCTTTTAAAAGTTCAGAAAGTCAACTTCAGTGTTTTTATTTTCCTGCTTAATGTAAAGCTTTGCTGGTTCAAAAGGGGATGAGTTAGAGTCACTTGCTACACATCAGCTTGAAGTCTCTGCATCTTCTGTCTCTGAGCTAATCGTTCATATGGCAGATTGCAACCTTCTAGTTTGTTCACAGCCTCCCTGAGGTAAAGATCAGGTTTGCAGGATTTCTGTGCAGTCTTTAAGATCATGTAGGCCAGCATGATATGGACTTAAAGTGCGATTTCTAGTGTAAAAGTTGAGCAAGTGCTGTTACGAGTAGAGGTTGTGTGTCAGGTTGAGCTGCTCTAGTAGAGTAGAACAAGGAATTTTGCTGTGTTGACATATTAGTGGTAGTTTTGTAATGAGAAGACGATTACCTGTAGCAACCAGCTGGGCTGATGTTTCCTGTCCATGTTTTCTTGGTGCGTACTAGGGAGCTTTCTTAGCAGGTATTTCTGATATTATCTTTACTGAGACACAGATGATGTGAACACGTGACAAATTACTTGAGATATCGCAGCAGAAGCTCATGTGTAGTAATGAAAGAATTATGAAAGAACGTGTTATTTTAAAGCTACTGTATTAGAGGAAAATTTCCCAGATTAAGCTACATCTCAGCTCTCAAGTATAAAATGGCTGGTTTAAGCGGTGAGAAATTACAGGAGAAGGGGCTTCCTGGTCTTAATGCTAAGGTTGACAGCAGTGAAATTAACAGCATAGCAAAGTTGGGGGGGGCAATTTTTTGCTATGTTTTTTTAATACTTTTGTAACTCGCTCTGGTATTTCCTTAGGCTCTTTGTATTTGCGTTCTTGCTTTTTGTGCAGCTCAGCTTTTCCTTAAGCCTGTAATCAATCTATGCCAAAACTAAATCTTGAACATGCATGTAAAGGATTGTTTGCAAGTTGCAATTGAGTGATGCTGTGACCAACTGGGTAAGTTTTGGAAGTCCACCAGAACCACACTAGCAAACTCAAGGAGTCACATTCTATCTGTCAGTACTTACAGCACTGAAGACATTATGCTAAGAATGTTTAATATGTGTGTTCATTCTTTTGCAATGATGGACTCTAGTCAAAATGTTTTTATTTAAAAGAAACTTAATTAGGTGATAACTGAGAATATTGGCAAGTCCTTGCCTAATGAATGAGAAACAATTGGAGAGTGGGGATTCTAATGAGAAGAGTGCTGGTCACTGAACCATGTGCATTTGACTAGTGACTTTCCAGCCACATAACAGGGTCGTGTGTGTAGCTTCTGCTCCCTGAATCAGGAAAAGCTGGTAAAGACTCCTAAAACCTCTTTTTCCTTTTTTTTCAGAGGTTGTTTTTTTGTGTTTTCAGATGAAACCAGAGTCTAAATTTACTGCTGTTGATTTGTTAACCTGTTTACTATGTAGTGCAGATACCTAACGTCCTTTTCCCTTTTAGCCCGTTGTTTTTCTTAATTATTTCCTTTCTGTGCACTCTTTCAACCTATGCAGCGAAAAATAAACCTAAGAACACTACCTTTAGATTCACAACAACAGATTGGCCCGATTGAAATATGTTCTTTGTGGAGTGTGACTGGACCATAATAACAACCTTTGGTAGTACTATGTCTAAAAAATAATTTCCTCTTTACTACCTGATAAGATAAGTTTTTGCATATAGTAACATAGCTCTTTTCTAGCACGTTGAGTGCACTTTGCTTAAATGTTGTTCCCTGCTCCCCTCAGAAAGCTCAGATTTATGGTTAATCATTAAAATCTTAATTTTTCAGACTTTCTGATGTGTATCTTCTTTGTTTTTCACAGAGACTAATAGACAAGTCCAGAGTAACCTGTGTAAAATGGGTACCAGGTTCGGAAAGCCTTTTCCTAGTAGCTCATTCCAGTGGCAATATGTACTTGTATAATGTGGAGCACACTTGTGGTACCACAGCCCCGCACTACCAGCTACTTAAACAAGGAGAAAGTTTTGCAGTTCACACTTGCAAGAGTAAATCCACAAGAAACCCTCTGCTTAAATGGACAGTAGGTGAAGGTGCCCTGAATGAATTTGCCTTTTCCCCCGATGGGAAGTTCCTGGCGTGTGTGAGTCAGGATGGTTTTCTTCGTGTGTTTAACTTTGATTCAGTGGAATTGCATGGTACAATGAAAAGCTACTTTGGAGGACTGCTCTGTGTGTGTTGGAGTCCCGATGGGAAGTACATAGTGACAGGCGGAGAGGATGACTTGGTAACAGTTTGGTCTTTCGTGGACTGTCGAGTAATAGCAAGAGGCCACGGACACAAATCATGGGTCAGTGTCGTTGCATTTGATCCATATACCACTAGTGTAGAAGAGAGCGACCCGATGGAATTTAGTGGAAGTGATGAGGATTTCCAAGACCTTCATTTTAGCAGAGATCGAGCAAATAGTACGCAATCTAGGCTATCCAAAAGGAACTCTACGGACAGCCGTCCAGTGAGTGTTACGTATAGATTTGGTTCGGTAGGCCAGGACACGCAACTCTGTTTGTGGGATCTTACAGAAGATATCCTCTTCCCCCATCAACCTCTTTCAAGAGCAAGGACACATACCAATGTCATGAATGCCACAAGTCCACCTGCTGGAAGTGGTGGAACTAACCCAGGAAGTAATGGAAACAGTATCACCACACCTGGAAACTCTGTACCCCCTCCTCTTCCACGGTCAAACAGCCTTCCACACTCTGCAGTCTCAAACGCTGGCAGTAAAAGCAGTGTCATGGATGGTGCCATTGCTTCTGGCGTTAGTAAATTTGCAACCTTATCACTACACGATCGGAAGGAAAGACACCATGAAAAAGATCACAAGAGAAACCATAGCATGGGACATATATCTAGCAAGAGCAGTGACAAACTGAACCTAGTTACTAAAACCAAAACGGACCCAGCTAAAACTTTGGGAACACCTCTCTGTCCCCGAATGGAAGATGTTCCCTTGTTAGAGCCTCTTATTTGTAAAAAGATAGCACATGAAAGACTGACTGTGTTAATTTTTCTTGAAGACTGTATAGTCACTGCTTGTCAGGAGGGATTTATTTGCACATGGGCAAGGCCTGGTAAAGTGGTAAGTTTTAATCCTTAATGCTGCATCAAAGAACTAGAACTCTGAATAGGTAGTTTTCTTGGAATATAAATGAATGTTGAATATAAAATTTCTTTATGCTTAATGTAAAAACAAAAATTCTCAGAGCCATACTTTTGGATACTGCATGCCATATTTCTGAATGATTTGAAGTGTCTTGGATACAGTTATTGAGTATAGTTGCCTTCCAGCAGAAGAAATAAATACTGTGCATCTAATCTATTGATCAGTGTTCTTATACTTAAGCATAATCACAATACGGTGAAAGCTATTTATGTAAAAATTGAAGTAAAATATGTCAATCATTAAAATAATTATAATCCTTCTAATGTTTTCTACAAAATACAGCACTCCCAATGAGAGGAGCTTGTGAAAAGCTGCTGCTTTTAAGTCTAATGAGAAATGTGAGTCTCTGAAAAAATTAAAACCAAAGTGTTTTATTCCTCCATACTTTTCTGTGGTGGCCTGCCATTAATGTAAAACCATTTCTTATTGAAACATGAGCCATTTTATGCACAGATTTGTGAGCCCTTTACAGACTGTAGTTTGTGCTCTTGAAATTGTGAATCACTATTACCAAGGAATTCTAATTTTAGCCAAGTCTTGACTTATGTATTTGTTGAGTTAGGGAAAATCATGCCAGCTTTCGGTGTTTCATTGCTGTCAAGTTTGTTAGGTGATTTGATCATCAATGAGCTCGTGCTTTTTGATGGCACCTGTTCTATCAGTTGAACCTTCATTAAAGTATATTACTAGTTTTAACTCTTGTTAATGCACTTGAACGCAGATGAAACGTTATTTTTCTTTTGTCCAATGTATAGCAAGCTAAATTTTGAATGAAGCTAAATGTGGTGATTATTTTATTAAAAAGTACTTTTGCTACAATAGTTTTGTTTGCCAGCAACGTTTTAAAGGAATAAAGCTAGGAAAACATTTCCAGAGTTGATTAGCAGAAAAGACCATTATTTTTTGTGAAAATTTCTGAAAGAGCATATAGGTTATCACCTGAAGAAAAATAATCTGGTAATACTTGGATATTGCCACATTGGGTGGCCTAAATGAAAATTTGATGTTTGTTAGGCTTTAACCCTTTGGTTCATAAATCTGACTTTCAAAGCAGAGGTACTGTATGTATTCCACGTATTCCTTGCTATAAACTTTCCAGTAAACCTCAATAATTTTTCTTAAAACTGTTTGTATAATGTAAGTTTCTTTGAGATGTTATCGAATTTGTTAAGAGCATAGATAAGCATAGAGAACTGTGTCTGCTCAGCATCTTAATGCATATTTGAAGTTTGAATCTAACACTAAAAATCATAAACCCTTTTCTGGGGAGAAGGGTGGAAGGTGTTACCTAAAAGTAGTTTTTGCCCAAGAGCTACAGATCCAGCATTAATTTAAAAGAAAAAAGGAGCACCTCCCCCAAACACTAAACTGTTTAAAAAGTTTGCCCTCCATGACAGTGGTAAAGCAGTTGTCATTTCTGTGACTCAGTGCAATTCACATCTTATGAATTAACTTTATACGCGCACAGCGGTTCCTCGGATTTCTGTTGTGACCCTTTTTTTTTGTTCTAAAGCTCCTTTGCATACTACTAAACACTATGCCGTTAAATTTATTTTCAGTGGCTGAGGTGGGTTTTGTTAGGTTGGGTATAACAAATATTTTTGTGTATTGACTTTTGATTTGGAATATGACATTTCAAATATTTCAGAGATAAAGTATGCAGTACCAAAAATCAGGATTTATGTATTGGCCAATATGGAAAACTTTAATTACAGGTAAGTAATTTTCATGCTGAAGTTATCACTTCCAAAATTAATATATTGCACACTGATGTAAATGCCATATTATTTAGGAAGTATTTACTTAGAAATTTTCAAATTACTTTGTTTTTATGATTTCACTTGCATTTCTAGTGAGCTCACTCTGCTGGTAAAATTTAAATTTTGGTGGCATGTTTACAGGGCTTTGATAGGAAAATATTTGTGCCAGAAGGACATTATGGTTATGAGCATCTTTTTTTGTTTATAGAAAAGCACTTAATTTTATTTAATGAAAAATGTCAAAATATAAAACACTCATGGTAATGTCTTTCTTACTGGGTTATATACCATTCATTTCTGTTTCACCAGCTGTTTTATCCTAGGCTATCCCATTACTCTGGGGTTTAAAGCTGCTATTTCTAGTCTTCCTTTTGAAATATGGGTCCCCGAGTGATCTTAAAACTCCATCACTTTTTTGTCTGCCAACTAGAGTAAAAGCCTCTGAATCTTCCTGGTTCCTCCATCGTTGCCTCAAAAGGCCTTCATTAAATTCACGCTGCTCCCAGCCTAAAGAAAGAATTAGATGGAAAACTGAAGCAGGCTTGCAGTGTCTAATGTAATTTCCATTGAGCCAGTGCTACCTTTCCTCCTCATTTTTAGTAGCCATCAAAGATGCGCTGGATAATTAAGACAGGTTATGACAAGTTCTCTTTTATTTTTCTGTTTGGGCTGGTGCTGCCCTTAGTGAAAAAGAAATTCAGAAATGTCTCTTCAGGTGTGATCCTTATGATAGTTGATAGGCTGCACGGTGCTCACAGTGTCCTGACAGTTTGTTTATAAACTTTCCAGATTACTGCTTCAGTGCATACGTAGTAATACTTTGAGCTTCCTCACTGGATATATAGTTCTTGCATTGCATTGTACTGACTCCCAGACAGAGTGTGGTGAAGTGGATGGCAAAATTCTGATCAGAAACAAGGTGAACAAGGCTGAGTTCATTAGTTTCCATTTACTGTCATTTTTTGTTAGCCTGTTTCTGCAGAAGATTCAGGGTGGTGAGAAAAATCAGTTGCCTTAACAAGAATATAAACTTTCTTCTCAGCATGGTGGCATTTAGCTGCCACCTCTCCCTCCTGTCTTTCCCAGGCTTTGATGAGAAACCTAAGTGGGATTAATCTGAAAATGTAGAAACATAATTTTAAAGGATCCAAGGTTAAACTTCATGTGCCATCTTTATAGCTGCTTCAAAGCGAGTTACAGTATCTGCAGAAGCAATTTAAAAAATAAACAAAACCAACCCACAAACCCCCTGAAAAACCAAAGTGGTACCTGGATATGCAAAACAGGTTTTCTCTGAGCACAGTGGTCAGAGAAACTCTCTATGTGATTTCTGTGATTGACTTTAGAATTACCTGTTCACCATCCCGTGCAGTGTCTCTGTTTTCTCTAAATGAAAGTTGCCGATGAGTTGTTTCCTCTGTGAGAAAGCTCAAGGTAAGATTGGCCCAAAGCATGAGCCGGCGAAATGGCAGTGTATAACCCAGCAAGACAAACACGCTACCATTTTGTGAAACAAATGCACATGGAATTTATTTATTTGACTTATTGTACAGGAAAACTTAGGCTTAAATTATAACATCCTTGAATCTCCTAGTTAACTACAATTGTAGTATCATGTTTTAGTATGACTTCTGTTTTAGTGAAAGTACTTAAGCATTCGTGTACTATATTTGAGTGAGATGAGCAGCTATACGTACTAATTCTTCCTCAATGGAAAGGAGCATTTCATCATTACAATTGAAGTTCAATTGCTGGTATTTAAGTACTATCAAATAGATTTCTTTCAATGTGATACGGTATCTGTATAAACTTCAGGGATGATTATAGTAAAACTGAAACACAGCTATCCGACTTTGGGTTACCATGCTGAAATTTGAAGCTTTCTGAAACATGCATGATAGCAAGGTTGCACAGAGCATACCCACATTATCAGGGTGAATTTAAACCTAGTACACTGGTGTGATATTTGTAGCAAGGTCTGTGTGTTTGCGCATGTGCGTGTGTGAGAAGTTGTGTCTAGTGGCTCCAGTAAAACCAGGAGAGATCATAACCCTGTAAAGGCTTTATGATGGGGATGTCTGGATTAGGAAATAACATGACTTTTACTAAACACTTTTTAGAAAACCCATGTTCTGAAATATCACCTCTTAAAATTTGATTATGTACTTGGAATGACTGTATATGTCTGCCCCTTTAACAAGATAAAACTACTAAATTAATATTTAAAATGCTGGCCTGCTTATGTTACAGTAACAAAATTTGTGTCAGTTAATTTACTGTCAATTTACATGTAAAGATTAAACTATTTTTTTCTGCATTTTATGAATTCTGTATACTGGAGTTTGTTAAAGATTGACATGTTAGGTGATACTGTACAAAATTGTATTGACTACCTTTAGTGAAAATCAGAAGTAAAATTCATATGTATTTCCTTTTTACACTTCCATATAATTTCTTGACAACTTGAATAAATTTCATAGAGCCTTTCTAACATGAACTATTGTTAATTTAACTGTTGCAATAATTAAGCTTTAAGAAGTATTGTTGGTATATTTATAATTTTAAGATGATCATGTTTGTTTCATACTGCTTATTTTTAGCTGTTCTGTTGTCACTGTTACAGCTGAAGAACTTCACTAAATACTTGACATTACAAAATAACTTGCTGGGGTTGTCCTCTGTATACTGATGTTAAATAAAAATGTGTGATCGAACTGTAAATGTAGATAACTTTCAATAGTCCTTTCCACATTTGAGTTTTAATTTATCTTGCAGTCATCAGGTGGTCTTATGCTCTCATGCTGTGCTGAACAAATGGCCACAATGAAAGCTGTTAACTTGCCATATTTTAAAGTAAGAAGTTGATTGCATCCTGTAACTTGCTCTGAGTAAATGTTTTTCACTTTGTCTCGAGGCAATGCATATGTTTTGATGTTTAACTCTTGCTGATAAGGTCATGTCTCATGATATTTATTTTTTTTTAGGACTAGAGTAATGTGAAATAGAATACTTATCAAACGTGTTTAAACTCAGATTCACTAAAACATGGACATGGAGGTATCTAGATTCTCTCTGCCTACCTGTCAAATAGGAGCTGGGGCGGAGTGTTGTCATTCCTTCTAGGACTCTACAGGAGCTCTTTCCTCTATGGACTCTGCAGGGTATGTGTTTTATTCCAGCTTTAGATCTTGACATTTACCTAATGAATGCTGGATTTACAGCCTTGAGGATATGGCATTCAAGGATTTTTTGTCTAGAAAGACTGTGGCTGGTCTAGAACTAAACTCATCTGAACTAGAACTAAACTATTCTAAAAGTTTGGCTGCAAAATTTCTTGGAACCAGTATACGTGAAGACTTAAGACGTTGCCCGAGTGGACTAGGGATGGCGTCAGCCTTGCAGCAGTGGATCTGTGTTAACTGATGAAGGACCCAAGCAAATGATATTTACTAAAGTGTTTCAGAGGCGCTTCTGAGAACCATCAGTGCAAATGTTAGGTACTTTGGGCCCAGTCTGACCAAGGTAGGACTCTCTCTTAAGCAAAAATACTCTGTAGACTAAAGCTGAGGAAATTATTTAATGTGAACTTGAGAGCTTTCTGTTACTTCAGAAGATACTGATTGACCACTATTGTGGTCTGTACAGATACCATACATGTATACTTGAGAACAGGTGCCAATGGAGGAACGAAATGAAATCCGTCATGAAAGCTTCTGGGAGCAGCCAGTTACATCATGTGATGCAAGAACTGTTTGGTCAAGCCACTTCCTCAGCAGTTAGTGTGAGCATGAAATAAATCTAACTTCCGCAAGTTCTGTGGTCATAGAAGATACCTTGGCCGAAGATGTCTTGGAACATGGAAGTGTCGTCTTGCTTGCCTTTATTTAATAACATTGCACAAACTTCTCAAGAAAATAACTTGTATGATCACATTATTTTTTGGTTTTTTGAAGTCGGATTTTAAGTAGGTGCTGATCCACCTTATCAAATTCATTTAGCTCTATTCTTCTCCTGCTAAGATCAGACTTACTTTACAACTAACCCAAGTGGGATTGTTGTAAGTCATACACTTTTCCCTGAGGTTTTCCATGGTTTATCTCAATTTCATTATTTTCTAATCTGAAAATTCTAAATCTTACAGACTGCTGTAGTATAAGGGAGCTGGAGAAACAGCTGTTCCTAAGCACGTGAGCCCTTACTATGTAAATGAAGCTGAAGGCTCAAGCCAGATTGGATTTCTGCTAGTAAAGGACTTTTGTGCTTTTCCCAGCACACAAGGAGTTGCATCTTAATTTTTTTTTTTCTCTTGAAAGTGCATATCTTCCATTTGCCAATCAGGTACTTGTCTTGAAGTAAGGTTGCCTAATGCCACTACACATATTTTTAGTTAACCTGGTTTTCCAGCAGCCTTGACTTTTTGTTGACAATGAGTAAAATGGTGACACAGCTCTGTTAGGAGAAAAACTCTTTAATGTACACAGAGGAGGAGTTGCAAGTGAAGCCTCCTTGATGCTGCTGCGTGCTTTTACAAGACCTGGTGTCAAATAGTTTAAGCATTTATACTTTCCTGTAATGCTACTAGAACAAAGGAGGGAAAAAAAGCAGACAGAAGGCAAATAATATATTTGAAACTGTTTAGTGAACATGCAGACTGTGTAAAGACAGGCATCAGCTTTGCTGTATCCCCTCAATCCAATACAAAATATTTCTCTATAGTATGTTATGTGAATGTTCAGCAAGCGCTGCCTTGAGCATTCTCAGTACATTAACTTTATGACTCCATTAGAGATTTATATCCCATTCAGTGAGTATATGCAGTTTGGAGACTTATGCTAATAAATACTGATTCATTTGGATAAGAAACAGTTGGAGACTTTGTTCATGCAAATCTTAAAGCCAATTCAGCTGATTTGACTACGGAATTTTAAACAAATGTAAAAAATCTCATTTTGTATTGGCATATTATTACTAAAATACAGTATTGGTCTGTGGATTCTTCTGTTGAGCAAAGGTCTCAGTCCAGATCACTTTCAAATTACCTTAGGAATATCACAGTTCTGGACAAGAATGTTCCTCAAATAATAAATTCCCATTGTTTCATATACTGGCAGTAGCAGAAATGGTTTAACAAATCAATACCACTTTTGTATGGACTTTCATTAATTCAGCCATTTTAAAAATTGGTTTAATTGAATTGGTGGGGTGTACTATGAGGCCTTTTAAGCTCTACATGCCCCAAAAGGTTGGGTTTTTTACATTGGTTGTTACACCGGACTCTTTGCATTGTTATTTTTCTTTCCTACTTTCAATTTCAAACCAGAAAGTAGGAAGGACGTGCGGGGCCCGGGCGTCCAGCGAGCTGCTGAGCTGTGTGACCGAAGGAGCCACTCTCGTCCAGGGCGAAGGCCGAGTGTGTGCCAGGAGCGTTGTGAAGTAGCACGTAGAAATTCACTGAACACTGCCCTGCTCCTGCGCCTGAACTTGCAGGTTATTATCTAGATCAGTGAAACAACATATGATGGCATCTTTGTCTCCAATTAATCCTGTTGTAATTTACATGAAGAAAATATTAACTCAGTGGTTACCGATGGGGTTTTTTCCTGCTTAGTATTATCTTCCTGGTTTCTTTATTCTTGTTTCAAATACAGCAATTACTTGTTGATCTTTAATAGAATTACTTTCTCTTGTGAAACATTGTGTTTCATATCTTTGGAAAAAGAAACCCCAAACTTCTGGCTGGAACATACATATATTTCTTCAAAAAATAAACCCTTCTGCAGTCTCATGGATGGTGAGGAGGGTTGACCTCAGCACTGCTGCAGGGCTGGCTGGACAGACCACAGCTGTACGTGCTCTGAGCTTTGAGTGGAAATGCCTTTAGTAATCATATTTGTTATGGCTTTTCATTCCCACCCGTGCAAGCCTGCTTTTACCAAATACACAAAATCCTGTGTTTTGGGAAGTCAGGGAATGCAGAGATAAACATAGAGTAGTCCCAGCACCCAATGCTGAGTCTGTGTTCACTCCTCTCGCATTGCTAATTGACAAGAGCAAAAGGGTAGAGTCCTGTGCAAAAGCAGCGCCTTTCGGCCGCAGAGTATTCCATTACGGTGGTAGATCATGTAGCACCTACTCGGGGGTCCCTCTCTGAGGTTGTGATGAAGATTGCTTTATCTAATTCCTGACTTGGGTCTAATAACTGTTTCCATTTCCTGCCCCCTGCTAGACACACATGCTGGCAAAATAATACTGCTAATAAAAGACTACATTTACTTTCAAAACTTTTTTGAACAGTCTCTTAATTTGTTTCTGCTGCTTGCTCAGTGTGATCTGTTTGTTCTCAGACTGTGAGCTGATGCACTGTCCCACACAGCAGATCTGCGGTTGCCACATCTCAGTTCTTCTGTGCTTGTCAGGGCTGTTACACCATGCAGATTTGCTGCTGCACTAGTAAGTTGCTGCAGTTTTATTTCTGTCTTTTACCACCTGATTGACTGTACTGGGTGGTTGTTTAATCGCAGAAAGCACTGTGGTCTTACTTCTTTATTCTTTCTTATTATTTTTAATAACCTTATCCGTCATTATTCAAAGAGAATGTGATTACAAATATTCTAGTCCCACACCCTTTGTATTGCAGATCAGACTCTTACAGGGTAGCTCTTGTATCAAAACTAACTTTTTGATCCCTCACTTGATTTTTTTAATGTGGCTTTCTAAAGCTTCTAATGTTACACCAATGTAACATTAAATTTTTTATAAACTTTATAAATAGCCTTGCATGTAAGGCTCTTTTATGGCAAAATTCTGTGGAGTCTTTTTTGTTACTCAGCACCCACTGAGAACACTCACCCCTTTGGTAAAACTTTTGTATCTGAAAACTGAATTCTTATTCTTACTTTTCTTGTATGAACATCTAAGGTCTCAGACGTCTTCTGAAATTAAGTACTTGGAAGAACTTACAAACCTTCTGATCTGGCACAGAAGTGAAGTTCTGGAATGGCCTTTGTAGCCTGGTCATGTTTGAAGGCTGTACTTGCAAAGTTTTTGAAATATCCATCTGCAGTAGCACAAGGTTCTTGATCTGGAGATGCTTTCCCCTTTGCTGTTTCTCTGATTGTGTGCTCAGAGTTGCAAAATTAATTCAGAACAAGGACTGAAATCTAAGGAGTTCCTGGTGTTCCCTTACTCGGAGTCATCTGCGCTGTGCCGCTGCTCTTTAAAGCATGGAGCGCTCACAGCCTGGGAAATTAAACCAGGATTGAGGGGCTACTTGTTTCTGGTCTTGCAACTTGAATTCTAGAGTGTCTGGTACTTCCTGGGGATCAAGACACCGCACTGAATTTTAATATGTGCTATGTGTTTCTAGAGGTGTTGTAGGAAAACGAATGGCTCCTCGTTTTGTTTCCAAACACTTGTTTGCATTATTGTGTGAAGCTGATACTAGAATAGAGCGTATTTCTCCTCTTCTATGTTGCGTGGTTATGGGCCTGTTGAAAAAGCCCTCATATTATGCCATCCCTAGTGCTTTCTATGTGCTTATGAAGCGTACATTTGCATATGAGCAGTTTGGATCACTGATTTATTGAAGACTGAAAATACTATCTTTGGATGTCTCTTTTCACAGTACTTGAAAGTTGCTTAGTGGATGTGATCTTCCGGCGAGAAAGGCCTTCCAGTTGCTGCTGGATTTAATAGGGTTCTGAAGAATGCTTTGGAAACAAATATAGAATTCTGATTCATCTTCATCACTTTTGAACAAAACTTCCTTGTAAAAATGTTCAGAAGTTCTTGAGAAGCTTATTTGCTCTAAAACTCTGCTTTTTGCACCATCTATCCCTTAACTAATAACTAGGAAACTTGGCGTTTTCTTCTTGTGAAATATGCAAGTCTTCGTACATCCTGAATGTCAAACAAGTTCAAAGACCAACCCACTTCAGTCTACCTCAGTGGTGCTTGAATCGGATATCCACTACGTAAACAAATGAAAGTAAAAGCAGTGTTCTGGTTCCTGCAGGTGCAATCTTGGGAGGACACCAAGCCAAGCACCACAGACCTTATTGCACACACACACATAGAAGGGGGGGTGTGTGTGTATTCACGGACACAGAGTCTTCAAACCCTACAAATGTATCCAGAATCCTTGCATGTCTGAACCCGCAGATTAGGATTTTAGTAGAAACTTCATTACTTGAATCCAGCCAGTCCAGCTCTCGTTTCATCTCTTCTGTATGTGGTCAGCGTTTGCTTCCATCATCACGACCTCTCAGTTCTTGGATCCAAGCAAGAAAGAGCTCCTGTAGATTCTGAAGATGTGATCTAATTCTACATTGTTTGCACATTGCTGCCTGAGCTTGTCTAGTTTGATGGATCTGAGTCACAGGATCTTAGTTTGGAGGTAAGACCCTAAGCTGGTAGCAATTTGGAGTAACTGCCAAAAGTGCATTTACCATGCCTGTGTAGTAAGGAGTTGCACAGTGATACTCATTGATGTGCTTCCAGCTTAGCTGCCGTTGTGCTCCTCAGCCTGCTGGCACTTGTTGTAACTGTTATAATCTTGCAAGAAAACTAAATTGTATTTTGATAACGAGCTTTTCCTAAATGAGTCTGATACAGAGTGGCTTTTATGTGATTGATTAAAAAGGGGCTACTATACATAAATCTGAAATAGAATAGATCCATCGGTACCTGTCCATAAGGTATAGTTGCCTTAATCTGCAACAGTAGCCTCTGTCTCCACAGCCAAGGGATTCTGTCTGAAATGAAGTCAGTCTTACTTTATTTGAATGGGGATGTAGTTAAACAAGCTGACAAAAAAGCTTTCCTGAATGCAAGCTTAAATTGTAATAGGAAATCTTTACTGAACTCTTGCTCAGTGTTTCATTCTCTTTTAAAATTACCAAAATAAATATTTGGTTAGATAATCTATTTTTCTATTCGAAGCTTGTAATATTCAATAGCACAAAGTGATCGAGCATTCCCTGTATCAGGTTAGATGTCAAACGTGTTAGTATTGGAGTAGGTTTGTTTGTCACTACCCTAATAAAATGCTGATTGCTTTTTTGGTGTATAATTTTTAAAGTTTCACAATTACTCAGAATGCAAGGCAGATTATTAAACCAAATGCTGGGATCAGATTCATCATAAACGCACACACTTTCTTACTTACTGAAAGCTCTTTTCTGTGTTGCTTGAGTGATACAATAGTGGCTTAGATTCTTCTGTAGGAAGGAAGATGCTGATGTCTATAGTGAGCAAGTGGTGGTAAAAATAAATTGTACTCATTTTAGCTGCAGGCTAAGAACTTTATAAAATTAATGTCAGGTTCTCTTGCTGGATTAATGTAAACTGCTTTGTTTGCAGGGTATATTGTCATCCCAAAACCAGGCCAATTCTCCAAGTGGAACTGTAGTATAGCCATCACACTACTGCTAGCAAATCTCTGAACACAGGACAAGAAGTAATGACAGTGGAACCAGGAGCTGTTCTTCAGGCAAAGAGCATCATAAATTATAATGTGGCAGAGTATAAACATGGAATTATGTGAATCACATAGTAATTTGCAAAGGAATAATGTAAAGAGTTCTTATTACAGTTAATACTGCTAGGCTGCTCGCCCAAGGAAGAGTTTTCATTGTTAACAAAAAAAAACCTTCCTTTGGTGCTGCAGGAAAAAAATAGTAACGTTTTTGGTTTTCTTTATACTTTTCAAGTCCAGTGTAATTTAATCTCTCTATATAAATATATAAATAAAATATATATAGTGTAAAATAAAGTATGTTTCTTAAATTCAAGTAAGTTCAATGGTTAAACTAGGACTTCACCATTGTTTATTTTGCACTGATTTTTTTAACCAGAGATGGCTAGAAGACAGCCTGGAATGCACTCATGGAAAATGAAAGTCATTACTTTCTGGCTTCAAAATGTTTTTCAGGAAGATGGATGCTGCAATTGTAGATTTTTAAAACAAAATTGTTTTGCACTTAAATAGTTTAATGCTAATAGAGAATTACTTTAAAATTGGTGTCCTGACACCAGAAAAACTATGTTGTGGAGAAAAAATCCTTTGTATCTATTAAACATTTATTTTAATATTGTTGTTTCCAACTGCAATCAGCTCTGTATTATATGTATAAATAATGTAATTCAGTGGTGGGAGAGGGGAGTAATGAATCATTACACTAGGAATTCTCATTCATTTAAGAAAGTGATATTTCTAATTCAGAAAATACATATTAAACTATCTTGAATATGCATTTTTGTTTACTTTCTGTTCAAATTCGATCACTTTTGATGTAATCAATCCTATGTTGAATTAAATGTTTGGTACAGAAATACCATCTGAACTTTGTAGAACAAATTCCTTTCAATAACATCTCATCTGGAACATTGCTTCATATTTAGCGTTGTTGAATTTCAGTTAGGAAAGTGAAATAACATTGTTCCATTCTCGTTCTTTAATGGTTTATCTCTAAATGCATCATACAGCGGAAATCTTGCAGACAGACAACTTTGTGGGGTAAGGATTTTGTAATCACATAGTCCCGTATATTTGTCCCAAGAGTTGTGAAGTGAGAGACCCAGCAGCAGTAGATGTGGTGCACGCTTTGTGACTCGGCAATCTCAAATTGGGTCAACAGATTGGAGACAACTTGTTTATCTTAAGACAGGCGTCTCATTTATAATTCAGCACTCTTAAACTGATAAGTATTACAGACGTATCCCTGTACTAGTTTAATGCTGCTTATCTGAACACACGGTATTTTTAATCAGTCAGCAACAGAACACTTGAATTGTTTCCAGTAGTTCTCACAGAGGTTGAACCCCACCCCCAAGAGGTGCTGCTCCATGTCATGCCCCAGAATGACAGAGTGATTTGCCCCCATCTTTCGCTTTGTCCTCTGTAGCAATATTCACAATTAGGCTTTTGCTGAATCTTGCAGGCAGAGTGGAACCGAGTCTGCTCACCTGGGAATGTGGTACTTGCCCGAGTATGCACAAGTTGTATCTGAGGGAACACACTAGTGCCCTTCCTGTGCTCCAACAGCAAAGCTTTTTAACTGCAAGTAAACTTCAGGCATTTTCTTGCTTGAGAAGTTAATTTTTTTTTCAGGAAATGAATGAAAATTTGGGGAGAAACAACTGCAGTAGCTACTTGTAACTAGGTTTTATTCTTGTAGTGCAGCTGACTGGTAGAACACTGCCAGGTGCACTCACGAGCTGGCATTTAGATGGTCTACTTTAACAAAAGATGAAGGTGTACTTTATAATTCTTATCTACTTCTAAAATATGAGGAGTGGGAAAAATACTGAAACTGAGCAGGATTATTGTTTAGAAGTTTTGTTTTATTAACATAGTGGGTTTAACTGTTAAAATACAGATAAACCTTGTCACTGAAAACTAGTGCAGTTATCTCCCTGTAGACTTCTTTTATGTAAGTGCTTTATGTGGTTTGAGTCAAAATGAAGCAGTTGAGAAAATAAGTAAAACTTAAAAAGACATTTTTCGTTCTACTGAAAAAAACACAAAACTAGTATGGAAAAGGGTCGTAGTGTCCGACATCAGGGAAGTAATAGCAGCTACTCGCATCCCTGCTACAGATCGTAGCTGTATAAGGAATGTGTGGTTTTCCTTTTTTTGGCCTCTTCTTTACTATTAGGCAATCATCTAGAAGCTTGGATTGCCCATCCACCCTTTATTCCATATGGAAAGAAATTATTTTAGGAAGAAAAGGGATACTAATTAATAACTTACCAGGAAAGAACTTGAGTTCTACTATAAATACCACTCAATAAAAAACTTTTTCCACCTATGTTAAAAAAAAAAGTAAATGTGAGTGGAACACATCATTTCAATATGGAATTTTAGCTGGAAGAATAAGGGTAGGCACAATACTTGCCAGTTTGTAGTTTAAAGTTTAGTGTAACTATAAAGCAGGTGGGAACACTTAAGTTTGCCTACTAATCCAGCTGCCTGAAGCAGAGTTGTCTCCAGAGGTTTGACAGCGAAGAACCTGCTGTGAAATAAATACCTGTGAAGCACTGCAAGTGCCAAACTGTGTAAGATTCACCTGAAAGCGTAAAATAAGTGAAGAAAACATTCAAATATGGTCCTTGTCTTGAATTCCCCCATTTTTATAGCTAAAAACAATCTGCTGAGTGAAATTGCCTTTTCCATTGTAACAGCCTGACAGCCCCAGATACAGAGTATATGAGAAGGGGTTGCTGGTAACACTCAAGAAACCACTCCAATAGCCTTTTCTCTCAAAGTTAAAACTTACCAAAAGTTCTGACTTCATTTTTTTTTCAAAAAAAGCAACCACTTTCCTGGTTTATGAATAAAGTAATTGCCTACCTGATATTAATTATAGAGGCAAACATTGCAATGACACTTTTGAAAACGGGAAAGTATCTTGTGCACAAAGGATTTGTTTAATTGTGAGTGGAAATAATTAAACTTTATCATTGGTGGTTTGCGGTTCCCAGAAAAGATTACAGGAATCTCTCCATGCAATTAACATCTCTCCATTGGGACCATACTCTTGGTGATATGAGACTTGGCCTACTGTGTAGCACTAGGTGAGAGAGCTCTGAGTCTGAATGATCCATCAAATGTGAGTAGTAGATTTGTCTTTTTTAATCTCCAAAGAAATGAATAAATGCAGAGAGCAAGATACCTCAGATACATTAATACCTATTTTTAGACCATCATTTTTACTGCTGCACACCAACTCCAAATATGTTAACACCAAGCAAGTCACCATCCTCTTCTCTGGATAAACATTGGCTGAACTCATGACACCTTTTGAACAGAGTTCCGCAGTTAAGAAGTTGGAGGTTACCATTACACTGTGTGGCCTGTAGATTTGCAGTCCTTAAATCCATTTCCTAAGCTTAGTAATATAAATATATATATATATATAAACCTGTGCTAGGTATTCAGACAAATGTAGGGCGCCTTATTGTTGAGATTCTCAAATTTTGCTATGAAGGAATGACATAAAATAAGGCCACGATGCAGGTGCAACACATGTAACTTGGATAGTCAAATTGGAATCAGTATCAAAAAATTCACCCCACTGTACTGACCACAAACATTTAGCCTGCCAAACAACCGGCTAGAAAATGTCATGTTGCTCCTCAGTACTGTATGTGAAAATAATACCTTATTCAAAACATGGAGATAAACATAAGATAGATAAGTGCTTTTAAGCAGTAGATTTCTAAAATATTCATAAAGAACTTCAGTCTTACAAGCTTCCCTGTATTGAAAAGCTACAGTGTGGACTTTGGGCATGCTTCTCTAGAAGCTGAATGGTAGAACTAGGAATAGGATCTAATGCAGTCACAGCAGAATCTTGCAAGTGTTGAGATGCAGATTCTTAAAAAAAAAACAAACAACCAAAACATCACAACAAAAAGCCACCTGCTGGAAAACCTCTATTTGGTGAGAAGAATTGTTATTTTCACAAATGCGGAGCTTAATAAAATCTCAGGAGAGCTGAGAGCATAATGGGCATAACTTTTATTCTAGACAGCCAGTACTTTTATAAAATCTTAACGTGCATTTTACTGCATAGTTTGAGCTGCACCTCAACTGACGAAGAATGAAAAGTTTGTCTGTATTTAGAGCATCAAGCTCAAACTGATGCTAAATTGTTGGCTTAGTAACTTCAGCATCATCTGCTACCTAGTGTGTGTTTCATAGTGCCTCATGTGCAGCAGTGACTTCTAACACATTGCCCCTTGCCTGCCTGCTTATTGCTTGGTTTTCATCTTTGCTGCACAGAATATTCTGAACAGCAGCAGCAGCAGCAGAGGTGTTTGGCTACTGGGAAAAAAAAAGATGATAACTTTGCATTTATGAGGAGAGTAACTATTAAAAAAACCCCCAAAATTATCTGCAAAACCTGCGTTGCCTGCATACTTAGTAGGCAGAAGTTTTAAAACCCCCAACCAAGTATGACTTACACAAATTTGTTCATTTTTTTTAATAGTAAAACTGGTTTTTAAGACATCGTCAAATTTAAGCATTGCAAATTATTTATTGCAAATTTTTATGAGCTCTCAGGAATTTTAAAATCTGTGGTATCAAATTGCATAACTACTCTTTCCAAGTAAAATAAAAATGCTGCCCTTTAACCCTTATCTTTTAGAGCACTAGGAAACAGTAACGTTATAGTAAGTTGTTACTGATGATCTGTGAGCAAAACTTCTGAACCATGATAAGGTAAATATATACCTTTGCTGCTCTTTTAGGCAACTATCAGTCAGTGTTAAAACTTATGATTAGTCTTAAGATCAGTGGCTTGAAGAAAGCAGACTAAATTTATTTTGCTTTTGAAACAGATAAAAAGTTGCTTTAGCCATTAGCAAGATTATAGTTATATAAAAATATTCAGCAGTTACAGAAACTGCATTAAAATTAAGTGTCTTTTACGATGTCATAATCTGCACATTCTCAATAAAACCTGAAGTTATTAAATACAGGAGGTGAATGCTTAAAAAAAATTCTTACATTTAAGAAATATATAAAAGCTTGCAGTTATTTATAATGTAATGTATTTTGCAGGTAGCTTTTCATTCCTAATAAAGAAGCTCAGAGAATCATTTCATGTTATTTTTAACTGGCCTCCTCCTCCATCAGGTTCTAAAAGGGAAAAATACTTAGGAAGTTCAGTAGGGAGTGCTCTGCCAGAACAATGCTTCAGTTATGTATTGATAACCTTTGGGAACAGAATATCCAGAAGGCAGGCAAGCAGCCCTCACAGCCTTGTGGGGCTTTCCTACAGATGGTCAGAGAAACACTAAAGCAGGCACTGCTGCTGAAGCACAACTGGGTCTCTCACTGCACAGCAGAGCTCTTCCTCACACTCCAGGTAACTTTACGAGGTGGTCAGTAACCTTCTCCTCTTCGTTCGGTAGCAGGTAAGTAGAAATGTTTTGGGGAGGGCTTAAGTGCCTTCTGTCTCTCCGACCTTGGAGGGAACAACAGGAGTTTGAAATGCACTCTGTAGAACATGTTTTGCTGTTACACTTCAATGAACAAGTTACACTTTGATATTTCATAGAATCTCAGAGTGACCTCAGTTGGGAGGGACCCACAAGAATCATCGAGTCCAACTCCTGTCCCTGCACAGGACAACCCCATCATTCACACCATGTCCCCGAGGATGTTGTCCCAATGCTTCTGGAATATTGTCAGGCGCTATGATTACTTCCCTGGGGAGCTGTTTCAGTGCTCCACCATCCTCTGGGTGAAAACCCTTTTCCTAATATCCAACCTAACCCTCCTCTGGCACATCTTCCTGCTGTTCCCTCAGGTCCTGTCATTGGGCACCAGAGAGAAGAGATCAGCGCCTGCTCCTCCTCCTCCCTTTGTGAGGAAGCTGGAAACTGCTATGAGGTTCCCCCTCAGTCTCCTCCAGGCTGGACAGACCAAGTGACTTCAGCCTCTCCTCACAAGATTTATTGATTCAATAAATCTAACAGACTGTAACCCAGGGGTTTCACCACTTTGCTTAGGTGCCCAGAAAACTGAATGCCACGTAGGACTGGGTTGGGAAGTCATTTGGTTACTCCAGAAAGATTTAATTTTGGTTATTCCCCACAAGAAGGTCCATGTTATTCTGTTTTTTCCTGGTCTTCCCTAAGAAATGGTTTAAAAATAAACAGGATTCAATTCCTTTGTGAGAACATCTTAAAGAGTAAAATAAAAAGAAAACCCAGATAATTAGAAGAAAAATAACTCATCTAAATACTACTTCAGCTATTTTTTTTTTAAATTACTACCTCACTTGATGCTTCTTGCAGTTTTTCCAGAAGGAAACTTACAAAGCCTACACTGATGAATCCCAGAACTAAAAGTGGCTGCTCCTATGGAAGGAGAGTTCACACTTTCAAGGTTAAAGGCAGAGCAGAAAATAATTTATGATTTTTCTTTGCTACTCTAACCTGTGGTTTTCTGAGAAAAACCTGTATTCGAGAGTTTTTCATGTAGTACTAACTTCTAACTTGCCTTGCAGATCGAATTCCTTAAGAGTGAATATGTCAAGTATTTTTCACACAGCTTGAATTTAAACAAATCTTTAGCTTGCCAGAATTTTTAATTGGATTTTTTTTTCATCTCCATAGTCAAATATAAATTTAGGATTTTCCCAGATAGTATCTAAATACTAGGATAATTAAGTTAAAAAAAAAGTATTTGCTCAAAATATAGACTGAAGTCCTGAAAAGGCAAGAGCAGATATTCTGTCTTTGCTGCAACTTCACCTGTACAGCTTTTTATTCAAAAGACAGACAGCAAAAAGAGGATGATGATATTTTAAAAAAAAAAACGCCGTGGAACAGACCCTCTAATTAATAGCAACAATGAAAAGAGTGCACTGCAGGGATTATGTGGTATCACAGCTTCTGAATTCTAACTGGGTTGCAGAGCTTGTGGGGAGTGGAACTGCATCAGATCCAATAAAGATCCGTGTTTGGGCAGACAATAAAATCAAGTAATCAGCTCAAGTAAAACATTCATTTCTAGTGAAGAAGCTCAGTGTCACAAATTACTTTTGCTAAATGGGTAGACAATTCTTCCACTTAAATATTACCTGTCTTTGACTTTCCTTCTAAATTTGTGGCAAATACAGAAGTACTTGCCCTGTTGTGTCTCCTAGTAGTCTTAATTTTTTTATGTGTGGCCAAAGCTTGTGTTTCAGCTGCCCTAAAACTGTTTGGGGAAAAAAGGAAAGAAAGAGAAAAACATCAGTTGTGCTTTAGGTGAGGTTTGGACTCAATGCAAAGAATTACGTTGACTGAATTATGTTCATTGTATTGCAAGCTAAGTATTAGTGCTGTAAACAAACTCCACTTTAAGTAATAAGCACACAGCACTCCCCCTGCTTTTTAATTTTAGTCTTCAAGATTGAAATGATTTGAAGTCACTTGCCAGAGTAATCGAAAACAAGGGTGCTGTGATGTTTGATGGGCAGCAATTTTCTCATCAGGATTGTATGTTGTCATTGCATGCAGGAGAGAGAAGCCTTTGGGAGACAAATTGTGCACAAGAGGAGGTATTAATTTTCTGTTTTTAAAGTGGAAATCAAAACTCGCAATTCTTTACCTCTTTTAAGCAAGTTGAGAACAAATAGTTATTCATCCATTTTCAGAGAGAATTACATTTTACTGAAAAATATTATTCTCAGCTGATTTAGGTAAGCATTTATTAGAGACAAGTAAGTAATACTTGGGAAAATGTTTTCTTTCCTAACAAGTTATGTCATTGGCCTTAAAGATACTATGGAAATAAAAGGCCAAATAAGACTGATAAAGGCTCAGATTTCCTCTTCTCTGCCTACAAGGATCATGGATGTGTGGCTGTCTCTGGGCAGAGATAGCAGACACCACTCTCTGGTCAGCTGCTGTCACAACAGAGTTAGATTTTTATGGTGTTTCCCTGAGCAGAAATTGTACACAGTTGTACGTTTATATTGTGGATATTTCAACAGTGAGATTAATAACTATGGGAGTGCATACTTACTGCTTGAACTTGTTGAGAATTTTGTTAGCAGGAGTGCCTATAACGTCATACATTTTTGAAATTTAGTCCAGTTCATGAGATCCAGGAAAGAGGCTGAAAACTGCAAGGTAAGAGATGGTATTAGCACTAGAGAATGTGCAATTAAACTAATTTAAGTGGCATCACTGCCACTCTGGTTAAAAAATATTTCATTTAAGAGGAAGATAAATTTTAGGAGTATTCAACTGTGGACAGTTTATACCAGCCAACAACTGCAGGATAACGTGAGCAGGAGATCAATGCAATTGTGTGTTTAGATGCAAAGGGTAGTTTGGGTTATTTAACAGATTATTTGCCATCTCCTCACAGATTTGGGATAAAACCTGTAAAGACAACATCCCTCCTGGTGAAAGGCAGTGGATGTGGGATTGTGTTTTCTTCTAGTGGCAGATCTCAGAAGACAACGTTTTCCTTGTTTTAAGACAGCAGAGTCAAGCAGTTTCTCTTGTGTATGCAGATAGAAATATATATTTGTAAGAAGCATTCCATTCCTAACACACAGGTTCAGGTTCTTTGCAAGCAGCAATACTGGAAAGATGGTAATTTGAACTGCATTCCTGAGCTTGATCCTCAGTTAATATAAAACTATAGAGTCCTTGAAAACATTGTTATCAATAGGACAATCTGATTATACAAGTCAGGTGCACTTTTAACATTTATTTCACGCACATGTTGCTTTTTTCCGTGTTAGCAGAGCATTTCCTTGGGCTTATAATTTAAGAAACACTTCTTATGATTCTTGAAGGCAACACATTCAGCTTTCTTTGTAGAAAGAGGAAACTTTTTACTGTTTGCAAAATCAATCAAACAGCTGGGTAGACACTTCTCTGAATGTCTTCATAAAGCTTCATAGTCCAGGGGCCGTGATTTATAAGGAACATAAAGAGGGAGACCAAGATTTGAAAGGTAAGCATGGCTGAGTAAAAGACTAAAAATTCTTACACAGTGTAGTGCAAAGCATAAAGGCCTACGCAAACGTTCAACAGCAGAAACTGCATGGGGCGCTTAAAATGAAACAAACAAATTCCTTTAGCTTGGCAAGGCTGTTGCTTTTTTAATTCTGTAATTTCCAATAAATGTCCCTCATTTCTCTCTGAACATACCTATCAGGTCTCTGAAAATGTGCAGTGGTTGCAAAGAATGAAATTTGTTACATTAAACTAATTTCATGAGGAAATATCTTTAAGGGTTTTTTGCCCTAAGAAAACCTCAGTTTGCAGCATGTAATTTTCTTGCCAAACTTCAAAGCCCACCTGATTCAAATTGAAATGGAAAAACATGTCATTTTTTAAAGCTTTTGGTGTCAATTTACTTTGCAAGAGAACTACCACATTTGGGATTTTTCTGTTAACAGTTTTCTGACCGAAGTAGAACTGTTTCTACAAGTTAGCAGGCAAAGCATAAGGGTTGTCATCCAATGTGATAGTGATGGCAGCAGCTGCACTTGCCATGTGGAGGAGGAGGGAAGAAGCAAAGCAAATGTTACCACTCCTGGTTTCATATCGGAGACAGCAGTGTGGGAGGAGAATAAAAAAGAACTGCTGCTGTTGCTAGGGTGCAAGGATATTGGAGAAATACACATGGTGGTTATTTTTCCTTTTTTTTTTATTTCACCATCATCAAAAAGCTTAAAGGACTGGGTTTTCCTGAACTGTCCCTTCATCAGAGTCTGACTTTGAAATATTCCAGGACATAAGGTCCTGAATCTTAAACATACTGTATTTTAAATCAAAGTAGTAAATCAGAGGGAGGGTATTCTCTAATCTCCTCTAGTTTTGCACAATAGTAAGTCAAAAAAGAGGGAAAACTTTTGTCACCAACTGCTTAATGAGACTGGAGGATAGTTAGTGATGCTTAGGAAATGAGCCATAGTCTGTTCAGAGATAAAGCAGAGAAAACACGTTTTTACCAAAATCAAATATGGAACCAATGGGAAAGAAAAATCCAAACCAAACCAAAAAATAAATCAGCCAAAAATGTTGGTTTACTTGTAAATAATATTGTTGGTGTTATGTTCTCCTGAACATCCCACTGCTTTATTACTAACCTGCCATAGGGTGAACAGAGTGCCAGACAAGACAGGATTATTGGCTCACGAACCTTGCAGACTCATCACAGAAGCAGCTTCCACAAAACCATGGAAACAAAAGATCATATTACCCATACCACATTCTCTTTATTTGAGTTATTTACCTTTTATTTTCTTGATTAATAATAAGCAAGAACCTGCACTGAACACTGTCCCTTGTGATTTCATAGCAATCACAGCCAGCACTCCCCATATCAGTTTTGTAACTATAGCGGCTGTTTGTAAGCACGCATTCAGGTGCCAGGGACCAGTGAGCAGAGATAGATTCCCTATGTGGCTGCTTAGAATAGATACTCCTACAAGATCCAAAATCTCCTAACTTCAGGGTATTCTGCTGCAAAAACAAATAAAGTTCTTTGAAGAATTAGAAACACTGAAATATTCAAGCGAAGGTTTTCCTTCAATGTGTGAAGTAGTCATCATAAAAGAAATCACAGACTGCTTTAGGAATAAACTTTGAGAAATCCCAGGGGCAGTATTATAGCAGTAAAACTGAATTTAAATAGCAAGTAGCTCCAGGCTTGAAGATATCTGTGTCCCATAATACATGCAAATACAGTTCTGTACATCATTAAAAGAAAGAGTTAATTGAAATGCACATGGACTATTACTACAACGAAGACTGCTAAAGAGGACATCTGGATTAGGTTATTTTTTTAGAGTTCCTGTGTTTAGCAGTGATATATTCAGTGGCTTTATTTTCTCTTTGTAACAGCTTCTCCCATACACTTCTGAGTATTAAAAGAAAAATTTATCTGCAGAAAATAAAATTTCATAAACTGAATTTTGAAATTCAGACGTTAGCAAACCAATATTCTGAAACTGTCAGGAGAACAGATTTCAATGAGGAAATCTTCTGAACAGGTTTTATAGATTGGAACACATGCATCTGATTCATTTCAGGTTTTAGCCAATAACAAACTTGCTTGTTCATTCCCCAGGCATATGGTTTTAGAACTAGCTGTCTATATATTTTTTAAAAGCTGTACTTTTATTCATGAAGAAGCATTAGCTTCTCAGAGTAACAAGAAAAATACCGATGTACTTCACTTTCCGTTAAATAAGTCTTACAGAAAATTATTCCCTTTATTAATAGGCTTTCTGGTTTCACATCTCTGTGACATATCCCATCTCTGTACCAATATAAGCACATCAAAGAGAAAAGTTCAGTAAAAAGAAAATTATTATCAGTGCTTCCCGTTTTTGTAAAAAAATCTTAGAGACTAACACGTTCTTCAAACTTACCAACAGCGTATCAACAAAAAAATGACTTTTGCTACTGTGATGAGAGAATAGCTACAGGTATGGGAATGGGAAAGGGGCAAGTCTGGGAAGGTGGGGGGCAGGCTTTCTGCTTTTGCTCTCACCAGGGTTACCAAGAACTGCAAGGGTCACCGTCTTCCAGGAGGACTGGCTGGAGCATCTTTACTCCAGCAGGCTCTGGAGCACCCTTGGGGGCTGGCACAGTGTGGACTGCCTGCTTGCTGCCTTCCAGGGCTTTGCTAGAGGCCGAGATGCATCTGGTTCTCCCAGCAGCAGTCTGCAGCCCCAGGCAATGGTCTGTCTCCGCTTAGAGACGACCCTGAAATAAATGTACGATACATTTATTGTAAAGCTATTCCTGAACCAGGTCTCTTACCTATGTATGTAATCAAGAGATTTGCACAACTGGTACATGTCGTTCTTAATTTTTTTTTCAGATAATGGCTTTCTCCTTCCTGGAATTAAATTTCAAGTTGTACAAGTCCTTTTTAGCAAACAACAGAATACACAATATTACTCTTCAGCTTCCAGTACTGCACTAATATTACCTTTTCAGTTATACTATTTCTGTCATTTCTAGCTAGCTTTGTAATCCATTTTCCACTCAACTTCAGACATAATTTAGATTTCAGTATTCACCAGAATAGCTCAGCTAACAATTGTCAGTTCAATAGTCTGTACTCCGCTTTAGCGTTTACTGCATGGTCTTCTTGCAGTATCTGTTTCCCCAGGTTCTAACAGAACTACAATATTTCACTTCTAAATATCTGATTTCCTCTCTAAATAAGTAACTGTCCTTAAGGTTCAAGAGTCACACCAATCACCTTAAATTACTGCAATGTTTAAATGACTATGATTCACATTTGACTTGCAAATTAAAGGTTAACCTACGTAGTTTAGCTTGCTACTGCCGTTGTGTAATTATGACAGTTATAAAATTTATCTGTTTTTCAGAGCGATTTAGTAACTACTCAGCTTTTTTCTTTTATAGGCTCCAAAGGCCTTTTAATCTTGCTGTAATGCCTTTATGTAACACTGCAATGTCATCAACGGAGGCAGAAATGATCACATTTTTGAAAAACAAAGCAGGTACTGATCTGCCTGATGACAGCAGTATGAGTAATTGGCTGGGGAGGAGGAGGGAGCTGATCAGGACAGTAACTCATTGAGGCTGCCAGCCCCAGCAGCCAGCGGGACTTGTGTTCCGAGCCGATCGCAGAACTCCTCCAGTCAGCCACATAATCCTCTGAGCAGGATTAGATAACAAAGCACTTGAAACAGAGCACCATTTACAACGGGAGCTGTAGTATTATTTCACCCCAGCAGAGATAAATGGTGTTCTCAACATCAGGATTTTTGTCATTTATAGTAGAAAATATTTTATAAAATGCAGATTAGTATTTAGAAAAATCAGGCCTTCATAAAAAGAATTCATGCTCAGTAGTTTTTTCATTACAGGTCACTAGGAAAATCTGCAGCAGATGCTCTTCTTCTCCAGATTTATCATTAGACAGTCATTAGGTTGGAAGCAATGATGAAGCAAATCATAAGGCGGTGGCACTTGAGGCTAGAATTGGTTTTGCTTGAGGCATCTTCCCCACCTCTCTCTGAGCCATATTTTTTTAAATCGCTTTAAAATGACCAAACTGTTCTTGATTAAACAAAAGGGAAAACTGTTTTTCAGTTATTAAATGACTTGTGATACCACTGTAATTAATAGCAAGAGTATTATGACTTTGTGTAAAGACAGATAGCCTTGTCTTGATTGAAGTAACACAAATATGTCAGTTTATTAAGGAAAACAAAGCAAAAGGATCAACTTTCCAAATCAGTAGCACTACAGTGAGCCATTCTCCTAATTACAGACATGCCTCCATACACCTTGTTAAATCAGAAAATCATTTTCAGTCAAACCCTGCTTCAAGATTCTCTTCATTACAAAATTTTGTACAAACGTCGCTTGCCTCTAAATTTTTTTAACTTAAAGCTTTTTAACATTGTTCTGCACCTATATTAAACTTAATTTTGGAAGATTCAGAGTAGTCAGAAAATGACAAGCATTTGCATTACTATAGAAATTTACAAAAAGCTACAAATCATCTGAGATATAACTACCTTTGTACATTGAGAACTGTTTTGTGACAGAGCATCGTGAATGAACACAATTTAATTGTTCTACAAATCAGTAATGCACGCCTTCAAATCACATCGCTGCAAATTCAAAAGGAGCCCTTTCTACTTGCCATTGTAATCAAGATATCCTCAGTCAATAAGTGTTCTGGCTCAGAACTAAAATTAATTTTCCAATTTAACTATGTACTTGGATTTTTTGCCATATTTATTGTTCGATATGAAAGCCACGTTACACTGCTTGACTTTGCAATAAGCATGAGTAGAGTTGCTTAAGAGGAAAACAAAAAACTATTTCTGCCGCTTTAAAAATCTGAAACCCCAAAATTAATCTCTGAAAAGTGCAAAACACTTGAAACAAATGAAATACTTTAGTACTTCAAGATACTTTTCAATCTTCATAGGAATCTCTTGTTCATTTTCCTATTTTATTCTACTATTTGATGAGCTCAATGCCATGTGCCACCACCTTGTACAAGGTGAAGACATTGTATCACAGGAAACACAGTCCAGACACAAAATCCAGACCTTAAAGAAGAACCAACAACATACAGAAATTCAGGTAGACCCAGATTGATATGTAGATAACCCCTAAATGCAGCATTTCAGATTACAACTGAACACAGACTTTAACTGACTTGCCATGCCATAAAAAGGAGGGGTTTAAAATCAAGCGTCAGGAAAACAGAGTTCTTATGAAAAACTTGGATTTGATAAAAAATGTATTATAAAGTGAAAAAACCATACCAGATCATACTGAAACTATTAGCTTAATTTCTATCTGCATACAATGCTTAATATAGCCGTCTTTTTTCACATGAAAACAATGAGAAATGTAAGCAAATAAAAGCAAATACTCTGAGGTAAAAAAGGCAGTTAAAGAACAAACTTAAACAGTCTGATTTTTCATAACTGTAGTATGGTATCTTTCCCGGAAGGAGAAGATGCAGGATTGTCTTTAACTCACTGGATTAACTTACTATCCAATGATGACTCCCTCCTATATGCTATTAGTCTGACTTTAAAATTTAACAGATTTATCCTGGAAAAATGACTTATTAAAACCAGTAAATATTGTTTTCTTCAATGGCCAACAAACAACTGTATTTTAACCTCAGATTCTTATCTAGGTCAGGAACAGGGTTACTCCTTCTGTTAGAGATCTGAATACTCAGTGTCACTTAATGTAATGTTTGGGAGCAAGTCTTTTACTATACTATGACACTGAATAGCAGTTGCATGCTCAATTATTTAAATGAACCTCCCAACTGTTACAAATTTTCAACTCTTCAGAAATAAATCCTCTTTTAATACTGAATTATAAGTAACTGCTCCTTCATTTGCTGCATCCAGCTCCTTTGGTGTCTATATGAGACCTGGTTTTAAATCAGCTTTTGTTCAAAACTTTTCTGTAGAACCTCTTCCTTAAGCTTCAGTTTTCCATTTCCTTCAACATACAGCTCCAGATTTTTTAATTATAGGAGATTTCAGGGAACAACACTATTTTAACAGAGAAAACTTGGTATAAGGCATTTTTACTAGATATAAAAACTGAGAATCATCATTAATTGATACAGTAGTTTTTTAAACAAATGGGAACAATTTTCTTGTTATATCATTATATTCCTGACCTAACAAAGAACTTATTTAAGTTGTCCTTCTTGTTACACTCAGCAAGTATTTCGTTTTGCAGTCAAGGTAGTTTTGCTGTTTTCATGTAAAGTTTGACTGTAGAAATAGATGGTCAGTGACCCGACTGATTAGAAACCACCTGCATGCATCCATGTCTTAAATGTGGGTATATTGCTCTGGAAGGAAATAAAGAGTAAAGCAGTACAGCACAAAGTTTCCCTATGAATCTTATAACATGTAACAGTGAAGAACTAAGTGAAAAATAATTAATTCCACTTTGTGATCTATACAGGAAAGGTCTCCATTTTTCTTAAGCATATGCTACATACCTTTTATCAGCTTATACATACTCATGTCCATAAGTTCACATATCAGTGAAACAGAACAAGCTTTTTTTATCAATGAATAAACAAATAAGGAGACTTTAAGCTAGAAATGTTGATTTTTACAAAACGTAGAAAAAAGTACTTTGTTTAACCAGCATTAAAATGGACATTTTCATTTTTAATTGATATTTTCTCATAGTTTTTCAGCTTAAGGTCTGAGGTATCATAATTCTAGTTTATACTATGCAAAGCGTCATTGAAAAAGTTAACCATTTACTCCGTGAAGCTACCTGAAGGCATGTTTTACAGGCCTATCAAACCGTTCAGTATCAAGACATTTCCTGTAAATTAAATGACACCATCTTACAATAAAAGACAGGGAAGCCATTATGTCATAGATGAAAACACTTTCTAGTCAAGTCCCCAGTAGTGTTCTGTTTCATGGAAATGAGTATCTGACTGGAATCGTGTGTTTTGCTGACAACAGCAGTTTCAAGTACTATCATGATATGATAATGCATCTGACACTTCATTTTCCATTTCACTGCCCTACAGAGGCAGACGTCTTCAGGTCTTTGGTTTTTCTTATAAGATGATTGCATTAAAGCACATCCCCTCTGCAATGCTCCGTTAGCCCAGACAGCAAGAGGTTGAGGGTACAATCTGCGATTCAGTTTGCAGACAGAGCCAGGCGAGCTGGCTGGCCATCTGGATTACACTTCGTTAACAACACGGCAGCTGAAGCTGAGAATTCCAGAAAGCTAAGCTGCTGACACGATTACTGGCTTTCCATATATTAGCAGAAAATGGGTCTGTCAATAACAGCATAGTGCCAGAGCCTTGAGCAGAGGAATAAGACAGCCTGAAGAGCAAGGAAAAAACCATTTCAGAGCAGCCAATGAGTTTTGTGTCTAGTATTTGGCTAATGAATTACATCTCTGCTGTTGCATAATGATGAAGCATCATGCACAGTAATGGAATAAATGCTGTCATAAAACCTGATCTCTCTGTGAGACAGAATATGTCCCCAGAAGGCAAAGGCACCTAAGTGCCTGATGAGGTTAAGACACTCAACTTCATCACCGATTGATCTCTTTCCAAATACACAGCTCAGCTGCTGCCTAATTCAGAGGTCTAAACTATTATTTGTAAAGAAGTGTTTGTAAAATTGCCTGTGAAATAGTTTGCTTGGATCCCCAGTTCAAACTGATGAGTCAAACCAAGATCTTTGAAGTATCAGAGTTCCAGCAGATAAGCTCTGAGTGTGCCATACCAAAATACCATCTGCAATAGTTGTGATGTTGTACAGTTAAAGCACTTATCGGATATGGTACATATGAAATCACCAGCAAGTATTACATATTATGATATGAAGTTTAGCTGTGCTTAAAATACATCTAGTCTGTAATTTTAATACCGATGTTGAAATATTTTTGGTGTGCTACAGAAAAGCCAGAGAAAGTGAGAGGTACATCAGATCTTCTTAACCAAAAAAGGCACAAAGACTTTAGAATTTTCAGTTCTTTTGATTTTTCTTTCTGTTTAAATAAAAAGCTGGTTAAGTGCCTACAAGTTGCCTCTAGACCCAAAAGTTACTGCATATGGTTCAAATAGAGGAAAAAGAAAGTAATGAATGCACCATACTTAAAACAACTTCTTATAACATAAGACATTAGGATGTGGACTCAGCCTCCTTACCACTTGTATTTCCCTCAGATTATTCACTTGTTCCACACTGAAGTTGAATTAAAAAGAGAAGAGGAAGACTGACTTGCAGCCAGGATTATAACTGTCTTTCTTCCCTGCCATGAGACTGTTAGAATCTACTTCACTTCAGTCTGTAAATGAACTTTCAAACCCAGGACCTGATAAATTATTTGCCTGCTTTGTTCCTTTACAGAGCAAATCAGTAATCAGGATAATAGCTTTATTCCTTCTTGGAATCTGGAGTAGCTGGACCTCCCCAGACAAGACAAGGAGTATTGTTTTGTGCTCCAGACATCAGGTACCATGCCAAGGAGCTATCTGGGAGGAATTTCTGTGTTGCATAATAGTACGTAGGATACTGTTTATGCTGCTGGCGTAGCATACATTCCAACTACTGCTCAGCACGAGGCTGAGTGACAATCTAGCCTTGCCAAATTTAACATGTAAAATAAAGTTTTGATGGTAACCTCCTACATGGAACTATATAAACTATTCTGCTACTGTTTAATTATTATGTTGCCCTCCTACACTTTAATTAACAAAAAAACTACACGCTACAGAAACTCTGGGGAGGAAGCAGGAAACAAAAGGTTTGCACACTGTTTAACAGGTCAGAAGAGCACACACACGCCTTTTCACAGCCAGACTTAAAGCTAAACACCAAAACAGCATTTTTCAATTTGAAAGAAGGAGAAATACCTTGCACAGGCAAGTTCTGCTTAAAACACTGTAATCTGTTTCTAAAAGACTTCATTTCACCAAAAAAAAAATTGTCACTCAATTTATCAAAAAGTTAAAGGCCTAAGAGATATTTAACACAAGGCTATGTCCTGCCACTGAACTGTGTATCATCTGCCCTTGATACAGTTAAGCACTTAGTTTAAATACTATTTTGATCATAAATTAGACAATGTGGTCAGCTGTATGTAATGTATAAATGGACCAACAGTTCTCTAACAACACAAAAGAGAATCAAAAGCCACACTACTTTACAGTCTTTAAAGCTCTGAGATAATTGTGATATTTCACCCAAGAGCAAAATGCCCCATTTTATTTTGTATGTACAGATGTAGCACCCTCACTGATTTTACTAGAAATTTAATATATTTACCTGAGAATACAAAATCAGTGACTGAAAAAGCATTGTTTGATACTTACATATTGCAGGAGAATGTCAAGTCTATGACTATGTCCACACAGCCCTCTCCTCTATTTTCCCAACTGATAAAAAGCACCTATTTTGTGACTATATAGCATCTTGCTGATGGATGTAATTAAATATAAATGCAAATATGAAGCAGAACTAATGCTATATATGGACTGAGGATACATACTGTGTTTTTAACTTGCATTAAAACAGTATTTAAAGACTGAAAAAAGTACTGCCCAAGGGGAGGACTGGCATATTTCCTCCTCCTATTGTTATTTACAGGAAAAAGAATAATAGCACAAGTATTTTCAGTGTCTTTGGAAAGGCAGAAATCAACTATTTAGACAACATTATGCTCGTTTCACCCTCGACCCAGTGCCCAGGCAGCATTTAGCACAGCGGGTGACATCAAATACAGTACTCAAGGAAATAACCCCAATGCCAAATGGGAAGGCCTTGGATAATCAGCAGCAGAGTTGCCTTTCTGTACTACACGTGAACCCCTTTAATACATGTGTATTCAAAAAATTTCACTCAGTCTTAATTCCACATTTCGCCACCGAATTTAAATAAGATTTTCTGTAGTACTATGATTAATTACACATACCTTGCAAAATGTTGCTTCGTGTGTTTACATGCATAGTACTCTCCAACTGGGTGTGTTCAGAACATCAGAAAACATTCTTTCTCCTCTTTTGTCAACTGGTTTCTATTTTAAGCCCCAAAACATACTGTTTAAGTATGTTTAAAATAGAATTGTCATGAAGACTACATATCAAGCCATAGTTGATTTGTTAAATTCTGATGAATGGAAAAATTCTAAATAAAAGTGGTTTTTTGTTAATACATATGGTATTTATGTGTATCTTAGACAATAAACTGCTACCTCCTTGCTCACACACAATGCCCCTGCACCAAGCACTTCATACCTTTCTTCTGCTGCAGTATGTTAGCAACCCATACCTGAATTTATTCATTGCTTCTTTCACGAAAACTCCACCTTTATTTACATTGTATTGAAAACATAAAATTGTATCGAAAACCAAGTGTGTCTTGTCATTGTTCCAACATGGGTTTTTTCATTGTTTTGGTGGGGCTTTTTTTTGATTTGGGGTTGGGTGTTTTTTGCTTGCTTTTGGTTTTTCTTTTCTTTAAGCAAAGCAGTTGCTGATTTTAAAGCTTTAATCCTACATTAAATTCAGTATTAGTTTTGCACTAGGCCAGAAATAATGCTTAGTTTTGATAATAAAGTGTACCAAATACAAAGATGTGAAAATTAGTCTATCCTAGTTCCATAGAATTTTAAGAGATGGAACAGATAACATAAAGGTTATGAAGAAAGATTTATTTATATTAATTTCTGAATCTTTTCCCAATTTCCTTCAGAACTGACAACTCTTTTCTTTCCTCCTTTATTCGCCTTCAGCTTTGTGATTAACTGTTCCTTACCAATTCCACTGCCTGATTCCCTTCACCCACTCTGTCCTCCCATTTCCCTTTATTTTTAGCACCTACAGATTCTATCCTTGGTAATTCTTACAGTAATTTCATCTGAGCAAAAAACAGCTCTGGTTAGCTTCATGCTGCTCTTGCTTTTGACATGGTCTTATAGATCCAAACCCAGTCAATTTGAGGGAGGCAGAGCAGGAAAGCTCTTTTATCACGTTCAGCCCTTTACGGGAGTTAGAATAACTGTAGGATTCTTAAGCAATGTTGACAACAGTAAATTCAATTAAGTGCAGTTGTCTGTATTAGTTACTGTGACAACAGTTCCTGGCATGGATCTGGCCTGTGACAACCACCACCCTCCTAGGCACCTTCCCAGCCTGATGTGAGGACTCCTTCTAAGGTCATTCCTGAAGCAGTTTCTGTCCTACTGCCTTGTTTTGGAGGATAATAGAATTTACTAGCATAGATGTGGGGCATTTCATGCCAGTTGCACTTTGTATCCAAGAAGATTCCCAGATGTTTAATTTATAAGTATAAATACATCCTCACAGTAGAGAAAGCCTGCCAAGAAATTTTGCGGAGGGAAAGTTACTCAGGCAGGAATGTTCTAATGCTGTCTTCCAACTTGCATTTATGTTGTCTTCATCTCTTTTTTCCTCCCCAACTTTCACACATACCCCTGTTAGAAGAAGTCTTTCCTTTCCTCGTGATCCAAATGCTTTTGTTTTAATGAGTTGAAACCTTCCCCTTGCAAATCCCTCTCTCTTCAATAGAGTAACAGCACTTCTATGAGAAGTTGCAGTTGCTCTTATTTTTATCACCTGCTGCTTAGGTTTTCTGATCATTATCAAACATGCTGGATCACAAACTAACTAATTAGGCCATCTAAATCTGAGAAATAGGAAGAAGCAGAGTAATTTACAATCAAAGACACCATCTAACGCGCTCTATATGTACAATTTACATATAGGACTATTTTAAAAGCAGAAACAGAATTTGAAAATTATTACAGGTAATGAAGGCAATCTCCAACAGATACTCCAGAATAGGGAAGAGACTACGAGACTGTTTAATTCATGCAGTTGTTATTTGATAAGTGGTCAATTCATGCTTTAGGCAAGGTGATCTCCAGCCTTCAGCAAAGTGACTGAGCAAGGAACATGCTCTGTCAGCAAAAATCACACTATGCAACTTGTTCTCCCTCCCCGCCCCAAGTTTTAATTTGCTATCTAAACAGCAAAATATAAGATCGGAACTGTAAATTCAGAATATTTAAATCTCACTCTTACAGAATTCCAAAGACAAAGTGTCAGATAGTATATGTTTATAAAATCGGATTTGGTTTATATTTTCTTCTAGACACATATTTTGCTTCTACAAGAGAAGGCCAGATGACAGCAAAGGGCTCAAAATATAAATTTTAAACTGAAGAGTTCTAATAGTGTAAGAAGAGTTAGTACTCCAAACACTTTAAAACACTCTTACAGCACTAAGGTTTTTTTCACGTAAGCCTGTAAGGTTTGTTATTTTATAGAATGCTGTGTATATGAAATGAAACCCCCACACATCACAAAGAATGGAGGCTTTAACCTGGCACTGAAGATAAAACTATCCAGTGAAAAGAACCACAGCGAAGACCTGAGTGATTTCAACTGACTGAACGAAGTGCAGAATGAGAAATGAAAACTGCATTATTTGAAATGTCTCTTTGATGCATAAAATGACAGTGTAAACTCTCTACAAAACAGGTCGCTGAAGGTGAGAGAGCTTTATTCCTAGGGAGGAAGTGAGAATGATCACATGACAAGTTAGTTACCATTTAATGAGAAGCTGAAAGGAACTCAGATACTGTAAGAACAATATGTTTATACAGAATAAGAAAAAATAAAATTCAGACTTCAAATGTACTGATAACTGGTAATACAAATTTTGTATTTGCATCCACAAGCCAAGATTTAAGAACCCTCTTCATCACCACATAACTGATCCTTTCAGAGTGACTAGGAGGCAAGAAAATCCCACCTTAACAAGAGACTTCAAACACAATGAAAGTGGACAGTCAGGTCAAAGCACCTCAATGTTAAGCTATACAACTTACTACACAAACCAATACTAATTACCAAGGAGTTTACCCAAATCTGTGGCACTCCAAGATGAAAAATGACAGAAATGTTAGGCATTTTATGAGCATTTTAAGACTAAAGCCTTTGAGGTTGAAATAAAATGAACAGTGTTTTACTTACACTTGCATATAACATTGAAGAATAAAGACAACCTAACCACTAGTTAGCAATTCTTCCATGATATCTATAACATGTTAGATGTTGCCTAACCTCTCCCTTCCCTCACTTCTGTTTCACAGAGATGGTCAGGCTTAGGATGGTTAGCAGAAAGGCAGATAAAGGTTAGGAAATTGGAGTGAAATTCCTTAAAAATCAATGAAATAAGTACAAAAGATACAGCTGAAATTATTTCTAAGAATAAGTTGTAGCAATCTGAACTAGCCTAAAACCAAAAAAGGGGCCATGAGAATGGTAGAGAGGTAATCTTTCAATAGAAGTATGGTTTAACGTGTAGGGACTGAAATTAAGAACAATGTAATTTAAAATTACAGGCTAGTGATGAAATTGAGAGACTACATTTGCACTATTGTAACTAGAGAGCACAGAAAATCAATCACCAACTGGAATTAAAGAATCCAATACAAAATGACAGAAAAGATAGCACTGCAGTAGTTTAAGGAGGATATTCTAAAAACTTAAAGCAGATATTTTGTTGCAAAGATGCCAAGGTGCACAGGAAGAAAAAGCCATGACATTTAAATACAACATTGATGCATGCGGGAAGAGAGAAATAAAAAAAAATGAAGCAGCAACAAGCAGTTCAACTTCAGCCACAGTTACGAGGCCATGGCACACAATTACTGCGTTCAGAAACATGCCAGGTGTGTCGGATGTGAGGGGATGATTTGAAGGATGCTCAGTGGAAGGGAAGGCTTGCAGAGCAAAGAAGAAAAAACTTAACAGTTCCTGAGGAAGCACTTGGAGAGCCCCAGAGACAGTGAGGCCGCTGCATCCCAGGAGCGGGAGACAGGTTCCTCGGCGCTGGGGAAGGGGAGGGCGGGCATGCGGAGAGACCAGCGCTTACATGTGCGCTCTCGGCGATCCCAGAGAGCCGGCGGCGGTTCCAGCGGCCGCTGAAGCACCTGCGGCCGCCTCGGCCCAGGCCGCGGTGCAAACCGGCCTCCTTGGCCCGCCAGGCCCGAGGTGAAGGTCTCTCTGCCCGAGGCGAGCCCGCTGCGCTCTCCCGTACCCCTTACTCTTCACCCTGCGCCCGCCCGCAGCTCCCGGGGCGGGCGGCCAGGCCACTACCGGCCCAGCCCTCGGCGCGCCATGTTGTGTTCTCGTCACCGTGGCAACCGCGCGCTCCGGCCCCGCCCGCCTCGCCGGGACGCGCAGGCGCCGTGCGGCGAGTGCGCGCTGCTGGGGAGGGGGGGGAGGGGGTGGGCGGAGGGGGTGGGGGGTGGGCGGAGGAGGCGGGGAGCACTGCGCAAGCGCGTTCGGAGGAGGGGAATCATTGCGTACGCGCATCTGGGCAGGGAGCCCCGCGCATGCGCTGCTGGGCGAGAAGGGGACGCACTGCGCATGCTCAACCTGAGGTGAACTGCGCGTGGGCAGCTG
>JAUMJL010001646.1:0-2500 GCA_033558185.1 Dromococcyx pavoninus
CATGTTCCCCCCTCCGTTGCCCCCCCCGTACCTGTTCCCCCACTCCCTCACTTTGCCTCCTCCCGTACCTGTTCTCCTCGCCCCCATGTTCCCCCCCCCAAGTTCCCCCCCACACGTTACCCCCCCGTACCTGGTTCCCCTCCCATGTTGCCCCCCCATACTTGCTCCCCCCCAGCAGCCCTCCATGTTGCCCCCCTCCGTACCTGTTACCCTCCCCACCATGTTCGCCCCCCCCCCCCCCCCCCCCCCGTTACCCCCCTCCGTATCTGGGCTGCCCCCGGGGGCGCCTCTCCTCGTGCCTCCCCCGCGATGCGGATCGGGCCCGGGCACCCCCGGGCTGTTGGCTCTTCGCAAGGTGATCGAGGGGTGCGGGGGGTGGGGGTGGGGGGCCCGCAGCACCCACTCCGGGAACCCCCCCGGGGGGGCTCCCCCCGGTGTCGGTGTTGGCTCGGAGGAGGCGGTGAGGAGGGGGGAGCAGCCCCCCTGGGGGCGCCGGGCGGCGAATGGGGGGCTCTCCTGGAACGGGACGGGGGGAGGTTGGGGGTACGTGGGGGGGGGCTGGGGGGGCGTCCCATCACCCCATGAAATGGCCTGGGGGGTTGTTCCCCTCTCAATACCCCATGAACAGGTGGAGGCTTGGGGGGGGGGTGTCTGAGGGGGGGACATCCCTTCACCCCAAGAACTGGGGGAGGTCTAGGGGGGTCTGGGGCAGCACCCCATCACCCCAAGAAATGCAGGGAGTTGGGGGGGAGCTTAGACGGGCTTGGGGGGGGTCTGGTGGTGTTTGGGGGGGAAGGAGGTGCTTTATGGGGAGTCCTCAGGGTGTCTGGGATGGTTTTGGGGGTCCCTGAGGGGTTTTGGAGGGATCTGGGGGTTTGGGGGTAGGTTTTGGTGGGCACAGAGAGGCTTTGGGGGCCCTCAGGTGTTTTAGGGAGATCCTGGGGGGTATGGGATGGTTTTAGGGGACCCTGAGGGGTTTTATGGTGTCTGAGGGGATATGGAGGAGAGGGGGTTCTGGGGGTACTTGGGGAGCCCTGAGGGATTCTGAGCGGCTCAGGTGAGATTTTTGGGGGACCCTGGGGGATGGGTGGCAACGGGGGTCCTGGGGAAAATTGGGGGTGTGGGGAGAAATGGGGTGTGTTTTTGGGGTCCCACCCAATTTGGTGAAGATTTGCGCTAACCCTAACCATAACCTTGCCCTAAAAGCATCCTAATCCTAATCCTAATGTCATCCTAACCCTAACCTAACATGTTACCCCTAAGCCTAATGTTAACCCTGACTGTTAACCCTAACTCTTAATGCTAACTGTAACTGTAAGCCTTAGCGTGTAATTTAAATTGTAACTGTACCTGTAATCCTAACGTGAACTCTAATCCTAACCTGAATCGTAACCTAACTGTAATGATAACTCCTAACCCGTAACCCCTAACTGCTAACTGTTTACTTCTAAATAAAACCCAAATTAAAAAAGAAAGAAATTTTAAAAAGAAAAATAAACAAAAAGATAAAGGAAAAGAAAAATAAAGAGAAAGAAAAAACAAATAAGAAAAACACAAAAGAAACAGAAACAGAAAAAGGAAAAGAAAAAGAAAAAGAAAAAGAAAAAGAAAAAGAAAAAGAGAAAGAGAAAGAGAAAGAGAAAGAGAAAGAAAAAGAAAAAGAAAAAGAAAAAGAAAAAGAAAAAGAAAAAGAAAAAGAAAAAGAAAAAGAAAAAGAAAAAGAAAAAGAAAAAGAAAAAGAAAAAGAGAAAGAGAAAGAGAAAGAGAAAGAGAAAGAAAAAGAAAAAGAAAAAGAGAGAAAAAGAAAGAAAAAGAGAAAAAAGAAAAAGAAATATAGAAAGAAAAAAGAATTAAAAATAACAAAAAGATAAAAATAAAAAAAAATAAAAAATAGAAAAAGAATGAGAAAAAGAAAAAGAAAGAGAAAAGAGAAAAAGAAAGATAGAAAGAAAAAAGAAAGAAAAAGAAAAAGAAAATAGAAAAAGAAATATAAAAACTAAAAATAAATAAAAATAAAAATAAACAAAAATAAAGACTAAATTTAAATTAAATATAAAATTAAAATTAAAATTAAAATTAAAAGAAAATGAAAAAGACAAATCAGAAAAAGAAAAATAAAAAGAAAAAGAAAGATAGAAAGAAAAAAAATAAAAGAAAAATAAAGGTAAAAAGACAAATAAAAAGATAAAGAAAAAGAAAAAGAAAAATAGTAAAAAGAAAAAGAAAAAGAAATATTGAAAGTAAAAAACTAAAACTAAAACTAAAAATAAAATAAAAAATTAAAATTAAAAAAAAAGGAAAGGAAAAAGAAAATGAAAAAAAGGAAAGGAAAATTAAAAGAATAAGGCCGGTAATCCTAACCCTAATGGCACCCTAACTGTAACCCTAACCCTAACCGTAACCCTAATCGTATCTCTAATCCTAACCCCTAACTCCTAACTCTAACCCCTAACCCTAAGCCCTAACCCTAACCGCTAACTCTAACCCCCAACCCCTAAGG
>JAUMJL010001646.1:10000-27500 GCA_033558185.1 Dromococcyx pavoninus
CCCTCACTCCTAAGCCTAACCCCTAAGTGTAATCCCTAAGTCTAACCCGTAAACCTAACTTGTTACCCCTAAGCCTAAGTGTAATGTTGACCCTAAGCCTAATGCTAATCCTGACTGTTAACCCTAACTCTTAATGCTAACTGTAACTGTAAGCTTTAACGTGTAAGTTTAAAATGTAACTGTACCTGTAATCCTAACGTGAACTCTAATCTTGACCTGAATCGTAACCTAACTGTAATGATAACTCCTAACCCGTAACCCCTAACTGCTAGCTGTTTACTTGTAACCTGCAACGTGTTCCATTATCTGTAACGGTAATGGTCATCGTAACCTCAAACTGTAATTTATAAGTGTAACCTGTGAGGATGTGATTGTAACTGAAAAAAAACCCCCAAAACTAAGAAAAAATAAATAAAAAAGAAAAAAAAAACAAATAAAAAAGAAGGAAATATTATAACGAAAAAAAAAACAAATAAAGGAAAAGAAAAAAAAATAAGAAAAAAAAGAAAAGAAAAAAGAAAAAGAAAAAGGAAAAGAAAAAGGAAAAGAAAAAGAAAAAGAAAAAGGAAAAAAAAAAAGAAAAAGAAAAAGAAAAAGAAAAAGAAAAAGAGGAAAAAAAGAGGAAAAGGCCGGTAACCCTATCCCTAATGGCACCCTAAATGTAACCCTAATACTAACCGTAACCCTAATTGTATCTCTAATCCTAACCCCTAACTCCTAACTCTAACCCCTAACCCTAAGCCCTAACCGCTAACTCTAACCCCCAACACCTAAGGGAACCCCTAAGGGAACCCCCAAACCCTGAGGTTGACCTGTAAGGCCAACCCCTAACCCTCACTCCTAAGCCTAACCCCTAATTGTAATCCCTAAGTTTAACCCGTAAATCTAACGTGTTACCCCTAAGCCTAAGTGTAATGTTAACCCTAAACCTAATGTTAATCCTGACTGTTAATCCTAACTCTTAATGCTAACTGTAACTGTAAGCCTTAGCGTGTAATTTAAATTTTAACTGTACCTGTCATCCTAACGTGAACTCTAATCCTAACCTGAATGGCAACCTAACTGTAATGATAACTCCTAACCCGTAACCCCTAACTGCTAACTGTTTACTTCTAACCTGCAACTTGTTAGCATAATCTGTAACGGTAATGGTCATCGTAACCTCTAACTGTAATTTATAAATGTAACCTGTGAGGATGGGAGTGTAACTGAAAAAAAAAAAACCCAAAACTAAGAAAAAAGAAATAAAAAAGAAAGAAATATTATAAAGAAAAAAAAACAACAAGAGAAAGGAAAAGAAAAAACAAATAAGAAAAAGAAAATAAAAATAAAAAGAAAAAGAAAAGGAAAAAGAAAAATAAAGAGACAGAGAAAGAGAAAGAGAAAGAAAAAAAAAAAGAAAAAGAAAAAGAAAAAGAAAAAGAAAAAGAAAAAGAAAAAGAAAAAGAAAAAGAAAAAGAAAAAGAAAAAGAAAAAGAAAAAGAAAAAGAAAAAGAAAAAGAAAAAAACAAAGAAAAAGAAAAAGAAAAAGAAAAAAGTAAAAAAACTAACAATAGAAATAAAAATAAAAATAATAATAAAAATAAAAATAAAACATTAAAACAAAAATAAGAAAATGTAAAAGAGAAAGAAAATGAAAAAAAAAGGAAAAGAAAAACTAAAAAAAAAAGGCCGGTAACCCTAACCCTAATGGCACCCTAACTGTAACCCTAATCCTAACCGTAACCCTAATCGTATCTCTAATCCTAACCCCTAACTCCTAATTCTAACCCCTAACCCTAAGCCCTAACCCTAACCGCTAACTCTAACCCCCAACCCCTAAGGGAACCACTAAGGGAACCCTCAACCCCTAAGGCTGACCTGTAAGGCCAAACCCTAACCCTCACTCCTAAGCCTAACCCCTAAGTGTAATCCCTAAGTCTAACCCGTAAACCTAACGTGTTACCCCTAAGCCTAAGTGTAATGTTAAACCTAAGCCAAATGATAACCTTGACTGTTAACCCTAACTCTTAATGCTAACTCTAACTGTAAGCCTTAACATGTAATTTTAAACTGTAACTGTACCTGTAATCCTAACGTGAACTCTAATCCTGACCTGAATCGTAACCTACCTGTACTGATAACTCCTAACCCGTAACCCCTAACTGCTAACTGTTTACTTGTAACCGGCAACGTGTTCCATTATCTGTAACAGTAATGGTCATCGTAACCTCTAACTGTAATTTATAAGTGTAACCTGTGAGGATGGGATTGTAACTGAAAAAAAAACCCCCAAACTAAGAAAAAATAAATAAAAAAGAAAAAAACAAATAAAAAAGAAGGAAATATTATAAAGAAAAAAAAACAAATAGAGAAAGGAAAAGAAGAAATATATAAGAAAAATAGAAAAAAAAAGAAAAAGAAAAAGAAAAAGAAAAAGGAAAAGAAAAAGAAAAAGAAAAAGAAAAAGAAAAAGAAAAAGAAAAAGAAAAAGAAAAAGAAAAAGAAAAAGAAAAAGAAAAAGAAAAAGAAAAAGAAAAAGAAAAAGAAAAAGAAAAAGAGTAAAAAAACCTAACAATAGAAATAAAAATAAAAATAATAATAAAAATAAAAATAAAAAATTAAAATAAAAATAAGAAAAAGTAAAAGAGAAAGAAAATGAAAAAAAGGAAAAGAAAAACTAAAAGAAAAAGGCCGGTAACCCTATCCCTAATGGCACCCTAAATGTAACCCTAATACTAACCGTAACCCTAATTGTATCTCTAATCCTAACCCCTAACTCCTAACTCTAACCCCTAACCCTAAGCCCTAACCGCTAACTCTAACCCCCAACACCTAAGGGAACCCCTAAGGGAACCCCCAAACCCTGAGGTTGACCTGTAAGGCCAACCCCTAACCCTCACTCCTAAGCCTAACCCCTAATTGTAATCCCTAAGTTTAACCCGTAAATCTAACGTGTTACCCCTAAGCCTAAGTGTAATGTTAACCCTAAACCTAATGTTAATCCTGACTGTTAACCCTAACTCTTAATGCTAACTGTAACTGTAAGCCTTAGCGTGTAATTTAAATTTTAACTGTACCTGTCATCCTAACGTGAACTCTAATCCTAACCTGAATCGCAACCTAACTGTAATGATAACTCCTAACCCGTAACCCCTAACTGCTAACTGTTTACTTCTAACCTGCAACTTGTTAGCATAATCTGTAACGGTAATGGTCATCGTAACCTCTAACTGTAATTTATAAATGTAACCTGTGAGGATGGGAGTGTAACTGAAAAAAAAAAACCCCAAAACTAAGAAAAAAGAAATAAAAAAGAAAGAAATATTATAAAGAAAAAAAAACAACAAGAGAAAGGAAAAGAAAAAACAAATAAGAAAAAGAAAATAAAAATAAAAAGAAAAAGAAAAGGAAAAAGAAAAATAAAGAGACAGAGAAAGAAAAAGAAAAAGAAAAAGAAAAAGAAAAAGAAAAAGAAAAAGAAAAAGAAAAAGAAAAAGAAAAAGAAAAAGAAAAAGAAAAAGAAAAAGAAAAAGAAAAAGAAAAAGAAAAAAGTAAAAAAACTAACAATAGAAATAAAAATAAAAATAATAATAAAAATAAAAATAAAACATTAAAACAAAAATAAGAAAATGTAAAAGAGAAAGAAAATGAAAAAAAAAGGAAAAGAAAAACTAAAAAAAAAAGGCCGGTAACCCTAACCCTAATGGCACCCTAACTGTAACCCTAATCCTAACCGTAACCCTAATCGTATCTCTAATCCTAACCCCTAACTCCTAATTCTAACCCCTAACCCTAAGCCCTAAACCTAACCGCTAACTCTAACCCCCAACCCCTAAGGGAACCCGTAAGGGAACCCCCAACCCCTAAGGCTGACCTGTAAGGCCAAACCCTAACCCTCACTCCTAAGCCTAACCCCTAAGTGTAATCCCTAAGTCTAACCCGTAAACCTAACTTGTTACCCCTAAGCCTAAGTTTAATGTTAAACCTAAGCCAAATGTTAACCTTGACTGTTAACCCTAACTCTTAATGCTAACTCGAACTGTAAGCCTTAACATGTAATTTTAAACTGTAACTGTACCTGTAATCCTAACGTGAACTCTAATCCTGACCTGAATCGTAACCTAACTGTAATGATAACTCCTAACCCGTAACCCCTAACTGCTGACTGTTTACTTGTAACCTGCAACGTGTTCCATTATCTGTAACAGTAATGGTCATCGTAACCTCTAACTGTAATTTATAAGTGTAACCTGTGAGGATGGGATTGTAACTGAAAAAAAACCCCCAAACTAAGAAAAAATAAATAAAAAAGAAAAAAACAAACAAAAAAGAAGGAAATATTATAAAGAAAAAAAAACAAATAGAGAAAGGAAAAGAAGAAATATATAAGAAAAATAGAAAAAAAAAAGAAAAAGAAAAAGAAAAAGAAAAAGAAAAAGAAAAAGAAAAAGAAAAAGAAAAAGAAAAAGAAAAAGAAAAAGAAAAAGAAAAAGAAAAAGAGTAAAAAAACCTAACAATAGAAATAAAAATAAAAATAATAATAAAAATAAAAATAAAAAATTAAAATAAAAATAAGAAAAAGTAAAAGAGAAAGAAAATGAAAAAAAGGAAAAGAAAAACTAAAAGAAAAAGGCCGGTAACCCTAACCCTAATGGCACCCTAAATGTAACCCTAACCCTAACCGTAACCCTAATCGTATCTCTAATCCTAACCCCTAACTCCTAACTCTAACCCCTAACCCTAAGCCCTAACCCTAACCGCTAACTCTAACCCCCAACCCCTAAGGGAACCCCTAAGGGAACCCCCAAACCCTAAGGCTGACCTGTAAGGCCAAACCCTAACCCTCACTCCTAAGCCTAACCCATAAGTGTAATCCCTAAATCTAACCCGTAAACCTAACTTGTTACCCCTAAGCCTAAGTGTAATGTTGACCCTAAGCCTAATGTTAATCCTGACTGTTAACCCTAACTCTTAATGCTAACTGTAACTGTAAGCTTTAACGTGTAAGTTTAAAATGTAACTGTACCTGTAATCCTAACGTGAACTCTAATCTTGACCTGAATTGTAACCTAACTGTACTGATAACTCCTAACCCGTAACCCCTAACTGCTAACTGTTTACTTGTAACCTGCAACGTGTTCCATTATCTGTAACGGTAATGGTCATCGTAACCTCAAACTGTAATTTATAAGTGTAACCTGTGAGGATGTGATTGTAACTGAAAAAAAAACCCCAAAACTAAGAAGAAATAAATAAAAAAGAAAAAAAAAAACAAATAAAAAAGAAGGAAATATTATAAAGAAAAAAAAAACAAATAGAGAAAGGAAAAGAAAAAACATATAAGAAAAAAAAGAAAAGAAAAAAGAAAAAGAAAAAGGAAAAGAAAAAGGAAAAGAAAAAGAAAAAGGAAAAGGAAAAAAAAAAGAAAAAGAAAAAGAAAAAGAAAAAGAAAAAGAAAAAGAAAAAGAAAAAGAAAAAGAAAAAGAAAAAGAAAAAGAAAAAGAAAAAGAAAAAGAAAAAGAAAAAGAAAAAGAAAAAGAAAAAGAAAAAGAACAGGAAAATGAAAAAGAAGAAGAAGAAGAAGAAGAAGAAGAAGAAGAAGAAGAAGAAGAAAAAAAAGAAAAAGAAAAAGAAAAAGAAAAAGAGGAAAAAAAGAGGAAAAGGCCGGTAACCCTATCCCTAATGGCACCCTAAATGTAACCCTAATACTAACCGTAACCCTAATTGTATCTCTAATCCTAACCCCTAACTCCTAACTCTAACCCCTAACCCTAAGCCCTAACCGCTAACTCTTACCCCCAACACCTAAGGGAACCCCTAAGGGAACCCCCAAACCCTGAGGTTGACCTGTAAGGCCAACCCCTAACCCTCACTCCTAAGCCTAACCCCTAATTGTAATCCCTAAGTTTAACCCGTAAATCTAACGTGTTACCCCTAAGCCTAAGTGTAATGTTAACCCTAAGCCTAATGTTAATCCTGACTGTTAACCCTAACTCTTAATGCTAACTGTAACTGTAAGCCTTAGCGTGTAATTTAAATTTTAACTGTACCTGTCATCCTAACGTGAACTCTAATCCTAACCTGAATCGCAACCTAACTGTAATGATAACTCCTAACCCGTAACCCCTAACTGCTAACTGTTTATTTCTAACCTGCAAATTGTTAGCATAATCTGTAACGGTAATGGTCATCGTAACCTCTAACTGTAATTTATAAATGTAACCTGTGAGGATGGGAGTGTAACTGAAAAAAAAAAACCCCAAAACTAAGAAAAAACAAATAAAAAAGAAAGAAATATTATAAAGAAAAAAAAAACAAGAGAAAGGAAAAGAAAAAACAAATAAGAAAAAGAAAATAAAAATAAAAATAAAAAGAAAAAGAAAAGGAAAAAGAAAAATAAAGAGACAGAGAAAGAGAAAGAGAAAGAGAAAGAGAAAGAGAAAGAGAAAGAGAAAGAGAAAGAGAAAGAGAAAGAGAAAGAAAAAGAAAAAGAAAAAAGTAAAAAAACTAACAATAGAAATAAAAATAAAAATAATAATAAAAATAAAAATAAAACATTAAAACAAAAATAAGAAACTGTAAAAGAGAAAGAAAATGAAAAAAAAAGGAAAAGAAAAACTAAAAAAAAAAGGCCGGTAACCCTAACCCTAATGGCACCCTAACTGTAACCCTAATCCTAACCGTAACCCTAATCGTATCTCTAATCCTAACCCCTAACTCCTAATTCTAACCCCTAACCCTAAGCCCTAACCCTAACCGCTAACTCTAACCCCCAACCCCTAAGGGAACCCCTAAGGGAACCCTCAACCCCTAAGGCTGACCTGTAAGGCCAAACCCTAACCCTCACTCCTAAGCCTAACCCCTAAGTGTAATCCCTAAGTCTAACCCGTAAACCTAACGTGTTACCCCTAAGCCTAAGTGTAATGTTAAACCTAAGCCAAATGTTAACCTTGACTGTTAACCCTAACTCTTAATGCTAACTCTAACTGTAAGCCTTAACATGTAATTTTAAAATGTAACTGTACCTGTAATCCTAACGTGAACTCTAATCCTGACCTGAATCGTAACCTAACTGTACTGATAACTCCTAACCCGTAACCCCTAACTGCTAACTGTTTACTTGTAACCGGCAACGTGTTCCATTATCTGTAACAGTAATGGTCATCGTAACCTCTAACTGTAATTTATAAGTGTAAACTGTGAGGATGGGATTGTAACTGAAAAAAAAACCCCCAAACTAAGAAAAAATAAATAAAAAAGAAAAAAACAAATAAAAAAGAAGGAAACATTATAAAGAAAAAAAAACAAATAGAGAAAGGAAATGAAGAAATATATAAGAAAAATAGAAAAAAAAAGAAAAAGAAAAAGAAAAAGAAAAAGAAAAAGAAAAAGAAAAAGAAAAAGAAAAAGAAAAAGAAAAAGAAAAAGAAAAAGAAAAAGAAAAAGAAAAAGAAAAAGAAAAAGAGTAAAAAAACCTAACAATAGAAATAAAAATAAAAATAATAATAAAAATAAAAATAAAAAATTAAAATAAAAATAAGAAAAAGTAAAAGAGAAAGAAAATGAAAAAAAGGAAAAGAAAAACTAAAAGAAAAAGGCCGGTAACCCTAACCCTAATGGCACCCTAAATGTAACCCTAACCCTAACCGTAACCCTAATCGTATCTCTAATCCTAACCCCTAACTCCTAACTCTAACCCCTAACCCTAAGCCCTAACCCTAACCGCTAACTCTAACCCCCAACCCCTAAGGGAACCCCTAAGGGAACCCCCAAACCCTAAGGCTGACCTGTAAGGCCAAACCCTAACCCTCACTCCTAAGCCTAACCCATAAGTGTAATCCCTAAATCTAACCCGTAAACCTAACTTGTTACCCCTAAGCCTAAGTGTAATGTTGACCCTAAGCCTAATGTTAATCCTGACTGTTAACCCTAACTCTTAATGCTAACTGTAACTGTAAGCTTTAACGTGTAAGTTTAAAATGTAACTGTACCTGTAATCCTAACGTGAACTCTAATCTTGACCTGAATTGTAACCTAACTGTACTGATAACTCCTAACCCGTAACCCCTAACTGCTAACTGTTTACTTGTAACCTGCAACGTGTTCCATTATCTGTAACGGTAATGGTCATCGTAACCTCAAACTGTAATTTATAAGTGTAACCTGTGAGGATGTGATTGTAACTGAAAAAAAAACCCCAAAACTAAGAAGAAATAAATAAAAAAGAAAAAAAAAAACAAATAAAAAAGAAGGAAATATTATAAAGAAAAAAAAAACAAATAGAGAAAGGAAAAGAAAAAACATATAAGAAAAAAAAGAAAAGAAAAAAGAAAAAGAAAAAGGAAAAGAAAAAGGAAAAGAAAAAGAAAAAGGAAAAGGAAAAAAAAAAGAAAAAGAAAAAGAAAAAGAAAAAGAAAAAGAAAAAGAAAAAGAAAAAGAAAAAGAAAAAGAAAAAGAAAAAGAAAAAGAAAAAGAAAAAGAAAAAGAAAAAGAAAAAGAAAAAGAAAAAGAAAAAGAAAAAGAAAAAGAAAAAGAACAGGAAAATGAAAAAGAAGAAGAAGAAGAAGAAGAAGAAGAAGAAGAAGAAGAAGAAGAAAAAAAAGAAAAAGAAAAAGAAAAAGAAAAAGAGGAAAAAAAGAGGAAAAGGCCGGTAACCCTATCCCTAATGGCACCCTAAATGTAACCCTAATACTAACCGTAACCCTAATTGTATCTCTAATCCTAACCCCTAACTCCTAACTCTAACCCCTAACCCTAAGCCCTAACCGCTAACTCTTACCCCCAACACCTAAGGGAACCCCTAAGGGAACCCCCAAACCCTGAGGTTGACCTGTAAGGCCAACCCCTAACCCTCACTCCTAAGCCTAACCCCTAATTGTAATCCCTAAGTTTAACCCGTAAATCTAACGTGTTACCCCTAAGCCTAAGTGTAATGTTAACCCTAAGCCTAATGTTAATCCTGACTGTTAACCCTAACTCTTAATGCTAACTGTAACTGTAAGCCTTAGCGTGTAATTTAAATTTTAACTGTACCTGTCATCCTAACGTGAACTCTAATCCTAACCTGAATCGCAACCTAACTGTAATGATAACTCCTAACCCGTAACCCCTAACTGCTAACTGTTTATTTCTAACCTGCAAATTGTTAGCATAATCTGTAACGGTAATGGTCATCGTAACCTCTAACTGTAATTTATAAATGTAACCTGTGAGGATGGGAGTGTAACTGAAAAAAAAAAACCCCAAAACTAAGAAAAAACAAATAAAAAAGAAAGAAATATTATAAAGAAAAAAAAAACAAGAGAAAGGAAAAGAAAAAACAAATAAGAAAAAGAAAATAAAAATAAAAATAAAAAGAAAAAGAAAAGGAAAAAGAAAAATAAAGAGACAGAGAAAGAGAAAGAGAAAGAGAAAGAGAAAGAGAAAGAGAAAGAGAAAGAGAAAGAGAAAGAAAAAGAAAAAGAAAAAAGTAAAAAAACTAACAATAGAAATAAAAATAAAAATAATAATAAAAATAAAAATAAAACATTAAAACAAAAATAAGAAACTGTAAAAGAGAAAGAAAATGAAAAAAAAAGGAAAAGAAAAACTAAAAAAAAAAGGCCGGTAACCCTAACCCTAATGGCACCCTAACTGTAACCCTAATCCTAACCGTAACCCTAATCGTATCTCTAATCCTAACCCCTAACTCCTAATTCTAACCCCTAACCCTAAGCCCTAACCCTAACCGCTAACTCTAACCCCCAACCCCTAAGGGAACCCCTAAGGGAACCCTCAACCCCTAAGGCTGACCTGTAAGGCCAAACCCTAACCCTCACTCCTAAGCCTAACCCCTAAGTGTAATCCCTAAGTCTAACCCGTAAACCTAACGTGTTACCCCTAAGCCTAAGTGTAATGTTAAACCTAAGCCAAATGTTAACCTTGACTGTTAACCCTAACTCTTAATGCTAACTCTAACTGTAAGCCTTAACATGTAATTTTAAAATGTAACTGTACCTGTAATCCTAACGTGAACTCTAATCCTGACCTGAATCGTAACCTAACTGTACTGATAACTCCTAACCCGTAACCCCTAACTGCTAACTGTTTACTTGTAACCGGCAACGTGTTCCATTATCTGTAACAGTAATGGTCATCGTAACCTCTAACTGTAATTTATAAGTGTAAACTGTGAGGATGGGATTGTAACTGAAAAAAAAACCCCCAAACTAAGAAAAAATAAATAAAAAAGAAAAAAACAAATAAAAAAGAAGGAAACATTATAAAGAAAAAAAAACAAATAGAGAAAGGAAATGAAGAAATATATAAGAAAAATAGAAAAAAAAAGAAAAAGAAAAAGAAAAAGAAAAAGAAAAAGAAAAAGAAAAAGAAAAAGAAAAAGAAAAAGAAAAAGAAAAAGAAAAAGAAAAAGAGTAAAAAAACCTAACAATAGAAATAAAAATAAAAATAATAATAAAAATAAAAATAAAAAATTAAAATAAAAATAAGAAAAAGTAAAAGAGAAACAAAATGAAAAAAAGGAAAAGAAAAACTAAAAGAAAAAGGCCGGTAACCCTAACCCTAATGGCACCCTAACTGTAACCCTAATCCTAACCGTAACCCTAATCGTATCTCTAATCCTAACCCCTAACTCCTAATTCTAACCCCTAACCCTAAGCCCTAACCCTAACCGCTAACTCTAACCCCCAACCCCTAAGGGAACCCCTAAGGGAACCCTCAACCCCTAAGGCTGACCTGTAAGGCCAAACCCTAACCCTCACTCCTAAGCCTAACCCCTAAGTGTAATCCCTAAGTCTAACCCGTAAACCTAACGTGTTACCCCTAAGCCTAAGTGTAATGTTAAACCTAAGCCAAATGTTAACCTTGACTGTTAACCCTAACTCTTAATGCTAACTCTAACTGTAAGCCTTAACATGTAATTTTAAACTGTAACTGTACCTGTAATCCTAACGTGAACTCTAATCCTGACCTGAATCGTAACCTAACTGTAATGATAACTTCTAACCCGTAACCCCTAACTGCTGACTGTTTACTTGTAACCGGCAACGTGTTCCATTATCTGTAACAGTAATGGTCATCGTAACCTCTAACTGTAATTTATAAGTGTAACCTGTGAGGATGGGATTGTAACTGAAAAAAAAACCCCAAAACTAAGAAAAAATAAATAAAAAAGAAAAAAACAAATAAAAAAGAAGGAAATATTATAAAGAAAAAAAAACAAATAGAGAAAGGAAAAGAAGAAATATATAAGAAAAATAGAAAGAAAAAGAAAAAGAAAAAGAAAAAGAAAAAGAAAAAGAAAAAGAGTAAAAAAACCTAACAATAGAAATAAAAATAAAAATAATAATAAAAATAAAAATAAAAAATTAAAATAAAAATAAGAAAAAGTAAAAGAGAAAGAAAATGAAAAAAAGGAAAAGAAAAACTAAAAGAAAAAGGCCGGTAACCCTAACCCTAATGGCACCCTAAATGTAACCCTAACCCTAACCGTAACCCTAATCGTATCTCTAATCCTAACCCCTAACTCCTAACTCTAACCCCTAACCCTAGAGCCCTAACCCTAACCGCTAACTCTAACCCCCAACCCCTAAGGGAACCCCTAAGGGAACCCCCAAACCCTAAGGCTGACCTGTAAGGCCAAACCCTAACCCTCACTCCTAAGCCTAACCCCTAAGTGTAATCCCTAAGTCTAACCCGTAAACCTAACTTGTTACCCCTAAGCCTAAGTGTAATGTTGACCCTAAGCCTAATGTTAATCCTGACTGTTAACCCTAACTCTTAATGCTAACTGTAACTGTAAGCTTTAACGTGTAAGTTTAAAATGTAACTGTACCTGTAATCCTAACGTGAACTCTAATCTTGACCTGAATCGTAGCCTAACTGTAATGATAACTCCTAACCCGTAACCCCTAACTGCTAACTGTTTACTTGTAACCTGCAACGTGTTCCATTATCTGTAACGGTAATGGTCATCGTAACCTCAAACTGTAATTTATAAGTGTAAGCTGTGAGGGTGTGATTGTAACTGAAAAAAAAACCGCAAAACTAAGAAAAAATAAATAAAAAAGAAAAAAAACACAAATAAAAAAGAAGGAAATATTATAAAGAAAAAAAAAACAAATAGAAAAAGAAAAGAAAAAACATATAAGAAAAAAAAGAAAAGAAAAAAGAAAAAGAAAAAGGAAAAGAAAAAGGAAAAGAAAAAGAAAAAGAAAAAGGAAAGGAAAAAAAAAAGAAAAAGAAAAAGAAAAAGAAAAAGAAAAAGAAAAAGAAAAAGAAAAAGAAAAAGAAAAAGAAAAAGAAAAAGAAAAAGAAAAAGAAAAAGAAAAAGAAAAAGGAAAAGAAAAAGGAAAAGAAAAAGAAAAAGAAAAAGGAAAGGAAAAAAAAAAAGAAAAAGAAAAAGAAAAAGAAAAAGAAAAAGAAAAAGAAAAAGAAAAAGAAAAAGAAAAAGAAAAAGAAAAAGAAAAAAGAAAAAGAAAAAGAAAAAGAAAAAGAAAAAGAAAAAGAAAAAGAAAAAGAAAAAGAAAAAGAAAAAGAAAAAGAAAAAGAAAAAGAAAAGGAACAGGAAAATGAAAAAGAAGAAGAAGAAGAAGAAGAAGAAGAAGAAGAAGAAAAAAAAGAAAAAGAAAAAGAAAAAGAAAAAGAAAAAGAAAAAGAAAAAGAAAAAGAAAAGGAACAGGAAAATGAAAAAGAAGAAGAAGAAGAAGAAGAAGAAGAAGAAGAAGAAAAAAAAGAAAAAGAAAAAGAAAAAGAAAAAGAAAAAGAAAAAGAAAAAGAAAAAGAAAAAGAAAAAGAGGAAAAAAAGAGGAAAAAAAGAGGAAAAGGCCGGTAACCCTATCCCTAATGGCACCCTAAATGTAACCCTAATACTAACCGTAACCCTAATTGTATCTCTAATCCTAACCCCTAACTCCTAACTCTAACCCCTAACCCTAAGCCCTAACCGCTAACTCTAACCCCCAACACCTAAGGGAACCCCTAAGGGAACCCCCAAACCCTGAGGTTGACCTGTAAGGCCAACCCCTAACCCTCACTCCTAAGCCTAACCCCTAATTGTAATCCCTAAGTTTAACCCGTAAATCTAACGTGTTACCCCTAAGCCTAAGTGTAATGTTAACCCTAAGCCTATTGTTAATCCTGACTCTTAACCCTAACTCTTAATGCTAACTGTAACTGTAAGCCTTAGCGTGTAATTTAAATTTTAACTGTACCTGTCATCCTAACGTGAACTCTAATCCTAACCTGAATCGCAACCTAACTGTAATGATAACTCCTAACCCGTAACCCCTAACTGCTAACTGTTTATTTCTAACCTGCAAATTGTTAGCATAATCTGTAACGGTAATGGTCATCGTAACCTCTAACTGTAATTTATAAATGTAACCTCTGAGGATGGGAGTGTAACTGAAAAAAAAAAACCCCAAAACTAAGAAAAAATAAATAAAAAAGAAAGAAATATTATAAAGAAAAAAAAACAACAAGAGAAAGGAAAAGAAAAAACAAATAAGAAAAAGAAAATAAAAATAAAAATAAAAAGAAAAGGAAAAAGAAAAATAAAGAGACAGAGAAAGAGAAAGAGAAAGAGAAAGAGAAAGAGAAAGAGAAAGAGAAAGAGAAAGAGAAAGAGAAAGAGAAAGAGAAAGAGAAAGAGAAAGAGAGAAAGAGAAAGAGAAAGAAAAAGAAAAAGAAAAAGAAAAAAAAAAGAAAAAGAAAAAGAAAAAGAAAAAGAAAAAGAAAAAGAAAAAGAGTTAAAAAACCTAACAATAGAAATAAAAATAAAAATAATAATAAAAATAGAAATAAAAAATTAAAATAAAAATAAGAAAAAGTAAAAGAGAAAGAAAATGAAAAAAAGGAAAAGAAAAACTAAAAGAAAAAGGCCGGTAACCCTAACCCTAATGGCACCCTAAATGTAACCCTAACTCTTACCGTAACCCTAATCGTATCTCTAATCCTAACCCCTAACTCCTAATTCTAACCCCTAACCCTAAGCCCTAACCCTAACCGCTAACTCTAACCCCCAACCCCTAAGGGAACCCCTAAGGGAACCCTCAACCCCTAAGGCTGACCTGTAAGGCCAAACCCTAACCGTCACTCCTAATCCTAACCCCTAAGTGTAATCCCTAAGTCTAACCAGTAAACCTAACGTGTTACCCCTAAGCCTAAGTGTAATGTTAACCCTAAGCCAAATGTTAACCTTGACTGTTAACCCTAACTCTTAATGCTAACTGTAACTGTAAGCCTTAACATGTAATTTTAAACTGTAACTGTACCTGTAATCCTAACGTGAACTCTAATCCTGACCTGAATCGTAACCTAACTGTAATGATAACTTCTAACCCGTAACCCCTAACTGCTGACTGTTTACTTGTAACCGGCAACGTGTTCCATTATCTGTAACAGTAATGGTCATCGTAACCTCTAACTGTAATTTATAAGTGTAACCTGTGAGGATGGGATTGTAACTGAAAAAAAAACCCCAAAACTAAGAAAAAATAAATAAAAAAGAAAAAAACAAATAAAAAAGAAGGAAATATTATAAAGAAAAAAAAACAAATAGAGAAAGGAAAAGAAGAAATATATAAGAAAAATAGAAAGAAAAAGAAAAAGAAAAAGAAAAAGAAAAAGAAAAAGAAAAAGAAAAAGAAAAAGAGTAAAAAAACCTAACAATAGAAATAAAAATAAAAATAATAATAAAAATAAAAATAAAAAATTAAAATAAAAATAAGAAAAAGTAAAAGAGAAAGAAAATGAAAAAAAGGAAAAGAAAAACTAAAAGAAAAAGGCCGGTAACCCTAACCCTAATGGCACCCTAAATGTAACCCTAACCCTAACCGTAACCCTAATCGTATCTCTAATCCTAACCCCTAACTCCTAACTCTAACCCCTAACCCTAGAGCCCTAACCCTAATCGCTAACTCTAACCCCCAACCCCTAAGGGAACCCCTAAGGGAACCCCCAAACCCTAAGGCTGACCTGTAAGGCCAAACCCTAACCCTCACTCCTAAGCCTAACCCCTAAGTGTAATCCCTAAGTCTAACCCGTAAACCTAACTTGTTACCCCTAAGCCTAAGTGTAATGTTGACCCTAAGCCTAATGTTAATCCTGACTGTTAACCCTAACTCTTAATGCTAACTGTAACTGTAAGCTTTAACGTGTAAGTTTAAAATGTAACTGTACCTGTAATCCTAACGTGAACTCTAATCTTGACCTGAATCGTAGCCTAACTGTAATGATAACTCCTAACCCGTAACCCCTAACTGCTAACTGTTTACTTGTAACCTGCAACGTGTTCCATTATCTGTAACGGTAATGGTCATCGTAACCTCAAACTGTAATTTATAAGTGTAAGCTGTGAGGGTGTGATTGTAACTGAAAAAAAAACCGCAAAACTAAGAAAAAATAAATAAAAAAGAAAAAAAACACAAATAAAAAAGAAGGAAATATTATAAAGAAAAAAAAAACAAATAGAAAAAGAAAAGAAAAAACATATAAGAAAAAAAAGAAAAGAAAAAAGAAAAAGAAAAAGGAAAAGAAAAAGGAAAAGAAAAAGAAAAAGAAAAAGGAAAGGAAAAAAAAAAAGAAAAAGAAAAAGAAAAAGAAAAAGAAAAAGAAAAAGAAAAAGAAAAAGAAAAAGAAAAAGAAAAAGAAAAAGAAAAAGAAAAAGAAAAAGAAAAAGAAAAAGAAAAAGAAAAAGAAAAAGAAAAAGGAAAAGAAAAAGAAAAAGAAAAAGAAAAAGAAAAAGGAAAGGAAAAAAAAAAGAAAAAGAAAAAGAAAAAGAAAAAGAAAAAGAAAAAGAAAAAGAAAAAGAAAAAGAAAAAGAAAAAGAAAAAGAAAAAGAAAAAGAAAAAAGAAAAGAAAAAGAAAAAGAAAAAGAAAAAGAAAAAGAAAAAGAAAAAGAAAAGGAACAGGAAAATGAAAAAGAAGAAGAAGAAGAAGAAGAAGAAGAAGAAGAAGAAAAAAAAGAAAAAGAAAAAGAAAAAGAAAAAGAAAAAGAAAAAGAAAAAGAAAAAGAAAAAGAGGAAAAAAAGAGGAAAAGGCCGGTAACCCTATCCCTAATGGCACCCTAAATGTAACCCTAATACTAACCGTAACCCTAATTGTATCTCTAATCCTAACCCCTAACTCCTAACTCTAACCCCTAACCCTAAGCCCTAACCGCTAACTCTAACCCCCAACACCTAAGGGAACCCCTAAGGGAACCCCCAAACCCTGAGGTTGACCTGTAAGGCCAACCCCTAACCCTCACTCCTAAGCCTAACCCCTAATTGTAATCCCTAAGTTTAACCCGTAAATCTAACGTGTTACCCCTAAGCCTAAGTGTAATGTTAACCCTAAGCCTATTGTTAATCCTGACTCTTAACCCTAACTCTTAATGCTAACTGTAACTGTAAGCCTTAGCGTGTAATTTAAATTTTAACTGTACCTGTCATCCTAACGTGAACTCTAATCCTAACCTGAATCGCAACCTAACTGTAATGATAACTCCTAACCCGTAACCCCTAACTGCTAACTGTTTATTTCTAACCTGCAAATTGTTAGCATAATCTGTAACGGTAATGGTCATCGTAACCTCTAACTGTAATTTATAAATGTAACCTCTGAGGATGGGAGTGTAACTGAAAAAAAAAAACCCCAAAACTAAGAAAAAATAAATAAAAAAGAAAGAAATATTATAAAGAAAAAAAAACAACAAGAGAAAGGAAAAGAAAAAACAAATAAGAAAAAGAAAATAAAAATATAAATAAAAAGAAAAGGAAAAAGAAAAATAAAGAGACAGAGAAAGAGAAAGAGAAAGAGAAAGAGAAAGAGAAAGAGAAAGAGAAAGAGAAAGAGAAAGAGAAAGAGAAAGAGAAAGAGAAAGAGAAAGAGAAAGAAAAAGAAAAAGAAAAAGAAAAAAAAAAGAAAAAGAAAAAGAAAAAGAAAAAGAAAAAGAAAAAGAGTTAAAAAACCTAACAATAGAAATAAAAATAAAAATAATAATAAAAATAGAAATAAAAAATTAAAATAAAAATAAGAAAAAGTAAAAGAGAAAGAAAATGAAAAAAAGGAAAAGAAAAACTAAAAGAAAAAGGCCGGTAACCCTAACCCTAATGGCACCCTAAATGTAACCCTAACTCTTACCGTAACCCTAATCGTATCTCTAATCCTAACCCCTAACTCCTAATTCTAACCCCTAACCCTAAGCCCTAACCCTAACCGCTAACTCTAACCCCCAACCCCTAAGGGAACCCCTAAGGGAACCCTCAACCCCTAAGGCTGACCTGTAAGGCCAAACCCTAACCGTCACTCCTAATCCTAACCCCTAAGTGTAATCCCTAAGTCTAACCAGTAAACCTAACGTGTTACCCCTAAGCCTAAGTGTAATGTTAACCCTAAGCCAAATGTTAACCTTGACTGTTAACCCTAACTCTTAATGCTAACTGTAACTGTAAGCCTTAACATGTAATTTTAAACTGTAACTGTACCTGTAATCCTAACGTGAACTCTAATCCTGACCTGAATCGTAGCCTAACTG
>JAUMJL010001646.1:32500-45474 GCA_033558185.1 Dromococcyx pavoninus
AAAAGAAAAAGAAAAAGAAAAAGAAAAAGAAAAAGAAAAAGAAAAAGAAAAAGAAAAAGAAAAAGAAAAAGAAAAAGAAAAAGAAAAAGAAAAAGAAAAAGAAAAGGAACAGGAAAATGAAAAAGAAGAAGAAGAAGAAGAAGAAGAAGAAGAAGAAGAAAAAAAAGAAAAAGAAAAAGAAAAAGAAAAAGAAAAACAAAAAGAAAAAGAAAAAGAGGAAAAAAAGAGGAAAAGGCCGGTAACCCTATCCCTAATGGCACCCTAAATGTAACCCTAATACTAACCGTAACCCTAATTGTATCTCTAATCCTAACCCCTAACTCCTAACTCTAACCCCTAACCCTAAGCCCTAACCGCTAACTCTAACCCCCAACACCTAAGGGAACCCCTAAGGGAACCCCCAAACCCTGAGGTTGACCTGTAAGGCCAACCCCTAACCCTCACTCCTAAGCCTAACCCCTAAGTGTAATCCCTAAGTTTAACCCGTAAATCTAACGTGTTACCCCTAAGCCTAAGTGTAATGTTAACCCTAAGCCTAATGTTAATCCTGACTGTTAACCCTAACTCTTAATGCTAACTGTAACTGTAAGCCTTAGCGTGTAATTTAAATTTTAACTGTACCTGTCATCCTAACGTGAACTCTAATCCTAACCTGAATCGCAACCTAACTGTAATGATAACTCCTAACCCGTAACCCCTAACTGCTAACTGTTTACTTCTAACCTGCAACTTGTTAGCATAATCTGTAACGGTAATGGTCATCGTAACCTCTAACTGTAATTTATAAATGTAACCTGTGAGGATGGGAGTGTAACTGAAAAAAAAAACCCCCAAAACTAAGAAAAAAGAAATAAAAAAGAAAGAAATATTATAAAGAAAAAAAAACAACAAGAGAAAGGAAAAGAAAAAACAAATAAGAAAAAGAAAATAAAAATAAAAATAAAAACAAAAGGAAAAAGAAAAATAAAGAGACAGAGAAAGAGAAAGAGAAAGAGAAAGAAAAAGAAAAAGAAAAAGAAAAAGAAAAAGAAAAAGAAAAAGAAAAAGAAAAAGAAAAAGAAAAAAAAAGAAAAAGAAAAAGAAAAAGAAAAAGAAAAAGAAAAAGAAAAAGAAAAAGAAAAAGAAAAAGAAAAAGAAAAAGAGTAAAAAAACCTAACAATAGAAATAAAAATAAAAATAATAATAAAAATAGAAATAAAAAATTAAAATAAAAATAAGAAAAAGTAAAAGAGAAAGAAAATGAAAAAAAGGAAAAGAAAAACTAAAAGAAAAAGGCCGGTAACCCTAACCCTAATGGCACCCTAAATGTAACCCTAACTCTTACCGTAACCCTAATCGTATCTCTAATCCTAACCCCTAACTCCTAATTCTAACCCCTAACCCTAAGCCCTAACCCTAACCGCTAACTCTAACCCCCAACCCCTAAGGGAACCCCTAAGGGAACCCTCAACCCCTAAGGCTGACCTGTAAGGCCAAACCCTAACCCTCACTCCTAAGCCTAACCCCTAAGTGTAATCCCTAAGTCTAACCAGTAAACCTAACGTGTTACCCCTAAGCCTAAGTGTAATGTTAATCCTAAGCCAAATGTTAACCTTGACTGTTAACCCTAACTCTTAATGCTAACTGTAACTGTAAGCCTTAACATGTAATTTTAAACTGTAACTGTACCTGTAATCCTAACGTGAACTCTAATCCTGACCTGAATCGTAGCCTAACTGTAATGATAACTCCTAACCCGTAACCCCTAACTGCTGACTGTTTACTTGTAACCTGCAACGTGTTCCATTATCTGTAACAGTAATGGTCATCGTAACCTCAAACTGTAATTTATAAGTGTAACCTGTGAGGATGGGATTGTAACTGAAAAAAAACCCCCAAACTAGGAAAAAATAAATAAAAAAGAAAAAAACAAATAAAAAAGAAGGAAATATTATAAAGAAAAAAAAACAAATAGAGAAAGGAAAAGAAGAAATATATAAGAAAAATAGAAAAATAAAAGAAAAAGAAAAAGAAAAAGAAAAAGAAAAAGAAAAAGAAAAAGAAAAAGAAAAAGAAAAAGAAAAAGAAAAAGAGGAAAAGAAAGAGAAAAAGGCAGGTAACCCTAACCCTAATGGCACCCTAACTCTAACCCTAATGCTAACCGTAACCCTAATTGTATCTCTAATCCTAACCCCTAACTCCTAACTCTAACCCCTAGCCCTAAGCCCTAACCGCTAACTCTAACCCCCAACACCTAAGGGAACCCCTAAGGGAACCCCTAAACCCTGAGGTTGACCTGTAAGGCCAACCCCTAACCCTCACTCCTAAGCCTAACCCCTAATTGTAATCCCTAAGTTTAACCCGTAAATCTAACGTGTTACCCCTAAGCCTAAGTGTAATGTTAACCCTAAGCCTAATGTTAATCCTGACTATTAACCCTAACTCTTAATGCTAACTGTAACTGTAAACCTTAGCGTGTAATTTAAAATGTAACTGTACCTGTCATCCTAACGTGAACTCTAATCCTAACCTGAATCGCAACCTAACTGTAATGATAACTCCTAACCCGTAACCCCTAACTGCTAACTGTTTACTTCTAACCTGCAACTTGTTAGCATAATCTGTAACGGTAATGGTCATCGTAACCTCTAACTGTAATTTATAAATGTAACCTGTGAGGATGGGAGTGTAACTGAAAAAAAAAAACCCCAAAACTAAGAAAAAAGAAATAAAAAAGAAAGAAATATTATAAAGAAAAAAAAACAACAAGAGAAAGGAAAAGAAAAAACAAATAAGAAAAAGAAAATAAAAATAAAAATAAAAAGAAAAAGAAAAGGAAAAAGAAAAATAAAGAGACAGAGAAAGAGAAAGAGAAAGAGAAAGAGAAAGAGAAAGAGAAAGAGAAAGAGAAAGAGAAAGAGAAAGAAGAAGAAAAAGAAAAAGAGTAAAAAAACCTAACAATAGAAATAAAAATAAAAATACTAATAAAAATAAAAATAAAAAATTAAAATAAAAATAAGAAAAAGTAAAAGAGAAACAAAATGAAAAAAAGGAAAAGAAAAACTAAAAGAAAAAGGCCGGTAACCCTAACCCTAATGGCACCCTAAATGTAACCCTAACCCTAACCGTAACCCTAATCGTATCTCTAATCCTAACCCCTAACTCCTAACTCTAACCCCTAACCCTAAGCCCTAACCGCTAACTCTAACCCCCAACCCCTAAGGGAACCCCTAAGGGAACCCCCAACCCCTAAGGCTGACCTGTAAGGCCAAACCCTAACCCTCACTCCTAAGCCTAACCCCTAAGTGTAATCCCTAAGTCTAACCCGTAAACCTAACGTGTTACCCCTAAGCCTAAGTGTAATGTTAAACCTAAGCCAAATGTTAACCTTGACTGTTAACCCTAACTCTTAATGCTAACTCTAACTGTAAGCCTTAACATGTAATTTTAAACTGTAACTGTACCTGTAATCCTAACGTGAACTCTAATCCTGACCTGAATCGTAACCTAACTGTAATGATAACTTCTAACCCGTAACCCCTAACTGCTGACTGTTTACTTGTAACCGGCAACGTGTTCCATTATCTGTAACAGTAATGGTCATCGTAACCTCTAACTGTAATTTATAAGTGTAACCTGTGAGGATGGGATTGTAACTGAAAAAAAAACGCCAAAACTAAGAAAAAATAAATAAAAAAGAAAAAAACAAATAAAAAAGAAGGAAATATTATAAAGAAAAAAAAACAAATAGAGAAAGGAAAAGAAGAAATATATAAGAAAAATAGAAAGAAAAAGAAAAAGAAAAAGAAAAAGAAAAAGAAAAAGAAAAAGAAAAAGAAAAAGAAAAAGAAAAAGAAAAAGAGTAAAAAAACCTAACAATAGAAATAAAAATAAAAATAATAATAAAAATAAAAATAAAAAATTAAAATAAAAATAAGAAAAAGTAAAAGAGAAAGAAAATGAAAAAAAGGAAAAGAAAAACTAAAAGAAAAAGGCCGGTAACCCTAACCCTAATGGCACCCTAAATGTAACCCTAACCCTAACCGTAACCATAATCGTATCTCTAATCCTAACCCCTAACTCCTAACTCTAACCCCTAACCCTAAGCCCTAACCCTAACCGCTAACTCTAACCCCCAACCCCTAAGGGAACCCCTAAGGGAACCCCCAAACCCTAAGGCTGACCTGTAAGGCCAAACCCTAACCCTCACTCCTAAGCCTAACCCCTAAGTGTAATCCCTAAGTCTAACCCGTAAACCTAACTTGTTACCCCTAAGCCTAAGTGTAATGTTGACCCTAAGCCTAATGTTAATCCTGACTGTTAACCCTAACTCTTAATGCTAACTGTAACTGTAAGCTTTAACGTGTAAGTTTAAAATGTAACTGTACCTGTAATCCTAACGTGAACTCTAATCTTGACCTGAATCGTAACCTAACTGTAATGATAACTCCTAACCCGTAACCCCTAACTGCTAACTGTTTACTTGTAACCTGCAACATGTTCCATTATCTGTAACGGTAATGGTCATCGTAACCTCAAACTGTAATTTATAAGTGTAAGCTGTGAGGGTGTGATTGTAACTGAAAAAAAAACCGCAAAACTAAGAAAAAATAAATAAAAAAGAAAAAAAAAACAAATAAAAAAGAAGGAAATATTATAAAGAAAAAAAAAACAAATAGAGAAAGGAAAAGAAAAAACAGATAAGAAAAAAAAGAAAAGAAAAAAGAAAAAGAAAAAGGAAAAGAAAAAGGAAAAGAAAAAGAAAAAGAAAAAGGAAAAGAAAAAAAAAAGAAAAAGAAAAAGAAAAAGAAAAAGAAAAAGAAAAGGAACAGGAAAATGAAAAAGAAGAAGAAGAAGAAGAAGAAGAAGAAGAAAAAAAAGAAAAAGAAAAAGAAAAAGAAAAAGAAAAAGAAAAAGAGGAAAAAAAGAGGAAAAGGCCGGTAACCCTATCCCTAATGGCACCCTAAATGTAACCCTAATACTAACCGTAACCCTAATTGTATCTCTAATCCTAACCCCTAACTCCTAACTCTAACCCCTAACCCTAAGCCCTAACCGCTAACTCTAACCCCCAACACCTAAGGGAACCCCTAAGGGAACCCCCAAACCCTGAGGTTGACCTGTAAGGCCAACCCCTAACCCTCACTCCTAAGCCTAACCCCTAAGTGTAATCCCTAAGTTTAACCCGTAAATCTAACGTGTTACCCCTAAGCCTAAGTGTAATGTTAACCCTAAGCCTAATGTTAATCCTGACTCTTAACCCTAACCCTTAATGCTAACTGTAACTGTAAGCCTTAGCGTGTAATTTAAATTTTAACTGTACCTGTCATCCTAACGTGAACTCTAATCCTAACCTGAATCGCAACCTAACTGTAATGATAACTCCTAACCCGTAACCCCTAACTGCTAACTGTTTACTTCTAACCTGCAACTTGTTAGCATAATCTGTAACGGTAATGGTCATCGTAACCTCTAACTGTAATTTATAAATGTAACCTGTGAGGATGGGAGTGTAACTGAAAAAAAAAAACCCCAAAACTAAGAAAAAAGAAATAAAAAAGAAAGAAATATTATAAAGAAAAAAAAACAACAAGAGAAAGGAAAAGAAAAAACAAATAAGAAAAAGAAAATAAAAATAAAAATAAAAAGAAAAGGAAAAAGAAAAATAAAGAGACAGAGAAAGAGAAAGAGAAAGAGAAAGAGAAAGAGAAAGAAAAAGAAAAAGAAAAAGAAAAAGAAAAAGAAAAAGAAAAAGAAAAAGAAAAAGAAAAAGAAAAAGAAAAAGAAAAAGAAAAAGAGTAAAAAAACCTAACAATAGAAATAAAAATAAAAATAATAATAAAAATAAAAATAAAAAATTAAAATAAAAATAAGAAAAAGTAAAAGAGAAAGAAAATGAAAAAAAGGAAAAGAAAAACTAAAAGAAAAAGGCCGGTAACCCTAACCCTAATGGCACCCTAAATGTAACCCTAACCCTAACCGTAACCCTAATCGTATCTCTAATCCTAACCCCTAACTCCTAACTCTAACCCCTAACCCTAGAGCCCTAACCCTAACCGCTAACTCTAACCCCCAACCCCTAAGGGAACCCCTAAGGGAACCCCCAAACCCTAAGGCTGACCTGTAAGGCCAAACCCTAACCCTCACTCCTAAGCCTAACCCCTAAGTGTAATCCCTAAGTCTAACCCGTAAACCTAACTTGTTACCCCTAAGCCTAAGTGTAATGTTGACCCTAAGCCTAATGTTAATCCTGACTGTTAACCCTAACTCTTAATGCTAACTGTAACTGTAAGCTTTAACGTGTAAGTTTAAAATGTAACTGTACCTGTAATCCTAACGTGAACTCTAATCTTGACCTGAATCGTAGCCTAACTGTAATGATAACTCCTAACCCGTAACCCCTAACTGCTAACTGTTTACTTGTAACCTGCAACGTGTTCCATTATCTGTAACGGTAATGGTCATCGTAACCTCAAACTGTAATTTATAAGTGTAAGCTGTGAGGGTGTGATTGTAACTGAAAAAAAAACCGCAAAACTAAGAAAAAATAAATAAAAAAGAAAAAAAACACAAATAAAAAAGAAGGAAATATTATAAAGAAAAAAAAAACAAATAGAAAAAGAAAAGAAAAAACATATAAGAAAAAAAAGAAAAGAAAAAAGAAAAAGAAAAAGGAAAAGAAAAAGGAAAAGAAAAAGAAAAAGAAAAAGGAAAGGAAAAAAAAAAGAAAAAGAAAAAGAAAAAGAAAAAGAAAAAGAAAAAGAAAAAGAAAAAGAAAAAGAAAAAGAAAAAGAAAAAGAAAAAGAAAAAGAAAAAGAAAAAGAAAAAGAAAAAGGAAAAGAAAAAGGAAAAGAAAAAGAAAAAGAAAAAGGAAAGGAAAAAAAAAAAGAAAAAGAAAAAGAAAAAGAAAAAGAAAAAGAAAAAGAAAAAGAAAAAGAAAAAGAAAAAGAAAAAGAAAAAGAAAAAGAAAAAGAAAAAGAAAAAGAAAAAGAAAAAGAAAAAGAAAAGGAACAGGAAAATGAAAAAGAAGAAGAAGAAGAAGAAGAAGAAGAAGAAGAAGAAAAAAAAGAAAAAGAAAAAGAAAAAGAAAAAGAAAAAGAAAAAGAAAAAGAAAAAGAAAAAGAAAAAGAAAAAGAAAAAGAAAAAGAAAAAGAAAAAGAAAAAGAAAAAGAAAAAGAAAAGGAACAGGAAAATGAAAAAGAAGAAGAAGAAGAAGAAGAAGAAGAAGAAGAAGAAAAAAAAGAAAAAGAAAAAGAAAAAGAAAAAGAAAAAGAAAAAGAAAAAGAAAAAGAAAAGGAACAGGAAAATGAAAAAGAAGAAGAAGAAGAAGAAGAAGAAGAAGAAGAAGAAAAAAAAGAAAAAGAAAAAGAAAAAGAAAAAGAAAAAGAAAAAGAAAAAGAAAAAGAAAAAGAGGAAAAAAAGAGGAAAAAAAGAGGAAAAGGCCGGTAACCCTATCCCTAATGGCACCCTAAATGTAACCCTAATACTAACCGTAACCCTAATTGTATCTCTAATCCTAACCCCTAACTCCTAACTCTAACCCCTAACCCTAAGCCCTAACCGCTAACTCTAACCCCCAACACCTAAGGGAACCCCTAAGGGAACCCCCAAACCCTGAGGTTGACCTGTAAGGCCAACCCCTAACCCTCACTCCTAAGCCTAACCCCTAATTGTAATCCCTAAGTTTAACCCGTAAATCTAACGTGTTACCCCTAAGCCTAAGTGTAATGTTAACCCTAAGCCTATTGTTAATCCTGACTCTTAACCCTAACTCTTAATGCTAACTGTAACTGTAAGCCTTAGCGTGTAATTTAAATTTTAACTGTACCTGTCATCCTAACGTGAACTCTAATCCTAACCTGAATCGCAACCTAACTGTAATGATAACTCCTAACCCGTAACCCCTAACTGCTAACTGTTTATTTCTAACCTGCAAATTGTTAGCATAATCTGTAACGGTAATGGTCATCGTAACCTCTAACTGTAATTTATAAATGTAACCTCTGAGGATGGGAGTGTAACTGAAAAAAAAAAACCCCAAAACTAAGAAAAAATAAATAAAAAAGAAAGAAATATTATAAAGAAAAAAAAACAACAAGAGAAAGGAAAAGAAAAAACAAATAAGAAAAAGAAAATAAAAATAAAAATAAAAAGAAAAGGAAAAAGAAAAATAAAGAGACAGAGAAAGAGAAAGAGAAAGAGAAAGAGAAAGAGAAAGAGAAAGAGAAAGAGAAAGAGAAAGAGAAAGAGAAAGAGAAAGAGAGAAAGAGAAAGAGAAAGAAAAAGAAAAAGAAAAAGAAAAAAAAAAGAAAAAGAAAAAGAAAAAGAAAAAGAAAAAGAAAAAGAAAAAGAGTTAAAAAACCTAACAATAGAAATAAAAATAAAAATAATAATAAAAATAGAAATAAAAAATTAAAATAAAAATAAGAAAAAGTAAAAGAGAAAGAAAATGAAAAAAAGGAAAAGAAAAACTAAAAGAAAAAGGCCGGTAACCCTAACCCTAATGGCACCCTAAATGTAACCCTAACTCTTACCGTAACCCTAATCGTATCTCTAATCCTAACCCCTAACTCCTAATTCTAACCCCTAACCCTAAGCCCTAACCCTAACCGCTAACTCTAACCCCCAACCCCTAAGGGAACCCCTAAGGGAACCCTCAACCCCTAAGGCTGACCTGTAAGGCCAAACCCTAACCGTCACTCCTAATCCTAACCCCTAAGTGTAATCCCTAAGTCTAACCAGTAAACCTAACGTGTTACCCCTAAGCCTAAGTGTAATGTTAACCCTAAGCCAAATGTTAACCTTGACTGTTAACCCTAACTCTTAATGCTAACTGTAACTGTAAGCCTTAACATGTAATTTTAAACTGTAACTGTACCTGTAATCCTAACGTGAACTCTAATCCTGACCTGAATCGTAACCTAACTGTAATGATAACTTCTAACCCGTAACCCCTAACTGCTGACTGTTTACTTGTAACCGGCAACGTGTTCCATTATCTGTAACAGTAATGGTCATCGTAACCTCTAACTGTAATTTATAAGTGTAACCTGTGAGGATGGGATTGTAACTGAAAAAAAAACCCCAAAACTAAGAAAAAATAAATAAAAAAGAAAAAAACAAATAAAAAAGAAGGAAATATTATAAAGAAAAAAAAACAAATAGAGAAAGGAAAAGAAGAAATATATAAGAAAAATAGAAAGAAAAAGAAAAAGAAAAAGAAAAAGAAAAAGAAAAAGAAAAAGAAAAAGAAAAAGAGTAAAAAAACCTAACAATAGAAATAAAAATAAAAATAATAATAAAAATAAAAATAAAAAATTAAAATAAAAATAAGAAAAAGTAAAAGAGAAAGAAAATGAAAAAAAGGAAAAGAAAAACTAAAAGAAAAAGGCCGGTAACCCTAACCCTAATGGCACCCTAAATGTAACCCTAACCCTAACCGTAACCCTAATCGTATCTCTAATCCTAACCCCTAACTCCTAACTCTAACCCCTAACCCTAGAGCCCTAACCCTAATCGCTAACTCTAACCCCCAACCCCTAAGGGAACCCCTAAGGGAACCCCCAAACCCTAAGGCTGACCTGTAAGGCCAAACCCTAACCCTCACTCCTAAGCCTAACCCCTAAGTGTAATCCCTAAGTCTAACCCGTAAACCTAACTTGTTACCCCTAAGCCTAAGTGTAATGTTGACCCTAAGCCTAATATTAATCCTGACTGTTAACCCTAACTCTTAATGCTAACTGTAACTGTAAGCTTTAACGTGTAAGTTTAAAATGTAACTGTACCTGTAATCCTAACGTGAACTCTAATCTTGACCTGAATCGTAGCCTAACTGTAATGATAACTCCTAACCCGTAACCCCTAACTGCTAACTGTTTACTTGTAACCTGCAACGTGTTCCATTATCTGTAACGGTAATGGTCATCGTAACCTCAAACTGTAATTTATAAGTGTAAGCTGTGAGGGTGTGATTGTAACTGAAAAAAAAACCGCAAAACTAAGAAAAAATAAATAAAAAAGAAAAAAAACACAAATAAAAAAGAAGGAAATATTATAAAGAAAAAAAAAACAAATAGAAAAAGAAAAGAAAAAACATATAAGAAAAAAAAGAAAAGAAAAAAGAAAAAGAAAAAGGAAAAGAAAAAGGAAAAGAAAAAGAAAAAGAAAAAGGAAAGGAAAAAAAAAAAGAAAAAGAAAAAGAAAAAGAAAAAGAAAAAGAAAAAGAAAAAGAAAAAGAAAAAGAAAAAGAAAAAGAAAAAGAAAAAGAAAAAGAAAAAGAAAAAGAAAAAGGAAAAGAAAAAGGAAAAGAAAAAGAAAAAGAAAAAGGAAAGGAAAAAAAAAAGAAAAAGAAAAAGAAAAAGAAAAAGAAAAAGAAAAAGAAAAAGAAAAAGAAAAAGAAAAAGAAAAAGAAAAAGAAAAAAGAAAAAGAAAAAGAAAAAGAAAAAGAAAAAGAAAAAGAAAAAGAAAAAGAAAAAGAAAAAGAAAAAGAAAAGGAACAGGAAAATGAAAAAGAAGAAGAAGAAGAAGAAGAAGAAGAAGAAGAAGAAAAAAAAGAAAAAGAAAAAGAAAAAGAAAAAGAAAAAGAAAAAGAAAAAGAGGAAAAAAAGAGGAAAAGGCCGGTAACCCTATCCCTAATGGCACCCTAAATGTAACCCTAATACTAACCGTAACCCTAATTGTATCTCTAATCCTAACCCCTAACTCCTAACTCTAACCCCTAACCCTAAGCCCTAACCGCTAACTCTAACCCCCAACACCTAAGGGAACCCCTAAGGGAACCCCCAAACCCTGAGGTTGACCTGTAAGGCCAACCCCTAACCCTCACTCCTAAGCCTAACCCCTAATTGTAATCCCTAAGTTTAACCCGTAAATCTAACGTGTTACCCCTAAGCCTAAGTGTAATGTTAACCCTAAGCCTATTGTTAATCCTGACTCTTAACCCTAACTCTTAATGCTAACTGTAACTGTAAGCCTTAGCGTGTAATTTAAATTTTAACTGTACCTGTCATCCTAACGTGAACTCTAATCCTAACCTGAATCGCAACCTAACTGTAATGATAACTCCTAACCCGTAACCCCTAACTGCTAACTGTTTATTTCTAACCTGCAAATTGTTAGCATAATCTGTAACGGTAATGGTCATCGTAACCTCTAACTGTAATTTATAAATGTAACCTCTGAGGATGGGAGTGTAACTGAAAAAAAAAAACCCCAAAACTAAGAAAAAATAAATAAAAAAGAAAGAAATATTATAAAGAAAAAAAAACAACAAGAGAAAGGAAAAGAAAAAACAAATAAGAAAAAGAAAATAAAAATAAAAATAAAAAGAAAAGGAAAAAGAAAAATAAAGAGACAGAGAAAGAGAAAGAGAAAGAGAAAGAGAAAGAGAAAGAGAAAGAGAAAGAGAAAGAGAAAGAGAAAGAGAAAGAGAAAGAGAAAGAGAAAGAGAAAGAGAAAGAGAAAGAAAAAGAAAAAGAAAAAGAAAAAAAAAAGAAAAAGAAAAAGAAAAAGAAAAAGAAAAAGAAAAAGAAAAAGAGTTAAAAAACCTAACAATAGAAATAAAAATAAAAATAATAATAAAAATAGAAATAAAAAATTAAAATAAAAATAAGAAAAAGTAAAAGAGAAAGAAAATGAAAAAAAGGAAAAGAAAAACTAAAAGAAAAAGGCCGGTAACCCTAACCCTAATGGCACCCTAAATGTAACCCTAACTCTTACCGTAACCCTAATCGTATCTCTAATCCTAACCCCTAACTCCTAATTCTAACCCCTAACCCTAAGCCCTAACCCTAACCGCTAACTCTAACCCCCAACCCCTAAGGGAACCCCTAAGGGAACCCTCAACCCCTAAGGCTGACCTGTAAGGCCAAACCCTAACCGTCACTCCTAATCCTAACCCCTAAGTGTAATCCCTAAGTCTAACCAGTAAACCTAACGTGTTACCCCTAAGCCTAAGTGTAATGTTAACCCTAAGCCAAATGTTAACCTTGACTGTTAACCCTAACTCTTAATGCTAACTGTAACTGTAAGCCTTAACATGTAATTTTAAACTGTAACTGTACCTGTAATCCTAACGTGAACTCTAATCCTGACCTGAATCGTAGCCTAACTGTAATGATAACTCCTAACCCGTAACCCCTAACTGCTGACTGTTTACTTGTAACCTGCAACGTGTTCCATTATCTGTAACAGTAATGGTCATCGTAACCTCAAACTGTAATTTATAAGTGTAACCAGTGAGGATGGGATTGTAACTGAAAAAAAGCCCCCAAACTAAGAAAAAATAAATAAAAAAGAAAAAAACAAATAAAAAAGAAGGAAATATTATAAAGAAAAAAAAACAAATAGAGAAAGGAAAAGAAGAAATATATAAGAAAAATAGAAAAATAAAAAAAAAAGAAAAAGAAAAAGAAAAAGAAAAAGAAAAAGAAAAAGAAAAAGAAAAAGAAAAAGAAAAAGAAAAAGAAAAAGAAAAAGAAAAAGAAAAAGAAAAAGAAAAAGAAAAAGAAAAAGAGGAAAAGAAATAGAAAAAGGCAGGTAACCCTAACCCTAATGGCACCCTAACTCTAACCCTAATGCTAACCGTAACCCTAATTGTATCTCTAATCCTAACCCCTAACTCCTAACTCTAACCCCTAGCCCTAAGCCCTAACCGCTAACTCTAACCCCCAACACCTAAGGGAACCCCTAAGGGAACCCCTAAACCCTGAGGTTGACCTGTAAGGCCAACCCCTAACCCTCACTCCTAAGCCTAACCCCTAATTGTAATCCCTAAGTTTAACCCGTAAATCTAACGTGTTACCCCTAAGCCTAAGTGTAATGTTAACCCTAAGCCTAATGTTAATCCTGACTATTAACCCTAACTCTTAATGCTAACTGTAACTGTAAACCTTAGCGTGTAATTTAAAATGTAACTGTACCTGTCATCCTAACGTGAACTCTAATCCTAACCTGAATCGCAACCTAACTGTAATGATAACTCCTAACCCGTAACC
>JAUMJL010001647.1:0-68842 GCA_033558185.1 Dromococcyx pavoninus
AAAATATGGTCTGAGGTACCCAAAAATGCATTGAGGGTCCAAAAATTGGATTGAGGAACCCAAAAATGAATTGAGCAACACAAAAAAGTTCTGAGGAAACCAGAAATGGGCTGAGGAACCCAAAAATGAGCTGAGGAACCCAATAACGGGCTGAGTGAGCCCCAAAATGGTCTGAGGGAACCAAAAATAGATTGAGGAACCCAAAAATGTGCTGAGGGACACCAAAATTGACTGCGGAACCCCAAAAAAGATATAGGGACCCAAAAATGAGCTGAGGGATCAAAAAATGGATTGAGGGACAAAAAAACGGATTGAGCAACCCAGAAATGGGTGGAGAAACCCAAAAATGGGCTAAAGAAACCAAAAATGGATTGAGGAACCCAAAAATGTTCTGAGGAAAACAAACATGGTCTGAGGAACCCAAAAATGGGCTGAGGGACCCAAAAAATGGGCTGAGGGAACCAAAAATGGATTGAGGAACGCCAAAATAGATTGAGGAACCCAAAAATGTTCTGAGGAATCCAGAAATATTCTGAGAAACACAAAAATGGGCTGAGGGAATCAAAAATGGTCTGAGGAACCCAAAAATGAGCTGAGGAACCCAAAAATGGGCTGGGCGACCCAAAAAATGGTCTGAGGGAACCAAAAATGGATTGAGGAACCCAAAAAAGGGCTGAAGTCCCGAAAAATGGATTGAGGAAACCAGAAATGTATTGAAGGACCCAAAAATGCATTGAGGAACACAAAAATTGAATTCAGGAACGCAAAAATGAATTGAGGAACCAGAAATGGATAGAGGAACCCAAAAATGGACTGAGGGACCCAAAAATGGGCTGGGGACCCAAAAAATGGATTGAGGAACCCAAAAAGGGATTGAGAAATCCAAAAATGGGCTCAGGACGAGAAAAATGCATAGAGGAACACAAAAATGGATTGAGGAACCGAAAAAAGGACTGAGGAATCAAAAAATAGGCTGAAGAACCGAAAAATGGATTGAGGGACCCAAAAAAGGGTTGAGGAACGCAAAAATGGAGTCAAGTACCCAAAAATGGATTGAGGGTCCAAGAAAAGGATACAGGAACCAAAAAAATGGATTGAGGAACCCAAAAATGGATTGAGGAACCCCAAAAAAGATTGAGGAACCCAAAAATGGATTGAGGTAACCAAAAATGAACTGAGGAAACCAAAAATGGGCTGAACGACCCAGAAATGGGCTGAGCGACCCAAAAGTGGTCTGAGGAACCCAAAAAATGGATTGAGGAATCCAAAGATGCATTGAGGGACCAAAAAATAGATTGAAGAAACAAAAAATGGATTCATGGAGCAAAACATGGTATTAAAACCCCAAATATGGGCTGAAGGCCCGAAAAATGCATTGAGGAGAACAAAAATGTTTTGAAGGACCCAAAAATGAATTGAGGAACACAAAAATTGAATTCAGGAACGCAAAAATGAATTGAGGAACCAAAAATGGTTTGAGGACCCCAAAATAGACTGAGGAACCGAAAAATGGGCTGCGGAACACAAAAATAGTTTAAGGGACCCAAAAATGGATTGAGGAACCCAAAAATGGATTCAGTAAACCAAAAACGGATTGAGGAACCCAAAAATGGGCTGAAGAACCCAAAAGTGGATTGAGGGACCAAAACATAGATTGAGGAACCCAAAGAAGGATTGAGGGACCAAAACATAGATTGAAGAAACAAAAAATGGATTCATGGTCCAAAAAATGGATTGAAGAACCCAAAAATGGGCTGAAGTCCCGAAAAATGGATTGAGGAAACCAAAAATGTATTGAAGGACCCAAACATGGATTGAGGAATCAAAAAATGGATTGAGGAACTTAAAAATGGATTGAGGAACCCAAAAATGGGCTGAGGGACCCAAAAATGGATTGAGGAACGCCAAAATAGATTGAGGAAACCAAAAATGTTTTGAGGAACCCAAAAATATTCCGAGAAACACAAAAATGGGCTGAGGGAACCAAAAATGGATTGAGGAACCCAAAAATGGATTGAGGAACCCAAAAAAGTTCTGAGGAACCCAAAAATGGATTGAAGGACCAAAAAATGGATTGAGGAAAGCAAAAATGGATTGAGGAACCCAAAAATGGATTGAGGAACTCAAAAATAGATTGAGGGACCCGAAAACGGATTCAGGGACCAAAAAAAAGATTCAGGAACCCAAAAATAGATTCAGGAATCCAAAAATGGGCTGAAGAACCCAAAAATGGATTGAGGGACCAAAAGAAGATTGAGGAACCCAAAAATGGATTGAGGGACCAAAAAAAGGATTGAGGAACCCAAAAATGGACTGAGGTAACAAAAAATGGATTGAGGGTCCAAAAATTGGATTGAGGAACCCAAAAATGAATTGAGCAACACAAAAATGTCCTGAGGAAACCAAAAATGGGCTGAGCGACCCAAAAATGGGCTGAGCGACCCAAAAGTGGGCTGAGGAACCCAAAAATGGATTGAGGAATCCAAAGATGCATTGAGGGACCAAAAAATAGATTGAAGAAACAAAAAATGGATTCATGGAGCAAAACATGGTATTAAAACCCCCAAAATGGGCTGAAGGCCCGAAAAATGGATTGAGGAGAACAAAAATGTTTTGAAGGACCCAAAAATGAATTGAGAAACACAAAAACTGAATTCAGGAACGCAAAAATGAATCGAGGAACCAAAAATGGTTTGAGGAACCCCAAAATAGACTGAGGAACCGAAAAATGGGCTGCGGAACTCAAAAATAGTTTAAGGGACCCAAAAATGGATTGAGGAACCCAAAAATGGATTCAGTAAACCAAAAACGGATTGAGGAACCCAAAAATGGGCTGAAGAACCCAAAAGTGGATTGAGGGACCAAAACATAGATTGAGGAACCCAAAGAAGGATTGAGGGACCAAAAAATAGATTGAAGAAACAAAAAATGGATTCATGGTCCAAAAAATGGATTGAAGAACCCAAAAATGGGCTGAAGTCCCGAAAAATGGATTGAGGAAACCAAAAATGTATTGAAGGACCCAAACATGGATTGAGGAATCAAAAAATGGATTGAGAAACTTAAAAATGGATTGAGGAAACCAAAAATGTTTTGAGGAACCCAAAAATATTCCGAGAAACACAAAAATGGGCTGAGGGAACCAAAAATGGATTGAGGAACCCAAAAATGGATTGAGGAACCCAAAAAAGTTCTGAGGAACCCAAAAATGGATTGAAGGACCATAAAATGGATTGAGGAAACCAAAAATGGATTGAGGAACCCAAAAATGGATTGAGGAACCCAAAAATAGATTGAGGGACCCGAAAACGGATTCAGGGACCAAAAAAAAGATTCAGGAACCCAAAAATAGATTCAGGAATCCAAAAATGGGCTGAAGAACCCAAAAATGGATTGAGGGACCAAAAGAAGATTGAGGAACCCAAAAATGGATTGAGGGACCAAAAAAAGGATTGAGGAACCCAAAAATGGACTGAGGTAACAAAAAATGGATTGAGGGTCCAAAAATTGGATTGAGGAACCCAAAAATGAATTGAGCAACACAAAAATGTCCTGAGGAAACCAAAAATGGGCTGAGCGACCCAAAAATGGGCTGAGCGACCCAAAAGTGGGCTGAGGAACCCAAAAATGGATTGAGGAATCCAAAGATGCATTGAGGGACCAAAAAATAGATTGAAGAAACAAAAAATGGATTCATGGAGCAAAACATGGTATTAAACCCACAAAAATGGGCTGAAGGCCCGGAAAATGGATTGAGGAGAACAAAAATGTTTTGAAGGACCCAAAAATGAATTGAGGAACACAAAAATTGAATTCAGGAACGCAAAAATGAATTGAGGAACCAAAAATGGTTTGAGGAACCCCAAAATAGACTGAGGAACCGAAAAATGGGCTGCAAAACCCAAAAATAGTTTAAAGGGACCCAAAAATGGATTGAGGAACCCAAAAATGGATTCAGTAAACCAAAAACGGATTGAGGAACCCAAAAATGGGCTGAAGAACCCAAAAGTGGATTGAGGGACCAAAACATAGATTGAGGAACCCAAAGAAGGATTGAGGGACCAAAAAATAGATTGAAGAAACAAAAAATGGATTCATGGACCAAAAAAGGGATTGAGGAACCCAAAAATGTTCTGAGGAACCCAAAAATGGATTGAGGAACCCAAAAATGGACTGAGGGACCCAAAAATGGGCTGAGGGAACCAAAACTGCATTGAGGAATGCCAAAATGGATTGAGGAATGTCAAAATAGATTGAGGAACCCAAAAATGTTTTGAGGAACCCAAAAATATTCTGAGAAACACAGAAATGGACTGAGGGAACCAAAAATGGATTGAGGAACCCAAAACAAGATTGATGAACCTAAAAATGGACTGAGGAACCCAAGAATGGATTGAGGAACCCAAAAAAGGATTGAGGAACCCAAAAATGGTTTGGGAACCCACAAAAAAGGATAGAGGGACCAAAAATAGATTCAGGAACCCAAAAATGGTCTGAGGAACGCCGAAATGTGCTGAAGGATCCCCAAATCGATTGAGGGACCCAAAAATGGATTGAAGAACCCAAAAATGGGCTGAGAGACCAAAAAATGGATTGAGGAACCCAAAAATGGATTGAAGGAAAAAAAAATGGATTGAGGAACTCAAAAATGTCTTGAGGAATCGAAGAATGGATTGAGGAAACGAAAACTATCCTGAGAGAACAAAAAATCGATTCAGGAACCCAAAAATGGACTGAGGGAATCAAAAAGGGATTGAGGAATGCCAAAATAAATTGAGGAACCCAAAAATGTTCTGAGAAACACAATAATGGGCTGAGGGAACCAAAAATGGGCTGAGGGAACCAAAAATGGATTGAGGAACCCAAAACCAGATTGATGAATCTAAAAATGGAAAGAGGAACCCAAGAATGGATTGAGGAACCCAAAAATGGATTGAGAGACCCAATAAAGGACTGAGGAACTAAAAATGGACTGAGCTATCCAAAAATGGATTGAGGGTCCAAAAATTGGATTGAGGAACCAAAAAATGAATTGAGCAACACAAAAATGAGCTGAGGAAACCAAAAATGAGCGACCCCCAAAATGGTCTGAGGGAACCAAAAATGGATTGAGGAACTCAAAAATGGGCTGAGGGACACCAAAATTGACTGAGGAACCCCCCAAAAAATACAGGGACCCCAAAATGAGCTGAGGTATCAAGAAATGGATTGAGGGACAAAAAACCGGATTAAGCAACCCAGAAATGGGTGGAGAAACCCAAAAATGGATTGAGAAACTCAAAAATTGACTGAGGAATCAAAAAATGGATTGAGGAACCCCAAAATGGGTTGAGAAACCCAAAAATGGGCTAAAGAAGCCAAAAATGGATTGAGGAACTCACAAATGGATTGAGGAATCAAAAAATGGATTGAGGAACTTAAAAATGGATTGAGGAACCCAAAAATGTTCTGAGGAAACCAAACGTGGTCTGAGGAACCCAAAAATGGGCTGAGGGAACCAAAAATGGGCTGAGGGAACCAAAAATGGATTGAAGAAATCCAAAATAGATTGAGGAACCCAAAAATGTTCTGAGGAACCCAGAAATATTCTGAGAAACCCAAAAATGTTCTGAGGAACCCAAAAATGGGCTGAAGTCCCGAAAAATGGATTGAGGAAACCAGAAATGTATTGAAGGACACAAAAATGGATTGAGGAACACAAAAATTGAACTCAGGAACGCAAAAATGAATTGAGGAACCAAAAATGGATAGAGGAACCCAAAAATGGACTGAGGGACCCAAAAATGGGCTGAGGAACCTAAAAAAAGGGATAGGGACCCAAAAATGGGTTGGGGAACAAATAACGGATTGAGGGTCTAAAAAATGGACTGAGGAATCAAAAAATGGATTGAGGAACTAAAAAATGGGCTGAGGAACCGAAAAAAAGGGCTGAGGACCTAAAAATGGTTTGAGGGTCCAAAAAATGGGTTGCGGGTCCAAAAAATGGATTGAGGAACACAAAAATGGATTGAGGAACCCAAAAAAGGGTTGAGGAATGCAAAAATTGGGTCAGGTACCCAAAAATGGATTGAGGGTCCAAAAAAAGCATTCAGGAACGAAAAAATGGATTGAGGAACACAAAAAAGTTCTGAGGAACCCAAAAATGGATTGAAGGACCAAAAAATGGATTGAGGAACCCAAAAATGGATTGAGGAACCCAAAAATGGATTGAGGAACCCAAAAATAGATTGAGAGACACAAAAATAAATTGAGAAACCCGAAAATGGATTCAGGGTCCAAAAAAAAGATTCAGGAACCCAAAAATAGACTCAGGAATCCAAAAATGGGCTGAAGAACCCAAAAATGGATTGAGGGACCAAAAGAAGATTGAGAAACCCAAAAATGGATTGAGGGTCCAAAAATTGGATTGAGGAACCCAAAAATGAATTGAGCAACACAAAAATGTGCTGAGGAAACCAAAAATGGGCTGAGCGACCCAAAAATGGGCTGAGCGACCCAAAAATGGATTGAGGAACGCCAAAATAGATTGAGGAAACCAAAAATGTTTTGAGGAACCCAAAAATATTCCGAGAAACACAAAAATGGGCTGAGGGAACCAAAAATGGATTGAGGAACCCAAAAATGGATTGAGGAACCCAAAAAAGTTCTGAGGAACCCAAAAATGGATTGAAGGACCAAAAAATGGATTGAGGAAAGCAAAAATGGATTGAGGAACCCAAAAATGGATTGAGGAACTCAAAAATAGATTGAGGGACCCGAAAACGGATTCAGGGACCAAAAAAAAGATTCAGGAACCCAAAAATAGATTCAGGAATCCAAAAATGGGCTGAAGAACCCAAAAATGGATTGAGGGACCAAAAGAAGATTGAGGAACCCAAAAATGGATTGAGGGACCAAAAAAAGGATTGAGGAACCCAAAAATGGACTGAGGTAACAAAAAATGGATTGAGGGTCCAAAAATTGGATTGAGGAACCCAAAAATGAATTGAGCAACACAAAAATGTCCTGAGGAAACCAAAAATGGGCTGAGCGACCCAAAAATGGGCTGAGCGACCCAAAAGTGGGCTGAGGAACCCAAAAATGGATTGAGGAATCCAAAGATGCATTGAGGGACCAAAAAATAGATTGAAGAAACAAAAAATGGATTCATGGAGCAAAACATGGTATTAAAACCCCCAAAATGGGCTGAAGGCCCGAAAAATGGATTGAGGAGAACAAAAATGTTTAGAAGGACCCTAAAATGAATTGAGAAACACAAAAACTGAATTCAGGAACGCAAAAATGAATCGAGGAACCAAAAATGGTTTGAGGAACCCCAAAATAGACTGAGGAACCGAAAAATGGGCTGCGGAACTCAAAAATAGTTTAAGGGACCCAAAAATGGATTGAGGAACCCAAAAATGGATTCAGTAAACCAAAAACGGATTGAGGAACCCAAAAATGGGCTGAAGAACCCAAAAGTGGATTGAGGGACCAAAACATAGATTGAGGAACCCAAAGAAGGATTGAGGGACCAAAAAATAGATTGAAGAAACAAAAAATGGATTCATGGTCCAAAAAATGGATTGAAGAACCCAAAAATGGGCTGAAGTCCCGAAAAATGGATTGAGGAAACCAAAAATGTATTGAAGGACCCAAACATGGATTGAGGAATCAAAAAATGGATTGAGAAACTTAAAAATGGATTGAGGAAACCAAAAATGTTTTGAGGAACCCAAAAATATTCCGAGAAACACAAAAATGGGCTGAGGGAACCAAAAATGGATTGAGGAACCCAAAAATGGATTGAGGAACCCAAAAAAGTTCTGAGGAACCCAAAAATGGATTGAAGGACCATAAAATGGATTGAGGAAACCAAAAATGGATTGAGGAACCCAAAAATGGATTGAGGAACCCAAAAATAGATTGAGGGACCCGAAAACGGATTCAGGGACCAAAAAAAAGATTCAGGAACCCAAAAATAGATTCAGGAATCCAAAAATGGGCTGAAGAACCCAAAAATGGATTGAGGGACCAAAAGAAGATTGAGGAACCCAAAAATGGATTGAGGGACCAAAAAAAGGATTGAGGAACCCAAAAATGGACTGAGGTAACAAAAAATGGATTGAGGGTCCAAAAATTGGATTGAGGAACCCAAAAATGAATTGAGCAACACAAAAATGTCCTGAGGAAACCAAAAATGGGCTGAGCGACCCAAAAATGGGCTGAGCGACCCAAAAGTGGGCTGAGGAACCCAAAAATGGATTGAGGAATCCAAAGATGCATTGAGGGACCAAAAAATAGATTGAAGAAACAAAAAATGGATTCATGGAGCAAAACATGGTATTAAACCCACAAAAATGGGCTGAAGGCCCGGAAAATGGATTGAGGAGAACAAAAATGTTTTGAAGGACCCAAAAATGAATTGAGGAACACAAAAATTGAATTCAGGAACGCAAAAATGAATTGAGGAACCAAAAATGGTTTGAGGAACCCCAAAATAGACTGAGGAACCGAAAAATGGGCTGCGGAACCCAAAAATAGTTTAAAGGGACCCAAAAATGGATTGAGGAACCCAAAAATGGATTCAGTAAACCAAAAACGGATTGAGGAACCCAAAAATGGGCTGAAGAACCCAAAAGTGGATTGAGGGACCAAAACATAGATTGAGGAAACCAAAGAAGGATTGAGGGACCAAAAAATAGATTGAAGAAACAAAAAATGGATTCATGGACCAAAAAAGGGATTGAGGAACCCAAAAATGTTCTGAGGAACCCAAAAATGGATTGAGGAACCCAAAAATGGACTGAGGGACCCAAAAATGGGCTGAGGGAACCAAAACTGCATTGAGGAATGCCAAAATGGATTGAGGAATGTCAAAATAGATTGAGGAACCCAAAAATGTTTTGAGGAACCCAAAAATATTCTGAGAAACACAGAAATGGACTGAGGGAACCAAAAATGGATTGAGGAACCCAAAACAAGATTGATGAACCTAAAAATGGACTGAGGAACCCAAGAATGGATTGAGGAACCCAAAAAAGGATTGAGGAACCCAAAAATGGTTTGGGAACCCACAAAAAAGGATAGAGGGACCAAAAATAGATTCAGGAACCCAAAAATGGTCTGAGGAACGCCGAAATGTGCTGAAGGATCCCCAAATCGATTGAGGGACCCAAAAATGGATTGAAGAACCCAAAAATGGGCTGAGAGACCAAAAAATGGATTGAGGAACCCAAAAATGGATTGAAGGAAAAAAAAATGGATTGAGGAACTCAAAAATGTCTTGAGGAATCGAAGAATGGATTGAGGAAACGAAAACTATCCTGAGAGAACAAAAAATCGATTCAGGAACCCAAAAATGGACTGAGGGAATCAAAAAGGGATTGAGGAATGCCAAAATAAATTGAGGAACCCAAAAATGTTCTGAGAAACACAATAATGGGCTGAGGGAACCAAAAATGGGCTGAGGGAACCAAAAATGGATTGAGGAACCCAAAACCAGATTGATGAATCTAAAAATGGAAAGAGGAACCCAAGAATGGATTGAGGAACCCAAAAATGGATTGAGAGACCCAATAAAGGACTGAGGAACTAAAAATGGACTGAGCTATCCAAAAATGGATTGAGGGTCCAAAAATTGGATTGAGGAACCAAAAAATGAATTGAGCAACACAAAAATGAGCTGAGGAAACCAAAAATGAGCGACCCCCAAAATGGTCTGAGGGAACCAAAAATGGATTGAGGAACTCAAAAATGGGCTGAGGGACACCAAAATTGACTGAGGAACCCCCCAAAAAATACAGGGACCCCAAAATGAGCTGAGGTATCAAGAAATGGATTGAGGGACAAAAAACCGGATTAAGCAACCCAGAAATGGGTGGAGAAACCCAAAAATGGATTGAGAAACTCAAAAATTGACTGAGGAATCAAAAAATGGATTGAGGAACCCCAAAATGGGTTGAGAAACCCAAAAATGGGCTAAAGAAGCCAAAAATGGATTGAGGAACTCACAAATGGATTGAGGAATCAAAAAATGGATTGAGGAACTTAAAAATGGATTGAGGAACCCAAAAATGTTCTGAGGAAACCAAACGTGGTCTGAGGAACCCAAAAATGGGCTGAGGGAACCAAAAATGGGCTGAGGGAACCAAAAATGGATTGAAGAAATCCAAAATAGATTGAGGAACCCAAAAATGTTCTGAGGAACCCAGAAATATTCTGAGAAACCCAAAAATGTTCTGAGGAACCCAAAAATGGGCTGAAGTCCCGAAAAATGGATTGAGGAAACCAGAAATGTATTGAAGGACACAAAAATGGATTGAGGAACACAAAAATTGAACTCAGGAACGCAAAAATGAATTGAGGAACCAAAAATGGATAGAGGAACCCAAAAATGGACTGAGGGACCCAAAAATGGGCTGAGGAACCTAAAAAAAGGGATAGGGACCCAAAAATGGGTTGGGGAACAAAAAACGGATTGAGGGTCTAAAAAATGGACTGAGGAATCAAAAAATGGATTGAGGAACTAAAAAATGGGCTGAGGAACCGAAAAAAAGGGCTGAGGACCTAAAAATGGTTTGAGGGTCCAAAAAATGGGTTGCGGGTCCAAAAAATGGATTGAGGAACACAAAAATGGATTGAGGAACCCAAAAAAGGGTTGAGGAATGCAAAAATTGGGTCAGGTACCCAAAAATGGATTGAGGGTCCAAAAAAAGCATTCAGGAACGAAAAAATGGATTGAGGAACACAAAAAAGTTCTGAGGAACCCAAAAATGGATTGAAGGACCAAAAAATGGATTGAGGAACCCAAAAATGGATTGAGGAACCCAAAAATGGATTGAGGAACCCAAAAATAGATTGAGAGACACAAAAATAAATTGAGAAACCCGAAAATGGATTCAGGGTCCAAAAAAAAGATTCAGGAACCCAAAAATAGACTCAGGAATCCAAAAATGGGCTGAAGAACCCAAAAATGGATTGAGGGACCAAAAGAAGATTGAGAAACCCAAAAATGGATTGAGGGTCCAAAAATTGGATTGAGGAACCCAAAAATGAATTGAGCAACACAAAAATGTGCTGAGGAAACCAAAAATGGGCTGAGCGACCCAAAAATGGGCTGAGCGACCCAAAAGTGGGCTGAGGAACCCAAAAATGGATTGAGGAATCCAAAGATGCATTGAGGGACCAAAAAATAGATTGAAGAAACAAAAAAATGGATTCATGGAGCAAAACATGGTATTAAAACCCCAAAAATGGGCTGAAGGCCCGAAAAATGGATTGAGGAGAAGAAAAATGTTTTGAAGGACCCAAAAATGAATTGAGAAACACAAAAACTGAATTCAGGAACGCAAAAATGAATCGAGGAACCAAAAATGGTTTGAGGAACCCCAAAATAGACTGAGGAACCGAAAAATGGGCTGCGGAACTCAAAAATAGTTTAAGGGACCCAAAAATGGATTGAGGAACCCAAAAATGGATTCAGTAAACCAAAAACGGATTGAGGAACCCAAAAATGGGCTGAAGAACCCAAAAGTGGATTGAGGGACCAAAACATAGATTGAGGAACCCAAAGAAGGATTGAGGGACCAAAAACTAGATTGAAGAAACAAAAAATGGATTCATGGTCCAAAAAATGGATTGAAGAACCCAAAAATGGGCTGAAGTCCCTAAAAATGGATTGAGGAAACCAAAAATGTATTGAAGGACCCAAACATGGATTGAGGAATCAAAAAATGGATTGAGGAACTTAAAAATGGATTGAGGAACCCAAAAATGGGCTGAGGGACCCAAAAATGGATTGAGGAACGCCAAAATAGATTGAGGAAACCAAAAATGTTTTGAGGAACCCAAAAATATTCTGAGAAACACAAAAATGGGCTGAGGGAACCAAAAATGGGCTGAGGGAACCAAAAATGGATTGAGGAACCCAAAAATGGATTGAGGAACACAAAAAAGTTCTGAGGAACCCAAAAATGGGTTGAAGGACCAAAAAATGGATTGAGGAAAGCAAAAATGGATTGAGGAACCCAAAAATGGATTGAGGAACCCAAAAATAGATTGAGGGACCCGAAAACGGATTCAGGGACCAAAAAAAAGATTCAGGAACCCAAAAATAGATTCAGGAATCCAAAAATGGGCTGAAGAACCCAAAAATGGATTGAGGGACCAAAAGAAGATTGAGGAACCCAAAAATGGATTGAGGGACCAAAAAAAGGATTGAGGAACCCAAAAATGGACTGAGGTAACAAAAAATGGATTGAGGGTCCAAAAATTGGATTGAGGAACCCAAAAATGAATTGAGCAACACAAAAATGTCCTGAGGAAACCAAAAATGGGCTGAGCGACCCAAAAATGGGCTGAGCGACCCAAAAGTGGGCTGAGGAACCCAAAAATGGATTGAGGAATCCAAAGATGCATTGAGGGACCAAAAAATAGATTGAAGAAACAAAAAATGGATTCATGGAGCAAAACATGGTATTAAAACCCCCAAAATGGGCTGAAGGCCCGAAAAATGGATTGAGGAGAAGAAAAATGTTTTGAAGGACCCAAAAATGAATTGAGGAACACAAAAATTGAATTCAGGAACGCAAAAATGAATCGAGGAACCAAAAATGGTTTGAGGAACCCCAAAACAGACTGAGGAACCGAAAAATGGGCTGCGGAACTCAAAAATAGTTTAAGGGACCCAAAAATGGATTGAGGAACCCAAAAATGGATTCAGTAAACCAAAAACGGATTGAGGAACCCAAAAATGGGCTGAAGAACCCAAAAGTGGATTGAGGGACCAAAACATAGATTGAGGAACCCAAAGAAGGATTGAGGGACCAAAAAATAGATTGAAGAAACAAAAAATGGATTCATGGTCCAAAAAATGGATTGAAGAACCCAAAAATGGGCTGAAGTCCCTAAAAATGGATTGAGGAAACCAAAAATGTATTGAAGGACCCAAACATGGATTGAGGAATCAAAAAATGGATTGAGAAACTTAAAAATGGATTGAGGAACCCAAAAATGGGCTGAGGGACCCAAAAATGGATTGAGGAACGCCAAAATAGATTGAGGAAACCAAAAATGTTTTGAGGAACCCAAAAATATTCCGAGAAACACAAAAATGGGCTGAGGGAACCAAAAATGGATTGAGGAACCCAAAAATGGATTGAGGAACCCAAAAAAGTTCTGAGGAACCCAAAAATGGATTGAAGGACCAAAAAATGGATTGAGGAAAGCAAAAATGGATTGAGGAACCCAAAAATGGATTGAGGAACTCAAAAATAGATTGAGGGACCCGAAAACGGATTCAGGGACCAAAAAAAAGATTCAGGAACCCAAAAATAGATTCAGGAATCCAAAAATGGGCTGAAGAACCCAAAAATGGATTGAGGGACCAAAAGAAGATTGAGGAACCCAAAAATGGATTGAGGGACCAAAAAAAGGATTGAGGAACCCAAAAATGGACTGAGGTAACAAAAAATGGATTGAGGGTCCAAAAATTGGATTGAGGAACCCAAAAATGAATTGAGCAACACAAAAATGTCCTGAGGAAACCAAAAATGGGCTGAGCGACCCAAAAATGGGCTGAGCGACCCAAAAGTGGGCTGAGGAACCCAAAAATGGATTGAGGAATCCAAAGATGCATTGAGGGACCAAAAAATAGATTGAAGAAACAAAAAATGGATTCATGGAGCAAAACATGGTATTAAAACCCCAAAAATGGGCTGAAGGCCCGAAAAATGGATTGAGGAGAACAAAAATGTTTTGAAGGACCCAAAAATGAATTGAGGAACACAAAAATTGAATTCAGAAACGCAAAAATGAATCGAGGAACCAAAAATGGTTTGAGGAACCCCAAAATAGACTGAGGAACCGAAAAATGGGCTGCAGAACTCAAAAATAGTTTAAGGGACCCAAAAATGGATTGAGGAACCCAAAAATGGATTCAGTAAACCAAAAACGGATTGAGGAACCCAAAAATGGGCTGAAGAACCCAAAAGTGGATTGAGGGACCAAAACATAGATTGAGGAACCCAAAGAAGGATTGAGGGACCAAAAAATAGATTGAAGAAACAAAAAATGGATTCATGGTCCAAAAAATGGATTGAAGAACCCAAAAATGGGCTGAAGTCCCTAAAAATGGATTGAGGAAACCAAAAATGTATTGAAGGACCCAAACATGGATTGAGGAATCAAAAAATGGATTGAGGAACTTAAAAATGGATTGAGGAACCCAAAAATGGGCTGAGGGACCCAAAAATGGATTGAGGAATGCCAAAATAGATTGAGGAAACCAAAAATGTTTTGAGGAACCCAAAAATATTCTGAGAAACACAAAAATAGGCTGAGGGAACCAAAAATGGGCTGAGGGAACCAAAAATGGATTGAGGAACCCAAAAAAGTTCTGAGGAACCCAAAAATGGATTGAAGGACCAAAAAATGGATTGAGGAAAGCAAAAATGGATTGAGGAACCCAAAAATGGATTGAGGAACCCAAAAATAGATTGAGGGACCCGAAAACGGATTCAGGGACCAAAAAAAAGATTCAGGAACCCAAAAATAGATTCAGGAATCCAAAAATGGGCTGAAGAACCCAAAAATGGATTGAGGGACCAAAAGAAGATTGAGGAACCCAAAAATGGATTGAGGGACCAAAAAAAGGATTGAGGAACCCAAAAATGGACTGAGGTAACAAAAAATGGATTGAGGGTCCAAAAATTGGATTGAGGAACCCAAAAATGAATTGAGCAACACAAAAATGTCCTGAGGAAACCAAAAATGGGCTGAGCGACCCAAAAATGGGCTGAGCGACCCAAAAGTGGGCTGAGGAACCCAAAAATGGATTGAGGAATCCAAAGATGCATTGAGGGACCAAAAAATAGATTGAAGAAACAAAAAATGGATTCATGGAGCAAAACATGGTATTAAACCCACAAAAATGGGCTGAAGGCCCGGAAAATGGATTGAGGAGAACAAAAATGTTTTGAAGGACCCAAAAATGAATTGAGGAACACAAAAATTGAATTCAGGAACGCAAAAATGAATTGAGGAACCAAAAATGGTTTGAGGAACCCCAAAATAGACTGAGGAACCGAAAAATGGGCTGCGGAACCCAAAAATAGTTTAAAGGGACCCAAAAATGGATTGAGGAACCCAAAAATGGATTCAGTAAACCAAAAACGGATTGAGGAACCCAAAAATGGGCTGAAGAACCCAAAAGTGGATTGAGGGACCAAAACATAGATTGAGGAACCCAAAGAAGGATTGAGGGACCAAAAAATAGATTGAAGAAACAAAAAATGGATTCATGGACCAAAAAAGGGATTGAGGAACCCAAAAATGTTCTGAGGAACCCAAAAATGGATTGAGGAACCCAAAAATGGACTGAGGGACCCAAAAATGGGCTGAGGGAACCAAAACTGCATTGAGGAATGCCAAAATGGATTGAGGAATGTCAAAATAGATTGAGGAACCCAAAAATGTTTTGAGGAACCCAAAAATATTCTGAGAAACACAGAAATGGACTGAGGGAACCAAAAATGGATTGAGGAACCCAAAACAAGATTGATGAACCTAAAAATGGACTGAGGAACCCAAGAATGGATTGAGGAACCCAAAAAAGGATTGAGGAACCCAAAAATGGATTGGGAACCCACAAAAAAGGATAGAGGGACCAAAAATAGATTCAGGAACCCAAAAATGGTCTGAGGAACGCCGAAATGTGCTGAAGGATCCCCAAATCGATTGAGGGACCCAAAAATGGATTGAAGAACCCAAAAATGGGCTGAGAGACCAAAAAATGGATTGAGGAACCCAAAAATGGATTGAAGGAAAAAAAAATGGATTGAGGAACTCAAAAATGTCTTGAGGAATCGAAGAATGGATTGAGGAAACGAAAACTATCCTGAGAGAACAAAAAATCGATTCAGGAACCCAAAAATGGACTGAGGGAATCAAAAAGGGATTGAGGAATGCCAAAATAAATTGAGGAACCCAAAAATGTTCTGAGAAACACAATAATGGGCTGAGGGAACCAAAAATGGGCTGAGGGAACCAAAAATGGATTGAGGAACCCAAAACCAGATTGATGAATCTAAAAATGGAAAGAGGAACCCAAGAATGGATTGAGGAACCCAAAAATGGATTGAGAGACCCAATAAAGGACTGAGGAACTAAAAATGGACTGAGCTACCCAAAAATGGATTGAGGGTCCAAAAATTGGATTGAGGAACCAAAAAATGAATTGAGCAACACAAAAATGAGCTGAGGAAACCAAAAATGAGCGACACCCAAAATGGTCTGAGGGAACCAAAAATGGATTGAGGAACTCAAAAATGGGCTGAGGGACACCAAAATTGACTGAGGAACCCCCCAAAAAATACAGGGACCCCAAAATGAGCTGAGGTATCAAGAAATGGATTGAGGGACAAAAAACCGGATTAAGCAACCCAGAAATGGGTGGAGAAACCCAAAAATGGATTGAGAAACTCAAAAACTGACTGAGGAATCAAAAAATGGATTGAGGAACCCCAAAATGGGTTGAGAAACCCAAAAATGGGCTAAAGAAGCCAAAAATGGATTGAGGAACTCACAAATGGATTGAGGAATCAAAAAATGGATTGAGGAACTTAAAAATGGATTGAGGAACCCAAAAATGTTCTGAGGAAACCAAACGTGGTCTGAGGAACCCAAAAATGGGCTGAGGGAACCAAAAATGGATTGAAGAAATCCAAAATAGATTGAGGAACCCAAAAATGTTCTGAGGAACCCAGAAATATTCTGAGAAACCCAAAAATGTTCTGAGGAACCCAAAAATGGGCTGAAGTCCCGAAAAATGGATTGAGGAAACCAGAAATGTATTGAAGGACACAAAAATGGATTGAGGAACACAAAAATTGAACTCAGGAACGCAAAAATGAATTGAGGAACCAAAAATGGATAGAGGAACCCAAAAATGGACTGAGGGACCCAAAAATGGGCTGAGGAACCTAAAAAAAGGGATAGGGACCCAAAAATGGGTTGGGGAACAAAAAACGGATTGAGGGTCTAAAAAATGGACTGAGGAATCAAAAAATGGATTGAGGAACTAAAAAATGGGCTGAGGAACCGAAAAAAAGGGCTGAGGACCTAAAAATGGTTTGAGGGTCCAAAAAATGGGTTGCGGGTCCAAAAAATGGATTGAGGAACACAAAAATGGATTGAGGAACCCAAAAAAGGGTTGAGGAATGCAAAAATTGGGTCAGGTACCCAAAAATGGATTGAGGGTCCAAAAAAAGCATTCAGGAACGAAAAAATGGATTGAGGAACACAAAAAAGTTCTGAGGAACCCAAAAATGGATTGAAGGACCAAAAAATGGATTGAGGAACCCAAAAATGGATTGAGGAACCCAAAAATGGATTGAGGAACCCAAAAATAGATTGAGAGACACAAAAATAAATTGAGAAACCCGAAAATGGATTCAGGGTCCAAAAAAAAGATTCAGGAACCCAAAAATAGACTCAGGAATCCAAAAATGGGCTGAAGAACCCAAAAATGGATTGAGGGACCAAAAGAAGATTGAGAAACCCAAAAATGGATTGAGGGTCCAAAAATTGGATTGAGGAACCCAAAAATGAATTGAGCAACACAAAAATGTGCTGAGGAAACCAAAAATGGGCTGAGCGACCCAAAAATGGGCTGAGCGACCCAAAAGTGGGCTGAGGAACCCAAAAATGGATTGAGGAATCCAAAGATGCATTGAGGGACCAAAAAATAGATTGAAGAAACAAAAAAATGGATTCATGGAGCAAAACATGGTATTAAAACCCCAAAAATGGGCTGAAGGCCCGAAAAATGGATTGAGGAGAAGAAAAATGTTTTGAAGGACCCAAAAATGAATTGAGAAACACAAAAACTGAATTCAGGAACGCAAAAATGAATCGAGGAACCAAAAATGGTTTGAGGAACCCCAAAATAGACTGAGGAACCGAAAAATGGGCTGCGGAACACAAAAATAGTTTAAGGGACCCAAAAATGGATTGAGGAACCCAAAAATGGATTCAGTAAACCAAAAACGGATTGAGGAACCCAAAAATGGGCTGAAGAACCCAAAAGTGGATTGAGGGACCAAAACATAGATTGAGGAACCCAAAGAAGGATTGAGGGACCAAAAAATAGATTGAAGAAACAAAAAATGGATTCATGGTCCAAAAAATGGATTGAAGAACCCAAAAATGGGCTGAAGTCCCTAAAAATGGATTGAGGAAACCAAAAATGTATTGAAGGACCCAAACATGGATTGAGGAATCAAAAAATGGATTGAGGAACTTAAAAATGGATTGAGGAACCCAAAAATGGGCTGAGGGACCCAAAAATGGATTGAGGAACGCCAAAATAGATTGAGGAAACCAAAAATGTTTTGAGGAACCCAAAAATATTCTGAGAAACACAAAAATGGGCTGAGGGAACCAAAAATGGGCTGAGGGAACCAAAAATGGATTGAGGAACCCAAAAATGGATTGAGGAATACAAAAAAGTTCTGAGGAACCCAAAAATGGGTTGAAGGACCAAAAAATGGATTGAGGAAAGCAAAAATGGATTGAGGAACCCAAAAATGGATTGAGGAACCCAAAAATAGATTGAGGGACCCGAAAACGGATTCAGGGACCAAAAAAAAGATTCAGGAACCCAAAAATAGATTCAGGAATCCAAAAATGGGCTGAAGAACCCAAAAATGGATTGAGGGACCAAAAGAAGATTGAGGAACCCAAAAATGGATTGAGGGACCAAAAAAAGGATTGAGGAACCCAAAAATGGACTGAGGTAACAAAAAATGGATTGAGGGTCCAAAAATTGGATTGAGGAACCCAAAAATGAATTGAGCAACACAAAAATGTCCTGAGGAAACCAAAAATGGGCTGAGCGACCCAAAAATGGGCTGAGCGACCCAAAAGTGGGCTGAGGAACCCAAAAATGGATTGAGGAATCCAAAGATGCATTGAGGGACCAAAAAATAGATTGAAGAAACAAAAAATGGATTCATGGAGCAAAACATGGTATTAAAACCCCCAAAATGGGCTGAAGGCCCGAAAAATGGATTGAGGAGAAGAAAAATGTTTTGAAGGACCCAAAAATGAATTGAGGAACACAAAAATTGAATTCAGGAACGCAAAAATGAATCGAGGAACCAAAAATGGTTTGAGGAACCCCAAAATAGACTGAGGAACCGAAAAATGGGCTGCGGAACTCAAAAATAGTTTAAGGGACCCAAAAATGGATTGAGGAACCCAAAAATGGATTCAATAAACCAAAAACGGATTGAGGAACCCAAAAATGGGCTGAAGAACCCAAAAGTGGATTGAGGGACCAAAACATAGATTGAGGAACCCAAAGAAGGATTGAGGGACCAAAAAATAGATTGAAGAAACAAAAAATGGATTCATGGTCCAAAAAATGGATTGAAGAACCCAAAAATCGGCTGAAGTCCCTAAAAATGGATTGAGGAAACCAAAAATGTATTGAAGGACCCAAACATGGATTGAGGAATCAAAAAATGGATTGAGAAACTTAAAAATGGATTGAGGAACCCAAAAATGGGCTGAGGGACCCAAAAATGGATTGAGGAACGCCAAAATAGATTGAGGAAACCAAAAATGTTTTGAGGAACCCAAAAATATTCTGAGAAACACAAAAATGGGCTGAGGGAACCAAAAATGGGCTGAGGGAACCAAAAATGGATTGAGGAACCCAAAAATGGATTGAGGAACCCAAAAAAGTTCTGAGGAACCCAAAAATGGGTTGAAGGACCAAAAAATGGATTGAGGAAAGCAAAAATGGATTGAGGAACCCAAAAATGGATTGAGGAACCCAAAAATAGATTGAGGGACCCGAAAACGGATTCAGGGACCAAAAAAAAGATTCAGGAACCCAAAAATAGATTCAGGAATCCAAAAATGGGCTGAAGAACCCAAAAATGGATTGAGGGACCAAAAGAAGATTGAGGAACCCAAAAATGGATTGAGGGACCAAAAAAAGGATTGAGGAACCCAAAAATGGACTGAGGTAACAAAAAATGGATTGAGGGTCCAAAAATTGGATTGAGGAACCCAAAAATGAATTGAGCAACACAAAAATGTCCTGAGGAAACCAAAAATGGGCTGAGCGACCCAAAAATGGGCTGAGCGACCCAAAAGTGGGCTGAGGAACCCAAAAATGGATTGAGGAATCCAAAGATGCATTGAGGGACCAAAAAATAGATTGAAGAAACAAAAAATGGATTCATGGAGCAAAACATGGTATTAAAACCCCCAAAATGGGCTGAAGGCCCGAAAAATGGATTGAGGAGAAGAAAAATGTTTTGAAGGACCCAAAAATGAATTGAGGAACACAAAAATTGAATTCAGGAACGCAAAAATGAATCGAGGAACCAAAAATGGTTTGAGGAACCCCAAAACAGACTGAGGAACCGAAAAATGGGCTGCGGAACTCAAAAATAGTTTAAGGGACCCAAAAATGGATTGAGGAACCCAAAAATGGATTCAGTAAACCAAAAACGGATTGAGGAACCCAAAAATGGGCTGAAGAACCCAAAAGTGGATTGAGGGACCAAAACATAGATTGAGGAACCCAAAGAAGGATTGAGGGACCAAAAAATAGATTGAAGAAACAAAAAATGGATTCATGGTCCAAAAAATGGATTGAAGAACCCAAAAATGGGCTGAAGTCCCTAAAAATGGATTGAGGAAACCAAAAATGTATTGAAGGACCCAAACATGGATTGAGGAATCAAAAAATGGATTGAGGAACTTAAAAATGGATTGAGGAACCCAAAAATGGGCTGAGGGACCCAAAAATGGATTGAGGAACGCCAAAATAGATTGAGGAAACCAAAAATGTTTTGAGGAACCCAAAAATATTCCGAGAAACACAAAAATGGGCTGAGGGAACCAAAAATGGATTGAGGAACACAAAAATGGATTGAGGAACCCAAAAAAGTTCTGAGGAACACAAAAATGGATTGAAGGACCAAAAAATGGATTGAGGAAAGCAAAAATGGATTGAGGAACCCAAAAATGGATTGAGGAACTCAAAAATAGATTGAGGGACCCGAAAACGGATTCAGGGACCAAAAAAAAGATTCAGGAACCCAAAAATAGATTCAGGAATCCAAAAATGGGCTGAAGAACCCAAAAATGGATTGAGGGACCAAAAGAAGATTGAGGAACCCAAAAATGGATTGAGGGACCAAAAAAAGGATTGAGGAACCCAAAAATGGACTGAGGTAACAAAAAATGGATTGAGGGTCCAAAAATTGGATTGAGGAACCCAAAAATGAATTGAGCAACACAAAAATGTCCTGAGGAAACCAAAAATGGGCTGAGCGACCCAAAAATGGGCTGAGCGACCCAAAAGTGGGCTGAGGAACCCAAAAATGGATTGAGGAATCCAAAGATGCATTGAGGGACCAAAAAATAGATTGAAGAAACAAAAAATGGATTCATGGAGCAAAACATGGTATTAAAACCCCAAAAATGGGCTGAAGGCCCGAAAAATGGATTGAGGAGAACAAAAATGTTTTGAAGGACCCAAAAATGAATTGAGGAACACAAAAATTGAATTCAGGAACGCAAAAATGAATCGAGGAACCAAAAATGGTTTGAGGAACCCCAAAATAGACTGAGGAACCGAAAAATGGGCTGCAGAACTCAAAAATAGTTTAAGGGACCCAAAAATGGATTGAGGAACCCAAAAATGGATTCAGTAAACCAAAAACGGATTGAGGAACCCAAAAATGGGCTGAAGAACCCAAAAGTGGATTGAGGGACCAAAACATAGATTGAGGAACCCAAAGAAGGATTGAGGGACCAAAAAATAGATTGAAGAAACAAAAAATGGATTCATGGTCCAAAAAATGGATTGAAGAACCCAAAAATGGGCTGAAGTCCCTAAAAATGGATTGAGGAAACCAAAAATGTATTGAAGGACCCAAACATGGATTGAGGAATCAAAAAATGGATTGAGGAACTTAAAAATGGATTGAGGAACCCAAAAATGGGCTGAGGGACCCAAAAATGGATTGAGGAACGCCAAAATAGATTGAGGAAACCAAAAATGTTTTGAGGAACCCAAAAATATTCTGAGAAACACAAAAATAGGCTGAGGGAACCAAAAATGGGCTGAGGGAACCAAAAATGGATTGAGGAACCCAAAAAAGTTCTGAGGAACCCAAAAATGGATTGAAGGACCAAAAAATGGATTGAGGAAAGCAAAAATGGATTGAGGAACCCAAAAATGGATTGAGGAACCCAAAAATAGATTGAGGGACACGAAAACGGATTCAGGGACCAAAAAAAAGATTCAGGAACCCAAAAATAGATTCAGGAATCCAAAAATGGGCTGAAGAACCCAAAAATGGATTGAGGGACCAAAAGAAGATTGAGGAACCCAAAAATGGATTGAGGGACCAAAAAAAGGATTGAGGAACCCAAAAATGGACTGAGGTAACAAAAAATGGATTGAGGGTCCAAAAATTGGATTGAGGAACCCAAAAATGAATTGAGCAACACAAAAATGTCCTGAGGAAACCAAAAATGGGCTGAGCGACCCAAAAATGGGCTGAGCGACCCAAAAGTGGGCTGAGGAACCCAAAAATGGATTGAGGAATCCAAAGATGCATTGAGGGACCAAAAAATAGATTGAAGAAACAAAAAATGGATTCATGGAGCAAAACATGGTATTAAACCCACAAAAATGGGCTGAAGGCCCGGAAAATGGATTGAGGAGAACAAAAATGTTTTGAAGGACCCAAAAATGAATTGAGGAACACAAAAATTGAATTCAGGAACGCAAAAATGAATTGAGGAACCAAAAATGGTTTGAGGAACCCCAAAATAGACTGAGGAACCGAAAAATGGGCTGCGGAACCCAAAAATAGTTTAAAGGGACCCAAAAATGGATTGAGGAACCCAAAAATGGATTCAGTAAACCAAAAACGGATTGAGGAACCCAAAAATGGGCTGAAGAACCCAAAAGTGGATTGAGGGACCAAAACATAGATTGAGGAACCCAAAGAAGGATTGAGGGACCAAAAAATAGATTGAAGAAACAAAAAATGGATTCATGGACCAAAAAAGGGATTGAGGAACCCAAAAATGTTCTGAGGAACCCAAAAATGGATTGAGGAACCCAAAAATGGACTGAGGGACCCAAAAATGGGCTGAGGGAACCAAAACTGCATTGAGGAATGCCAAAATGGATTGAGGAATGTCAAAATAGATTGAGGAACCCAAAAATGTTTTGAGGAACCCAAAAATATTCTGAGAAACACAGAAATGGACTGAGGGAACCAAAAATGGATTGAGGAACCCAAAACAAGATTGATGAACCTAAAAATGGACTGAGGAACCCAAGAATGGATTGAGGAACCCAAAAAAGGATTGAGGAACCCAAAAATGGTTTGGGAACCCACAAAAAAGGATAGAGGGACCAAAAATAGATTCAGGAACCCAAAAATGGTCTGAGGAACGCCGAAATGTGCTGAAGGATCCCCAAATCGATTGAGGGACCCAAAAATGGATTGAAGAACCCAAAAATGGGCTGAGAGACCAAAAAATGGATTGAGGAACCCAAAAATGGATTGAAGGAAAAAAAAATGGATTGAGGAACTCAAAAATGTCTTGAGGAATCGAAGAATGGATTGAGGAAACGAAAACTATCCTGAGAGAACAAAAAATCGATTCAGGAACCCAAAAATGGACTGAGGGAATCAAAAAGGGATTGAGGAATGCCAAAATAAATTGAGGAACCCAAAAATGTTCTGAGAAACACAATAATGGGCTGAGGGAACCAAAAATGGGCTGAGGGAACCAAAAATGGATTGAGGAACCCAAAACCAGATTGATGAATCTAAAAATGGAAAGAGGAACCCAAGAATGGATTGAGGAACCCAAAAATGGATTGAGAGACCCAATAAAGGACTGAGGAACTAAAAATGGACTGAGCTACCCAAAAATGGATTGAGGGTCCAAAAATTGGATTGAGGAACCAAAAAATGAATTGAGCAACACAAAAATGAGCTGAGGAAACCAAAAATGAGCGACACCCAAAATGGTCTGAGGGAACCAAAAATGGATTGAGGAACTCAAAAATGGGCTGAGGGACACCAAAATTGACTGAGGAACCCCCCAAAAAATACAGGGACCCCAAAATGAGCTGAGGTATCAAGAAATGGATTGAGGGACAAAAAACCGGATTAAGCAACCCAGAAATGGGTGGAGAAACCCAAAAATGGATTGAGAAACTCAAAAATTGACTGAGGAATCAAAAAATGGATTGAGGAACCCCAAAATGGGTTGAGAAACCCAAAAATGGGCTAAAGAAGCCAAAAATGGATTGAGGAACTCACAAATGGATTGAGGAATCAAAAAATGGATTGAGGAACTTAAAAATGGATTGAGGAACCCAAAAATGTTCTGAGGAAACCAAACGTGGTCTGAGGAACCCAAAAATGGGCTGAGGGAACCAAAAATGGGCTGAGGGAACCAAAAATGGATTGAAGAAATCCAAAATAGATTGAGGAACCCAAAAATGTTCTGAGGAACCCAGAAATATTCTGAGAAACCCAAAAATGTTCTGAGGAACCCAAAAATGGGCTGAAGTCCCGAAAAATGGATTGAGGAAACCAGAAATGTATTGAAGGACACAAAAATGGATTGAGGAACACAAAAATTGAACTCAGGAACGCAAAAATGAATTGAGGAACCAAAAATGGATAGAGGAACCCAAAAATGGACTGAGGGACCCAAAAATGGGCTGAGGAACCTAAAAAAAGGGATAGGGACCCAAAAATGGGTTGGGGAACAAAAAACGGATTGAGGGTCTAAAAAATGGACTGAGGAATCAAAAAATGGATTGAGGAACTAAAAAATGGGCTGAGGAACCGAAAAAAAGGGCTGAGGACCTAAAAATGGTTTGAGGGTCCAAAAAATGGGTTGCGGGTCCAAAAAATGGATTGAGGAACACAAAAATGGATTGAGGAACCCAAAAAAGGGTTGAGGAATGCAAAAATTGGGTCAGGTACCCAAAAATGGATTGAGGGTCCAAAAAAAGCATTCAGGAACGAAAAAATGGATTGAGGAACACAAAAAAGTTCTGAGGAACCCAAAAATGGATTGAAGGACCAAAAAATGGATTGAGGAACCCAAAAATGGATTGAGGAACCCAAAAATGGATTGAGGAACCCAAAAATAGATTGAGAGACACAAAAATAAATTGAGAAACCCGAAAATGGATTCAGGGTCCAAAAAAAAGATTCAGGAACCCAAAAATAGACTCAGGAATCCAAAAATGGGCTGAAGAACCCAAAAATGGATTGAGGGACCAAAAGAAGATTGAGAAACCCAAAAATGGATTGAGGGTCCAAAAATTGGATTGAGGAACCCAAAAATGAATTGAGCAACACAAAAATGTCCTGAGGAAACCAAAAATGGGCTGAGCGACCCAAAAATGGGCTGAGCGACCCAAAAGTGGGCTGAGGAACCCAAAAATGGATTGAGGAATCCAAAGATGCATTGAGGGACCAAAAAATAGATTGAAGAAACAAAAAATGGATTCATGGAGCAAAACATGGTATTAAAACCCCCAAAATGGGCTGAAGGCCCGAAAAATGGATTGAGGAGAAGAAAAATGTTTTGAAGGACCCAAAAATGAATTGAGGAACACAAAAATTGAATTCAGGAACGCAAAAATGAATCGAGGAACCAAAAATGGTTTGAGGAACCCCAAAATAGACTGAGGAACCGAAAAATGGGCTGCGGAACTCAAAAATAGTTTAAGGGACCCAAAAATGGATTGAGGAACCCAAAAATGGATTCAGTAAACCAAAACCGGATTGAGGAACCCAAAAATGGGCTGAAGAACCCAAAAGTGGATTGAGGGACCAAAACATAGATTGAGGAATCCAAAGAAGGATTGAGGGACCAAAAAATAGATTGAAGAAACAAAAAATGGATTCATGGTCCAAAAAATGGATTGAAGAACCCAAAAATGGGCTGAAGTCCCTAAAAATGGATTGAGGAAACCAAAAATGTATTGAAGGACCCAAACATGGATTGAGGAATCAAAAAATGGATTGAGAAACTTAAAAATGGATTGAGGAACCCAAAAATGGGCTGAGGGACCCAAAAATGGATTGAGGAACGCCAAAATAGATTGAGGAAACCAAAAATGTTTTGAGGAACCCAAAAATATTCTGAGAAACACAAAAATGGGCTGAGGGAACCAAAAATGGGCTGAGGGAACCAAAAATGGATTGAGGAACCCAAAAATGGATTGAGGAACCCAAAAAAGTTCTGAGGAACCCAAAAATGGATTGAAGGGCCAAAAAATGGATTGAGGAAAGCAAAAATGGATTGAGGAACCCAAAAATGGATTGAGGAACCCAAAAATAGATTGAGGGACCCGAAAACGGATTCAGGGACCAAAAAAAAGATTCAGGAACCCAAAAATAGATTCAGGAATCCAAAAATGGGCTGAAGAACCCAAAAATGGATTGAGGGACCAAAAGAAGATTGAGGAACCCAAAGAAGGATTGAGGGACCAAAAAATAGATTGAAGAAACAAAAAATGGATTCATGGACCAAAAAAGGGATTGAGGAACCCAAAAATGTTCTGAGGAACCCAAAAATGGATTGAGGAACCCAAAAATGGACTGAGGGACCCAAAAATGGGCTGAGGGAACCAAAACTGCATTGAGGAATGCCAAAATTTATTGAGGAATGTCAAAATAGATTGAGGAACCCAAAAATGTTTTGAGGAACCCAAAAATATTCTGAGAAACACAGAAATGGACTGAGGGAACCAAAAATGGATTGAGGAACCCAAAACAAGATTGATGAACCTAAAAATGGACTGAGGAACCCAAGAATGGATTGAGGAACCCAAAAAAGGATTGAGGAACCCAAAATGGTTTGGGAACCCACAAAAAAGGATAGAGGGACCAAAAATAGATTCAGGAACCCAAAAATGGGCTGAGAGACCAAAAAATGGATTGAGGAACCCAAAAATGGATTGAAGGAAAAAAAAATGGATTGAGGAACCCAAAAATGTATTGAGGAATCGAAGAATGGATTGAGGAAACGAAAACTATCCTGAGAGAACAAAAAATCGATTCAGGAACCCAAAAATGGACTGAGGGAATCAAAAAGGGATTGAGGAATGCCAAAATAAATTGAGGAACCCAAAAATGTTCTGAGAAACACAATAATGGGCTGAGGGAACCAAAAATGGGCTGAGGGAACCAAAAATGGATTGAGGAACCCAAAACCAGATTGATGAATCTAAAAATGGAAAGAGGAACCCAAGAATGGATTGAGGAACCCAAAAATGGATTGAGAGACCCAATAAAGGACTGAGGAACTAAAAATGGACTGAGCTACCCAAAAATGGATTGAGGGTCCAAAAATTGGATTGAGGAACCAAAAAATGAATTGAGCAACACAAAAATGAGCTGAGGAAACCAAAAATGAGCGACACCCAAAATGGTCTGAGGGAACCAAAAATGGATTGAGGAACTCAAAAATGGGCTGAGGGACACCAAAATTGACTGAGGAACCCCCCAAAAAATACAGGGACCCCAAAATGAGCTGAGGTATCAAGAAATGGATTGAGGGACAAAAAACCGGATTAAGCAACCCAGAAATGGGTGGAGAAACCCAAAAATGGATTGAGAAACTCAAAAATTGACTGAGGAATCAAAAAATGGATTGAGGAACCCCAAAATGGGTTGAGAAACCCAAAAATGGGCTAAAGAAGCCAAAAATGGATTGAGGAACTCACAAATGGATTGAGGAATCAAAAAATGGATTGAGGAACTTAAAAATGGATTGAGGAACCCAAAAATGTTCTGAGGAAACCAAACGTGGTCTGAGGAACCCAAAAATGGGCTGAGGGAACCAAAAATGGGCTGAGGGAACCAAAAATGGATTGAAGAAATCCAAAATAGATTGAGGAACCCAAAAATGTTCTGAGGAACCCAGAAATATTCTGAGAAACCCAAAAATGTTCTGAGGAACCCAAAAATGGGCTGAAGTCCCGAAAAATGGATTGAGGAAACCAGAAATGTATTGAAGGACACAAAAATGGATTGAGGAACACAAAAATTGAACTCAGGAACGCAAAAATGAATTGAGGAACCAAAAATGGATAGAGGAACCCAAAAATGGACTGAGGGACCCAAAAATGGGCTGAGGAACCTAAAAAAAGGGATAGGGACCCAAAAATGGGTTGGGGAACAAAAAACGGATTGAGGGTCTAAAAAATGGACTGAGGAATCAAAAAATGGATTGAGGAACTAAAAAATGGGCTGAGGAACCGAAAAAAAGGGCTGAGGACCTAAAAATGGTTTGAGGGTCCAAAAAATGGGTTGCGGGTCCAAAAAATGGATTGAGGAACACAAAAATGGATTGAGGAACCCAAAAAAGGGTTGAGGAATGCAAAAATTGGGTCAGGTACCCAAAAATGGATTGAGGGTCCAAAAAAAGCATTCAGGAACGAAAAAATGGATTGAGGAACACAAAAAAGTTCTGAGGAACCCAAAAATGGATTGAAGGACCAAAAAATGGATTGAGGAACCCAAAAATGGATTGAGGAACCCAAAAATGGATTGAGGAACCCAAAAATAGATTGAGAGACACAAAAATAAATTGAGAAACCCGAAAATGGATTCAGGGTCCAAAAAAAAGATTCAGGAACCCAAAAATAGACTCAGGAATCCAAAAATGGGCTGAAGAACCCAAAAATGGATTGAGGGACCAAAAGAAGATTGAGAAACCCAAAAATGGATTGAGGGTCCAAAAATTGGATTGAGGAACCCAAAAATGAATTGAGCAACACAAAAATGTCCTGAGGAAACCAAAAATGGGCTGAGCGACCCAAAAATGGGCTGAGCGACCCAAAAGTGGGCTGAGGAACCCAAAAATGGATTGAGGAATCCAAAGATGCATTGAGGGACCAAAAAATAGATTGAAGAAACAAAAAATGGATTCATGGAGCAAAACATGGTATTAAAACCCCCAAAATGGGCTGAAGGCCCGAAAAATGGATTGAGGAGAAGAAAAATGTTTTGAAGGACCCAAAAATGAATTGAGGAACACAAAAATTGAATTCAGGAACGCAAAAATGAATCGAGGAACCAAAAATGGTTTGAGGAACCCCAAAATAGACTGAGGAACCGAAAAATGGGCTGCGGAACTCAAAAATAGTTTAAGGGACCCAAAAATGGATTGAGGAACCCAAAAATGTTCTGAGGAAACCAAACGTGGTCTGAGGAACCCAAAAATGGGCTGAGGGAACCAAAAATGGGCTGAGGGAACCAAAAATGGATTGAAGAAATCCAAAATAGATTGAGGAACCCAAAAATGTTCTGAGGAACCCAGAAATATTCTGAGAAACCCAAAAATGTTCTGAGGAACCCAAAAATGGGCTGAAGTCCCGAAAAATGGATTGAGGAAACCAGAAATGTATTGAAGGACACAAAAATGGATTGAGGAACACAAAAATTGAACTCAGGAACGCAAAAATGAATTGAGGAACCAAAAATGGATAGAGGAACCCAAAAATGGACTGAGGGACCCAAAAATGGGCTGAGGAACCTAAAAAAAGGGATAGGGACCCAAAAATGGGTTGGGGAACAAAAAACGGATTGAGGGTCTAAAAAATGGACTGAGGAATCAAAAAATGGATTGAGGAACTAAAAAATGGGCTGAGGAACCGAAAAAAAGGGCTGAGGACCTAAAAATGGTTTGAGGGTCCAAAAAATGGGTTGCGGGTCCAAAAAATGGATTGAGGAACACAAAAATGGATTGAGGAACCCAAAAAAGGGTTGAGGAATGCAAAAATTGGGTCAGGTACCCAAAAATGGATTGAGGGTCCAAAAAAAGCATTCAGGAACGAAAAAATGGATTGAGGAACACAAAAAAGTTCTGAGGAACCCAAAAATGGATTGAAGGACCAAAAAATGGATTGAGGAACCCAAAAATGGATTGAGGAACCCAAAAATGGATTGAGGAACCCAAAAATAGATTGAGAGACACAAAAATAAATTGAGAAACCCGAAAATGGATTCAGGGTCCAAAAAAAAGATTCAGGAACCCAAAAATAGACTCAGGAATCCAAAAATGGGCTGAAGAACCCAAAAATGGATTGAGGGACCAAAAGAAGATTGAGAAACCCAAAAATGGATTGAGGGTCCAAAAATTGGATTGAGGAACCCAAAAATGAATTGAGCAACACAAAAATGTCCTGAGGAAACCAAAAATGGGCTGAGCGACCCAAAAATGGGCTGAGCGACCCAAAAGTGGGCTGAGGAACCCAAAAATGGATTGAGGAATCCAAAGATGCATTGAGGGACCAAAAAATAGATTGAAGAAACAAAAAATGGATTCATGGAGCAAAACATGGTATTAAAACCCCCAAAATGGGCTGAAGGCCCGAAAAATGGATTGAGGAGAAGAAAAATGTTTTGAAGGACCCAAAAATGAATTGAGGAACACAAAAATTGAATTCAGGAACGCAAAAATGAATCGAGGAACCAAAAATGGTTTGAGGAACCCCAAAATAGACTGAGGAACCGAAAAATGGGCTGCGGAACTCAAAAATAGTTTAAGGGACCCAAAAATGGATTGAGGAACCCAAAAATGGATTCAGTAAACCAAAAACGGATTGAGGAACCCAAAAATGGGCTGAAGAACCCAAAAGTGGATTGAGGGACCAAAACATAGATTGAGGAATCCAAAGAAGGATTGAGGGACCAAAAAATAGATTGAAGAAACAAAAAATGGATTCATGGTCCAAAAAATGGATTGAAGAACCCAAAAATGGGCTGAAGTCCCTAAAAATGGATTGATGAAACCAAAAATGTATTGAAGGACCCAAACATGGATTGAGGAATCAAAAAATGGATTGAGAAACTTAAAAATGGATTGAGGAACCCAAAAATGGGCTGAGGGACCCAAAAATGGATTGAGGAACGCCAAAATAGATTGAGGAAACCAAAAATGTTTTGAGGAACCCAAAAATATTCTGAGAAACACAAAAATGGGCTGAGGGAACCAAAAATGGGCTGAGGGAACCAAAAATGGATTGAGGAACCCAAAAATGGATTGAGGAACCCAAAAAAGTTCTGAGGAACCCAAAAATGGATTGAAGGGCCAAAAAATGGATTGAGGAAAGCAAAAATGGATTGAGGAACCCAAAAATGGATTGAGGAACCCAAAAATAGATTGAGGGACCCGAAAACGGATTCAGGGACCAAAAAAAAGATTCAGGAACCCAAAAATAGATTCAGGAATCCAAAAATGGGCTGAAGAACCCAAAAATGGATTGAGGGACCAAAAGAAGATTGAGGAACCCAAAGAAGGATTGAGGGACCAAAAAATAGATTGAAGAAACAAAAAATGGATTCATGGACCAAAAAAGGGATTGAGGAACCCAAAAATGTTCTGAGGAACCCAAAAATGGATTGAGGAACCCAAAAATGGACTGAGGGACCCAAAAATGGGCTGAGGGAACCAAAACTGCATTGAGGAATGCCAAAATTTATTGAGGAATGTCAAAATAGATTGAGGAACCCAAAAATGTTTTGAGGAACCCAAAAATATTCTGAGAAACACAGAAATGGACTGAGGGAACCAAAAATGGATTGAGGAACCCAAAACAAGATTGATGAACCTAAAAATGGACTGAGGAACCCAAGAATGGATTGAGGAACCCAAAAAAGGATTGAGGAACCCAAAATGGTTTGGGAACCCACAAAAAAGGATAGAGGGACCAAAAATAGATTCAGGAACCCAAAAATGGGCTGAGAGACCAAAAAATGGATTGAGGAACCCAAAAATGGATTGAAGGAAAAAAAAATGGATTGAGGAACCCAAAAATGTATTGAGGAATCGAAGAATGGATTGAGGAAACGAAAACTATCCTGAGAGAACAAAAAATCGATTCAGGAACCCAAAAATGGACTGAGGGAATCAAAAAGGGATTGAGGAATGCCAAAATAAATTGAGGAACCCAAAAATGTTCTGAGAAACACAATAATGGGCTGAGGGAACCAAAAATGGGCTGAGGGAACCAAAAATGGATTGAGGAACCCAAAACCAGATTGATGAATCTAAAAATGGAAAGAGGAACCCAAGAATGGATTGAGGAACCCAAAAATGGATTGAGAGACCCAATAAAGGACTGAGGAACTAAAAATGGACTGAGCTACCCAAAAATGGATTGAGGGTCCAAAAATTGGATTGAGGAACCAAAAAATGAATTGAGCAACACAAAAATGAGCTGAGGAAACCAAAAATGAGCGACACCCAAAATGGTCTGAGGGAACCAAAAATGGATTGAGGAACTCAAAAATGGGCTGAGGGACACCAAAATTGACTGAGGAACCCCCCAAAAAATACAGGGACCCCAAAATGAGCTGAGGTATCAAGAAATGGATTGAGGGACAAAAAACCGGATTAAGCAACCCAGAAATGGGTGGAGAAACCCAAAAATGGATTGAGAAACTCAAAAATTGACTGAGGAATCAAAAAATGGATTGAGGAACCCCAAAATGGGTTGAGAAACCCAAAAATGGGCTAAAGAAGCCAAAAATGGATTGAGGAACTCACAAATGGATTGAGGAATCAAAAAATGGATTGAGGAACTTAAAAATGGATTGAGGAACCCAAAAATGTTCTGAGGAAACCAAACGTGGTCTGAGGAACCCAAAAATGGGCTGAGGGAACCAAAAATGGGCTGAGGGAACCAAAAATGGATTGAAGAAATCCAAAATAGATTGAGGAACCCAAAAATGTTCTGAGGAACCCAGAAATATTCTGAGAAACCCAAAAATGTTCTGAGGAACCCAAAAATGGGCTGAAGTCCCGAAAAATGGATTGAGGAAACCAGAAATGTATTGAAGGACACAAAAATGGACTCAGGAACACAAAAATTGAACTCAGGAACGCAAAAATGAATTGAGGAACCAAAAATGGATAGAGGAACCCAAAAATGGACTGAGGGACCCAAAAATGGGCTGAGGAACCTAAAAAAAGGGATAGGGACCCAAAAATGGGTTGGGGAACAAAAAACGGATTGAGGGTCTAAAAAATGGACTGAGGAATCAAAAAATGGATTGAGGAACTAAAAAATGGGCTGAGGAACCGAAAAAAAGGGCTGAGGACCTAAAAATGGTTTGAGGGTCCAAAAAATGGGTTGCGGGTCCAAAAAATGGATTGAGGAACACAAAAATGGATTGAGGAACCCAAAAAAGGGTTGAGGAATGCAAAAATTGGGTCAGGTACCCAAAAATGGATTGAGGGTCCAAAAAAAGCATTCAGGAACGAAAAAATGGATTGAGGAACCCAAAAAAGTTCTGAGGAACCCAAAAATGGATTGAAGGACCAAAAAATGGATTGAGGAACCCAAAAATGGATTGAGGAACCCAAAAATGGATTGAGGAACCCAAAAATAGATTGAGAGACACAAAAATAAATTGAGAAACCCGAAAATGGATTCAGGGTCCAAAAAAAAGATTCAGGAACCCAAAAATAGACTCAGGAATCCAAAAATGGGCTGAAGAACCCAAAAATGGATTGAGGGACCAAAAGAAGATTGAGAAACCCAAAAATGGATTGAGGGTCCAAAAATTGGATTGAGGAACCCAAAAATGAATTGAGCAACACAAAAATGTCCTGAGGAAACCAAAAATGGGCTGAGCGACCCAAAAATGGGCTGAGCGACCCAAAAGTGGGCTGAGGAACCCAAAAATGGATTGAGGAATCCAAAGATGCATTGAGGGACCAAAAAATAGATTGAAGAAACAAAAAAATGGATTCATGGAGCAAAACATGGTATTAAAACCCCAAAAATGGGCTGAAGGCCCGAAAAATGGATTGAGGAGAAGAAAAATGTTTTGAAGGACCCAAAAATGAATTGAGAAACACAAAAACTGAATTCAGGAACGCAAAAATGAATCGAGGAACCAAAAATGGTTTGAGGAACCCCAAAATAGACTGAGGAACCGAAAAATGGGCTGCGGAAATCAAAAATAGTTTAAGGGACCCAAAAATGGATTGAGGAACCCAAAAATGGATTCAGTAAACCAAAAACGGATTGAGGAACCCAAAAATGGGCTGAAGAACCCAAAAGTGGATTGAGGGACCAAAACATAGATTGAGGAACCCAAAGAAGGATTGAGGGACCAAAAAATAGATTGAAGAAACAAAAAATGGATTCATGGTCCAAAAAATGGATTGAAGAACCCAAAAATGGGCTGAAGTCCCTAAAAATGGATTGAGGAAACCAAAAATGTATTGAAGGACCCAAACATGGATTGAGGAATCAAAAAATGGATTGAGGAACTTAAAAATGGATTGAGGAAACCAAAAATAGATTCAGGAACCCAAAAATGGTCTGAGGAACGCCGAAATGTGCTGAAGGATCCCCAAATCGATTGAGGGACCCAAAAATGGATTGAGGAACCCAAAAATGGGCTGAGAGACCAAAAAATGGATTGAGGAACCCAAAAATGGATTGAAGGAAAAAAAAATGGATTGAGGAACTCAAAAATGTATTGAGGAATCGAAGAATGGATTGAGGAAACGAAAACTATCCTGAGAGAACAAAAAATCGATTCAGGAACCCAAAAATGGACTGAGGGAATCAAAAATGGATTGAGGAATGCCAAAATAAATTGAGGAACCCAAAAATGTTCTGAGAAACACAATAATGGGCTGAGGGAACCAAAAATGGGCTGAGGGAACCAAAAATGGATTGAGGAACCCAAAACCAGATTGATGAATCTAAAAATGGAAAGAGGAACCCAAGAATGGATTGAGGAACCCAAAAATGGATTGAGAGACCCAATAAAGGACTGAGGAACTAAAAATGGACTGAGCTACCCAAAAATGGATTGAGGGTCCAAAAATTGGATTGAGGAACCAAAAAATGAATTGAGCAACACAAAAATGAGCTGAGGAAACCAAAAATGAGCGACCCCCAAAATGGTCTGAGGGAACCAAAAATGGATTGAGGAACTCAAAAATGGGCTGAGGGACACCAAAATTGACTGAGGAACCCCCCAAAAAATACAGGGACCCCAAAATGAGCTGAGGTATCAAGAAATGGATTGAGGGACAAAAAACCGGATTAAGCAACCCAGAAATGGGTGGAGAAACCCAAAAATGGATTGAGAAACTCAAAAACTGACTGAGGAATCAAAAAATGGATTGAGGAACCCCAAAATGGGTTGAGAAACCCAAAAATGGGCTAAAGAAGCCAAAAATGGATTGAGGAACTCACAAATGGATTGAGGAATCAAAAAATGGATTGAGGAACTTAAAAATGGATTGAGGAACCCAAAAATGTTCTGAGGAAACCAAACGTGGTCTGAGGAACCCAAAAATGGGCTGAGGGACCCAAAAATGGGCTGAGGGAACCAAAAATGGATTGAAGAAATCCAAAATAGATTGAGGAACCCAAAAATGTTCTGAGGAACCCAGAAATATTCTGAGAAACCCAAAAATGTTCTGAGGAACCCAAAAATGGGCTGAAGTCCCGAAAAATGGATTGAGGAAACCAGAAATGTATTGAAGGACACAAAAATGGATTGAGGAACACAAAAATTGAACTCAGGAACGCAAAAATGAATTGAGGAACCAAAAATGGATAGAGGAACCCAAAAATGGACTGAGGGACCCAAAAATGGGCTGAGGAACCTAAAAAAAGGGATAGGGACCCAAAAATGGGTTGGGGAACAAAAAACGGATTGAGGGTCTAAAAAATGGACTGAGGAATCAAAAAATGGATTGAGGAACTAAAAAATGGGCTGAGGAACCGAAAAAAAGGGCTGAGGACCTAAAAATGGTTTGAGGGTCCAAAAAATGGGTTGCGGGTCCAAAAAATGGATTGAGGAACACAAAAATGGATTGAGGAACCCAAAAAAGGGTTGAGGAATGCAAAAATTGGGTCAGGTACCCAAAAATGGATTGAGGGTCCAAAAAAAGCATTCAGGAACGAAAAAATGGATTGAGGAACACAAAAAAGTTCTGAGGAACCCAAAAATGGATTGAAGGACCAAAAAATGGATTGAGGAACCCAAAAATGGATTGAGGAACCCAAAAATGGATTGAGGAACCCAAAAATAGATTGAGAGACACAAAAATAAATTGAGAAACCCGAAAATGGATTCAGGGTCCAAAAAAAAGATTCAGGAACCCAAAAATAGACTCAGGAATCCAAAAATGGGCTGAAGAACCCAAAAATGGATTGAGGGACAAAAAGAAGATTGAGAAACCCAAAAATGGATTGAGGGTCCAAAAATTGGATTGAGGAACCCAAAAATGAATTGAGCAACACAAAAATGTTCTGAGGAAACCAAAAATGGGCTGAGCGACCCAAAAATGGGCTGAGCGACCCAAAAGTGGGCTGAGGAACCCAAAAATGGATTGAGGAATCCAAAGATGAATTGAGGGACCAAAAAATAGATTGAAGAAACAAAAAAATGGATTCATGGAGCAAAACATGGTATTAAAACCCCCAAAATGGGCTGAAGGCCCGAAAAATGGATTGAGGAGAAGAAAAATGTTTTGAAGGACCCAAAAATGAATTGAGAAACACAAAAACTGAATTCAGGAACGCAAAAATGAATCGAGGAACCAAAAATGGTTTGAGGAACCCCAAAATAGACTGAGGAACCGAAAAATGGGCTGCGGAACTCAAAAATAGTTTAAGGGACCCAAAAATGGATTGAGGAACCCAAAAATGGATTCAGTAAACCAAAAATGGATTGAGGAACCCAAAAATGGGCTGAAGAACCCAAAAGTGGATTGAGGGACCAAAACATAGATTGAGGAACCCAAAGAAGGATTGAGGGACCAAAAAATAGATTGAAGAAACAAAAAATGGATTCATGGTCCAAAAAATGGATTGAAGAACCCAAAAATGGGCTGAAGTCCCTAAAAATGGATTGAGGAAACCAAAAATGTATTGAAGGACCCAAACATGGATTGAGGAATCAAAAAATGGATTGAGGAACTTAAAAATGGATTGAGGAACCCAAAAATGGGCTGAGGGACCCAGAAATGGATTGAGGAACGCCAAAATAGATTGAGGAAACCAAAAATGTTTTGAGGAACACAAAAATATTCTGAGAAACACAAAAATGGGCTGAGGGAACCAAAAATGGGCTGAGGGAACCAAAAATGGATTGAGGAACCCAAAAATGGATTGAGGAACCCAAAAAAGTTCTGAGGAACCCAAAAATAGATTGAGGGACCCGAAAACGGATTCAGGGACCAAAAAAAAGATTCAGGAACCCAAAAATAGATTCAGGAATCCAAAAATGGTCTGAAGAACCCAAAAATGGATTGAGGGACCAAAAGAAGATTGAGGAACCCAAAAATGGATTGAGGGACCAAAAAAAGGATTGAGGAACCCAAAAATGGACTGAGGTAACAAAAAATGGATTGAGGGTCCAAAAATTGGATTGAGGAACCCAAAAATGAATTGAGCAACACAAAAATGTCCTGAGGAAACCAAAAATGGGCTGAGCGACCCAAAAATGGGCTGAGCGACCCAAAAGTGGGCTGAGGAACCCAAAAATGGATTGAGGAATCCAAAGATGCATTGAGGGACCAAAAAATAGATTGAAGAAACAAAAAATGGATTCATGGAGCAAAACATGGTATTAAAACTCCAAAAATGGGCTGAAGGCCCGAAAAATGGATTGAGGAGAACAAAAATGTTTTGAAGGACCCAAAAATGAATTGAGGAACACAAAAATTGAATTCAGGAACGCAAAAATGAATCGAGGAACCAAAAATGGGCTGCGGAACTCAAAAATAGTTTAAGGGACCCAAAAATTGATTGAGGAACCCAAAAATGGATTCAGTAAACGAAAAACGGATTGAGGAACCCAAAAATGGGCTGAAGAACCCAAAAGTGGATTGAGGGACCAAAACATAGATTGAGGAACCCAAAGAAGGATTGAGGGACCAAAAAATAGATTGAAGAAACAAAAAATGGATTTATGGTCCAAAAAATGGATTGAAGAACCCAAAAATGGGCTGAAGTCCCTAAAAATGGATTGAGGAAACCAAAAATGTATTGAAGGACCCAAACATGGATTGAGGAATCAAAAAATGGATTGAGGAACTTAAAAATGGATTGAGGAACCCAAAAATGGGCTGAGGGACCCAAAAATGGATTGAGGAACGCCAAAATAGATTGAGGAAACCAAAAATGTTTTGAGGAACCCAAAAATATTCTGAGAAACACAAAAATGGGCTGAGGGAACCAAAAATGGGCTGAGGGAACCAAAAATGGATTGAGGAACCCAAAAATGGATTGAGGAAACCAAAAAAGTTCTGAGGAACGCAAAATTGGATTGAAGGACCAAAAAATGGATTGAGGAAAGCAAAAATGGATTGAGGAACCCAAAAATGGATTGAGGAACACAAAAATAGATTGAGGGACCCGAAAAAGGATTCAGGGACCAAAAAAAAGATTCAGGAACCCAAAAATAGATTCAGGAATCCAAAAATGGGCTGAAGAACCCAAAAATGGATTGAGGGACCAAAAGAAGATTGAGGAACCCAAAAATGGATTGAGGGACCAAAAAAAGGATTGAGGAACCCAAAAATGGACTGAGGTAACAAAAAATGGATTGAGTGTCCAAAAATTGGATTGAGGAACCCAAAAATGAATTGAGCAACACAAAAATGTCCTGAGGAAACCAAAAATGGGCTGAGCGACCCAAAAATGGGCTGAGCGACCCAAAAGTGGGCTGAGGAACCCAAAAATGGATTGAGGAATCCAAAGATGCATTGAGGGACCAAAAAATAGATTGAAGAAACAAAAAATGGATTCATGGAGCAAAACATGGTATTAAACCCACAAAAATGGGCTGAAGGCCCGGAAAATGGATTGAGGAGAACAAAAATGTTTTGAAGGACCCAAAAATGAATTGAGGAACACAAAAATTGAATTCAGGAACGCAAAAATGAATTGAGGAACCCAAAAATGGTTTGAGGAACCCCAAAATAGACTGAGGAACCGAAAAATGGGCTGCGGAACCCAAAAATAGTTTAAGGGACCCAAAAATGGATTGAGGAACCCAAAAATGGATTCAGTAAACCAAAAACGGATTGAGGAACCCAAAAATGGACTGAAGAACCCAAAAGTGGATTGAGGGACCAAAACATAGATTGAGGAAACCAAAGAAGGATTGAGGGACCAAAAAATAGATTGAAGAAACAAAAAATGGATTCATGGACCAAAAAAGGGATTGAGGAACCCAAAAATGTTCTGAGGAACCCAAAAATGGATTGAGGAACCCAAAAATGGACTGAGGGACCCAAAAATGGGCTGAGGGAACCAAAACTGCATTGAGGAATGCCAAAATGGATTGAGGAATGTCAAAATAGATTGAGGAACCCAAAAATGTTTTGAGGAACCCAAAAATATTCTGAGAAACACAGAAATGGACTGAGGGAACCAAAAATGGATTGAGGAACCCAAAACAAGATTGATGAACCTAAAAATGGACTGAGGAACCCAAGAATGGATTGAGGAACCCAAAAAAGGATTGAGGAACCCAAAAATGGATTGGGAACCCACAAAAAAGGATAGAGGGACCAAAAATAGATTCAGGAACCCAAAAATGGTCTGAGGAACGCCGAAATGTGCTGAAGGATCCCCAAATCGATTGAGGGACCCAAAAATGGATTGAGGAACCCAAAAATGGGCTGAGAGACCAAAAAATGGATTGAGGAACCCAAAAATGGATTGAAGGAAAAAAAAATGGATTGAGGAACTCAAAAATGTATTGAGGAATCGAAGAATGGATTGAGGAAACGAAAACTATCCTGAGAGAACAAAAAATCGATTCAGGAACCCAAAAATGGACTGAGGGAATCAAAAATGGATTGAGGAATGCCAAAATAAATTGAGGAACCCAAAAATGTTCTGAGAAACACAATAATGGGCTGAGGGAACCAAAAATGGGCTGAGGGAACCAAAAATGGATTGAGGAACCCAAAACCAGATTGATGAATCTAAAAATGGAAAGAGGAACCCAAGAATGGATTGAGGAACCCAAAAATGGATTGAGAGACCCAATAAAGGACTGAGGAACTAAAAATGGACTGAGCTACCCAAAAATGGATTGAGGGTCCAAAAATTGGATTGAGGAACCAAAAAATGAATTGAGCAACACAAAAATGAGCTGAGGAAACCAAAAATGAGCGACCCCCAAAATGGTCTGAGGGAACCAAAATGGATTGAGGAACTCAAAAATGGGCTGAGGGACACCAAAATTGACTGAGGAACCCCCCAAAAAATACAGGGACCCCAAAATGAGCTGAGGTATCAAGAAATGGATTGAGGGACAAAAAACCGGATTAAGCAACCCAGAAATGGGTGGAGAAACCCAAAAATGGATTGAGAAACTCAAAAACTGACTGAGGAATCAAAAAATGGATTGAGGAACCCCAAAATGGGTTGAGAAACCCAAAAATGGGCTAAAGAAGCCAAAAATGGATTGAGGAACTCACAAATGGATTGAGGAATCAAAAAATGGATTGAGGAACTTAAAAATGGATTGAGGAACCCAAAAATGTTCTGAGGAAACCAAACGTGGTCTGAGGAACCCAAAAATGGGCTGAGGGACCCAAAAATGGGCTGAGGGAACCAAAAATGGATTGAAGAAATCCAAAATAGATTGAGGAACCCAAAAATGTTCTGAGGAACCCAGAAATATTCTGAGAAACCCAAAAATGTTCTGAGGAACCCAAAAATGGGCTGAAGTCCCGAAAAATGGATTGAGGAAACCAGAAATGTATTGAAGGACACAAAAATGGATTGAGGAACACAAAAATTGAACTCAGGAACGCAAAAATGAATTGAGGAACCAAAAATGGATAGAGGAACCCAAAAATGGACTGAGGGACCCAAAAATGGGCTGAGGAACCTAAAAAAAGGGATAGGGACCCAAAAATGGGTTGGGGAACAAAAAACGGATTGAGGGTCTAAAAAATGGACTGAGGAATCAAAAAATGGATTGAGGAACTAAAAAATGGGCTGAGGAACCGAAAAAAAGGGCTGAGGACCTAAAAATGGTTTGAGGGTCCAAAAAATGGGTTGCGGGTCCAAAAAATGGATTGAGGAACACAAAAATGGATTGAGGAACCCAAAAAAGGGTTGAGGAATGCAAAAATTGGGTCAGGTACCCAAAAATGGATTGAGGGTCCAAAAAAAGCATTCAGGAACGAAAAAATGGATTGAGGAACACAAAAAAGTTCTGAGGAACCCAAAAATGGATTGAAGGACCAAAAAATGGATTGAGGAACCCAAAAATGGATTGAGGAACCCAAAAATGGATTGAGGAACCCAAAAATAGATTGAGAGACACAAAAATAAATTGAGAAACCCGAAAATGGATTCAGGGTCCAAAAAAAAGATTCAGGAACCCAAAAATAGACTCAGGAATCCAAAAATGGGCTGAAGAACCCAAAAATGGATTGAGGGACAAAAAGAAGATTGAGAAACCCAAAAATGGATTGAGGGTCCAAAAATTGGATTGAGGAACCCAAAAATGAATTGAGCAACACAAAAATGTTCTGAGGAAACCAAAAATGGGCTGAGCGACCCAAAAATGGGCTGAGCGACCCAAAAGTGGGCTGAGGAACCCAAAAATGGATTGAGGAATCCAAAGATGAATTGAGGGACCAAAAAATAGATTGAAGAAACAAAAAAATGGATTCATGGAGCAAAACATGGTATTAAAACCCCCAAAATGGGCTGAAGGCCCGAAAAATGGATTGAGGAGAAGAAAAATGTTTTGAAGGACCCAAAAATGAATTGAGAAACACAAAAACTGAATTCAGGAACGCAAAAATGAATTGAGGAACCAAAAATGGTTTGAGGAACCCCAAAATAGACTGAGGAACCGAAAAATGGGCTGCGGAACTCAAAAATAGTTTAAGGGACCCAAAAATGGATTGAGGAACCCAAAAATGGATTCAGTAAACCAAAAATGGATTGAGGAACCCAAAAATGGGCTGAAGAACCCAAAAGTGGATTGAGGGACCAAAACATAGATTGAGGAACCCAAAGAAGGATTGAGGGACCAAAAAATAGATTGAAGAAACAAAAAATGGATTCATGGTCCAAAAAATGGATTGAAGAACCCAAAAATGGGCTGAAGTCCCTAAAAATGGATTGAGGAAACCAAAAATGTATTGAAGGACCCAAACATGGATTGAGGAATCAAAAAATGGATTGAGGAACTTAAAAATGGATTGAGGAACCCAAAAATGGGCTGAGGGACCCAAAAATGGATTGAGGAACGCCAAAATAGATTGAGGAAACCAAAAATGTTTTGAGGAACACAAAAATATTCTGAGAAACACAAAAATGGGCTGAGGGAACCAAAAATGGGCTGAGGGAACCAAAAATGGATTGAGGAACCCAAAAATGGATTGAGGAACCCAAAAAAGTTCTGAGGAACCCAAAAATGGATTGAAGGACCAAAAAATGGATTGAGGAAAGCAAAAATGGATTGAGGAACCCAAAAATGGATTGAGGAACCCAAAAATAGATTGAGGGACCCGAAAACGGATTCAGGGACCAAAAAAAAGATTCAGGAACCCAAAAATAGATTCAGGAATCCAAAAATGGGCTGAAGAACCCAAAAATGGATTGAGGGACCAAAAGAAGATTGAGGAACCCAAAAATGGATTGAGGGACCAAAAAAAGGATTGAGGAACCCAAAAATGGACTGAGGTAACAAAAAATGGATTGAGGGTCCAAAAATTGGATTGAGGAACCCAAAAATGAATTGAGCAACACAAAAATGTCCTGAGGAAACCAAAAATGGGCTGAGCGACCCAAAAATGGGCTGAGCGACCCAAAAGTGGGCTGAGGAACCCAAAAATGGATTGAGGAATCCAAAGATGCATTGAGGGACCAAAAAATAGATTGAAGAAACAAAAAATGGATTCATGGAGCAAAACATGGTATTAAAACTCCAAAAATGGGCTGAAGGCCCGAAAAATGGATTGAGGAGAACAAAAATGTTTTGAAGGACCCAAAAATGAATTGAGGAACACAAAAATTGAATTCAGGAACGCAAAAATGAATCGAGGAACCAAAAATGGGCTGCGGAACTCAAAAATAGTTTAAGGGACCCAAAAATTGATTGAGGAACCCAAAAATGGATTCAGTAAACGAAAAACGGATTGAGGAACCCAAAAATGGGCTGAAGAACCCAAAAGTGGATTGAGGGACCAAAACATAGATTGAGGAACCCAAAGAAGGATTGAGGGACCAAAAAATAGATTGAAGAAACAAAAAATGGATTTATGGTCCAAAAAATGGATTGAAGAACCCAAAAATGGGCTGAAGTCCCTAAAAATGGATTGAGGAAACCAAAAATGTATTGAAGGACCCAAACATGGATTGAGGAATCAAAAAATGGATTGAGGAACTTAAAAATGGATTGAGGAACCCAAAAATGGGCTGAGGGACCCAAAAATGGATTGAGGAACGCCAAAATAGATTGAGGAAACCAAAAATGTTTTGAGGAACCCAAAAATATTCTGAGAAACACAAAAATGGGCTGAGGGAACCAAAAATGGGCTGAGGGAACCAAAAATGGATTGAGGAACCCAAAAATGGATTGAGGAAACCAAAAAAGTTCTGAGGAACGCAAAATTGGATTGAAGGACCAAAAAATGGATTGAGGAAAGCAAAAATGGATTGAGGAACCCAAAAATGGATTGAGGAACACAAAAATAGATTGAGGGACCCGAAAAAGGATTCAGGGACCAAAAAAAAGATTCAGGAACCCAAAAATAGATTCAGGAATCCAAAAATGGGCTGAAGAACCCAAAAATGGATTGAGGGACCAAAAGAAGATTGAGGAACCCAAAAATGGATTGAGGGACCAAAAAAAGGATTGAGGAACCCAAAAATGGACTGAGGTAACAAAAAATGGATTGAGTGTCCAAAAATTGGATTGAGGAACCCAAAAATGAATTGAGCAACACAAAAATGTCCTGAGGAAACCAAAAATGGGCTGAGCGACCCAAAAATGGGCTGAGCGACCCAAAAGTGGGCTGAGGAACCCAAAAATGGATTGAGGAATCCAAAGATGCATTGAGGGACCAAAAAATAGATTGAAGAAACAAAAAATGGATTCATGGAGCAAAACATGGTATTAAACCCACAAAAATGGGCTGAAGGCCCGGAAAATGGATTGAGGAGAACAAAAATGTTTTGAAGGACCCAAAAATGAATTGAGGAACACAAAAATTGAATTCAGGAACGCAAAAATGAATTGAGGAACCCAAAAATGGTTTGAGGAACCCCAAAATAGACTGAGGAACCGAAAAATGGGCTGCGGAACCCAAAAATAGTTTAAGGGACCCAAAAATGGATTGAGGAACCCAAAAATGGATTCAGTAAACCAAAAACGGATTGAGGAACCCAAAAATGGACTGAAGAACCCAAAAGTGGATTGAGGGACCAAAACATAGATTGAGGAAACCAAAGAAGGATTGAGGGACCAAAAAATAGATTGAAGAAACAAAAAATGGATTCATGGACCAAAAAAGGGATTGAGGAACCCAAAAATGTTCTGAGGAACCCAAAAATGGATTGAGGAACCCAAAAATGGACTGAGGGACCCAAAAATGGGCTGAGGGAACCAAAACTGCATTGAGGAATGCCAAAATGGATTGAGGAATGTCAAAATAGATTGAGGAACCCAAAAATGTTTTGAGGAACCCAAAAATATTCTGAGAAACACAGAAATGGACTGAGGGAACCAAAAATGGATTGAGGAACCCAAAACAAGATTGATGAACCTAAAAATGGACTGAGGAACCCAAGAATGGATTGAGGAACCCAAAAAAGGATTGAGGAACCCAAAAATGGATTGGGAACCCACAAAAAAGGATAGAGGGACCAAAAATAGATTCAGGAACCCAAAAATGGTCTGAGGAACGCCGAAATGTGCTGAAGGATCCCCAAATCGATTGAGGGACCCAAAAATGGATTGAGGAACCCAAAAATGGGCTGAGAGACCAAAAAATGGATTGAGGAACCCAAAAATGGATTGAAGGAAAAAAAAATGGATTGAGGAACTCAAAAATGTATTGAGGAATCGAAGAATGGATTGAGGAAACGAAAACTATCCTGAGAGAACAAAAAATCGATTCAGGAACCCAAAAATGGACTGAGGGAATCAAAAATGGATTGAGGAATGCCAAAATAAATTGAGGAACCCAAAAATGTTCTGAGAAACACAATAATGGGCTGAGGGAACCAAAAATGGGCTGAGGGAACCAAAAATGGATTGAGGAACCCAAAACCAGATTGATGAATCTAAAAATGGAAAGAGGAACCCAAGAATGGATTGAGGAACCCAAAAATGGATTGAGAGACCCAATAAAGGACTGAGGAACTAAAAATGGACTGAGCTACCCAAAAATGGATTGAGGGTCCAAAAATTGGATTGAGGAACCAAAAAATGAATTGAGCAACACAAAAATGAGCTGAGGAAACCAAAAATGAGCGACCCCCAAAATGGTCTGAGGGAACCAAAAATGGATTGAGGAACTCAAAAATGGGCTGAGGGACACCAAAATTGACTGAGGAACCCCCCAAAAAATACAGGGACCCCAAAATGAGCTGAGGTATCAAGAAATGGATTGAGGGACAAAAAACCGGATTAAGCAACCCAGAAATGGGTGGAGAAACCCAAAAATGGATTGAGAAACTCAAAAACTGACTGAGGAATCAAAAAATGGATTGAGGAAACCCAAAATGGGTTGAGAAACCCAAAAATGGGCTAAAGAAGCCAAAAATGGATTGAGGAACTCACAAATGGATTGAGGAATCAAAAAATGGATTGAGGAACTTAAAAATGGATTGAGGAACCCAAAAATGTTCTGAGGAAACCAAACGTGGTCTGAGGAACCCAAAAATGGGCTGAGGGACCCAAAAATGGGCTGAGGGAACCAAAAATGGATTGAAGAAATCCAAAATAGATTGAGGAACCCAAAAATGTTCTGAGGAACCCAGAAATATTCTGAGAAACCCAAAAATGTTCTGAGGAACCCAAAAATGGGCTGAAGTCCCGAAAAATGGATTGAGGAAACCAGAAATGTATTGAAGGACACAAAAATGGATTGAGGAACACAAAAATTGAACTCAGGAACGCAAAAATGAATTGAGGAACCAAAAATGGATAGAGGAACCCAAAAATGGACTGAGGGACCCAAAAATGGGCTGAGGAACCTAAAAAAAGGGATAGGGACCCAAAAATGGGTTGGGGAACAAAAAACGGATTGAGGGTCTAAAAAATGGACTGAGGAATCAAAAAATGGATTGAGGAACTAAAAAATGGGCTGAGGAACCGAAAAAAAGGGCTGAGGACCTAAAAATGGTTTGAGGGTCCAAAAAATGGGTTGCGGGTCCAAAAAATGGATTGAGGAACACAAAAATGGATTGAGGAACCCAAAAAAGGGTTGAGGAATGCAAAAATTGGGTCAGGTACCCAAAAATGGATTGAGGGTCCAAAAAAAGCATTCAGGAACGAAAAAATGGATTGAGGAACACAAAAAAGTTCTGAGGAATCCAAAAATGGATTGAAGGACCAAAAAATGGATTGAGGAACCCAAAAATGGATTGAGGAACCCAAAAATGGATTGAGGAACCCAAAAATAGATTGAGAGACACAAAAATAAATTGAGAAACCCGAAAATGGATTCAGGGTCCAAAAAAAAGATTCAGGAACCCAAAAATAGACTCAGGAATCCAAAAATGGGCTGAAGAACCCAAAAATGGATTGAGGGACAAAAAGAAGATTGAGAAACCCAAAAATGGATTGAGGGTCCAAAAATTGGATTGAGGAACCCAAAAATGAATTGAGCAACACAAAAATGTTCTGAGGAAACCAAAAATGGGCTGAGCGACCCAAAAATGGGCTGAGCGACCCAAAAGTGGGCTGAGGAACCCAAAAATGGATTGAGGAATCCAAAGATGAATTGAGGGACCAAAAAATAGATTGAAGAAACAAAAAAATGGATTCATGGAGCAAAACATGGTATTAAAACCCCCAAAATGGGCTGAAGGCCCGAAAAATGGATTGAGGAGAAGAAAAATGTTTTGAAGGACCCAAAAATGAATTGAGAAACACAAAAACTGAATTCAGGAACGCAAAAATGAATCGAGGAACCAAAAATGGTTTGAGGAACCCCAAAATAGACTGAGGAACCGAAAAATGGGCTGCGGAACTCAAAAATAGTTTAAGGGACCCAAAAATGGATTGAGGAACCCAAAAATGGATTCAGTAAACCAAAAATGGATTGAGGAACCCAAAAATGGGCTGAAGAACCCAAAAGTGGATTGAGGGACCAAAACATAGATTGAGGAACCCAAAGAAGGATTGAGGGACCAAAAAAGAGATTGAAGAAACAAAAAATGGATTCATGGTCCAAAAAATGGATTGAAGAACCCAAAAATGGGCTGAAGTCCCTAAAAAGGGATTGAGGAAACCAAAAATGTATTGAAGGACCCAAACATGGATTGAGGAATCAAAAAATGGATTGAGGAACTTAAAAATGGATTGAGGAACCCAAAAATGGGCTGAGGGACCCAAAAATGGATTGAGGAACGCCAAAATAGATTGAGGAAACGAAAAATGTTTTGAGGAACCCAAAAATATTCTGAGAAACACAAAAATGGGCTGAGGGAACCAAAAATGGGCTGAGGGAACCAAAAATGGATTGAGGAACCCAAAAATGGATTGAGGAACCCAAAAAAGTTCTGAGGAACCCAAAAATGGGTTGAAGGACCAAAAAATGGATTGAGGATAGCAAAAATGGATTGAGGAACCCAAAAATGGATTGAGGAACCCAAAAAGAGATTGAGGGACCCGAAAACGGATTCAGGGACCAAAAAAAAGATTCAGGAACCCAAAAATAGATTCAGGAATCCAAAAATGGGCTGAAGAACCCAAAAATGGATTGAGGGACCAAAAAATGGATTGAGGAACCCAAAAATGGATTGATGGACCAAAAAAAGGATTGAGGAACCCAAAAATGGACTGAGGTAACAAAAAATGGATTGAGGGTCCAAAAATTGGATTGAGGAACCCAAAAATGAATTGAGCAACACAAAAAAGTCCTGAGGAAACCAAAAATGGTCTGAGCGACCCAAAAATGGGCTGAGCGACCCAAAAGTGGGCTGAGGAACCCAAAAATGGATTGAGGAATCCAAAGATGCATTGAGGGACCAAAGAATAGATTGAAGAAACAAAAAATGGATTCATGGAGCAAAACATGGTATTAAAACCCCAAAAATGGGCTGAAGGCCCGAAAAATGGATTGAGGAGAACAAAAATGTTTTGAAGGACCCAAAAATGAATTGAGGAACACAAAAATTGAATTCAGGAACGCAAAAATGAATCGAGGAACCAAAAATGGTTTGAGGAACCCCAAAATAGACTGAGGAACCGAAAAATGGGCTGCGGAACTCAAAAATAGTTTAAGGGACCCAAAAATGGATTGAGGAACCCAAAAATGGATTCAGTAAACCAAAAACGGATTGAGGAACCCAAAAATGGGCTGAAGAACCCAAAAGTGGATTGAGGGACCAAAACATAGATTGAGGAACCCAAAGAAGGATTGAGGGACCAAAAAATAGATTGAAGAAACAAAAAATGGATTCATGGTCCAAAAAATGGATTGAAGAACCCAAAAATGGGCTGAAGTCCCTAAAAATGGATTGAGGAAACCAAAAATGTATTGAAGGACCCAAACATGGATTGAGGAATCAAAAAATGGATTGAGAAACTTAAAAATGGATTGAGGAACCCAAAAATGGGCTGAGGGACCCAAAAATGGATTGAGGAACGCCAAAATAGATTGAGGAAACCAAAAATGTTTTGAGGAACCCAAAAATATTCTGAGAAACACAAAAAGGGGCTGAGGGAACAAAAAATGGATTGAGGAACCCAAAACCAGATTGATGAACCTAAGAATGCATTGAGGAACCCAAGAATGGATTGAGGAACCCCAAAAAGGATTGAGGAACCCCAAAAAGTATTGAGGAACCCAAAAATGGATTGGGAACCCAAAAAAAGGACAGAGGGATCAAAAAATCAATTCAGGAACCCAATAATGGACTGAGGGAATCAAAAATGGACTGAGGAACACCAAAATAAATTGAGGAACCCAAAAATGTTCTGAGAAACACAATAATGGCCTGAGGGAACCAAAAATGGGCTGAGGGAACCAAAAATGGATTGAGGAACCCAAAACCAGATTGATGAATCTAAAAATGGAAAGAGGAACCCAAGAATGGATTGAGGAACCCAAAAATGGATTGAGAGACCCAATAAAGGACTGAGGAACTAAAAATGGACTGAGCTACCCAAAAATGGATTGAGGGTCCAAAAATTGGATTGAGGAACCAAAAAATGAATTGAGCAACACAAAAATGAGCTGAGGAAACCAAAAATGAGCGACCCCCAAAATGGTCTGAGGGAACCAAAAATGGATTGAGGAACTCAAAAATGGGCTGAGGGACACCAAAATTGACTGAGGAACCCCCCAAAAAATACAGGGACCCCAAAATGAGCTGAGGTATCAAGAAATGGATTGAGGGACAAAAAACCGGATTAAGCAACCCAGAAATGGGTGGAGAAACCCAAAAATGGATTGAGAAACTCAAAAACTGACTGAGGAATCAAAAAATGGATTGAGGAACCCCAAAATGGGTTGAGAAACCCAAAAATGGGCTAAAGAAGCCAAAAATGGATTGAGGAACTCACAAATGGATTGAGGAATCAAAAAATGGATTGAGGAACTTAAAAATGGATTGAGGAACCCAAAAATGTTCTGAGGAAACCAAACGTGGTCTGAGGAACCCAAAAATGGGCTGAGGGACCCAAAAATGGGCTGAGGGAACCAAAAATGGATTGAAGAAATCCAAAATAGATTGAGGAACCCAAAAATGTTCTGAGGAACCCAGAAATATTCTGAGAAACCCAAAAATGTTCTGAGGAACCCAAAAATGGGCTGAAGTCCCGAAAAATGGATTGAGGAAACCAGAAATGTATTGAAGGACACAAAAATGGATTGAGGAACACAAAAATTGAACTCAGGAACGCAAAAATGAATTGAGGAACCAAAAATGGATAGAGGAACCCAAAAATGGACTGAGGGACCCAAAAATGGGCTGAGGAACCTAAAAAAAGGGATAGGGACCCAAAAATGGGTTGGGGAACAAAAAACGGATTGAGGGTCTAAAAAATGGACTGAGGAATCAAAAAATGGATTGAGGAACTAAAAAATGGGCTGAGGAACCGAAAAAAAGGGCTGAGGACCTAAAAATGGTTTGAGGGTCCAAAAAATGGGTTGCGGGTCCAAAAAATGGATTGAGGAACACAAAAATGGATTGAGGAACCCAAAAAAGGGTTGAGGAATGCAAAAATTGGGTCAGGTACCCAAAAATGGATTGAGGGTCCAAAAAAAGCATTCAGGAACGAAAAAATGGATTGAGGAACCCAAAAAAGTTCTGAGGAACCCAAAAATGGATTGAAGGACCAAAAAATGGATTGAGGAACCCAAAAATGGATTGAGGAACCCAAAAATGGATTGAGGAACCCAAAAATAGATTGAGAGACACAAAAATAAATTGAGAAACCCGAAAATGGATTCAGGGTCCAAAAAAAAGATTCAGGAACCCAAAAATAGACTCAGGAATCCAAAAATGGGCTGAAGAACCCAAAAATGGATTGAGGGACAAAAAGAAGATTGAGAAACCCAAAAATGGATTGAGGGTCCAAAAATTGGATTGAGGAACCCAAAAATGAATTGAGCAACACAAAAATGTTCTGAGGAAACCAAAAATGGGCTGAGCGACCCAAAAATGGGCTGAGCGACCCAAAAGTGGGCTGAGGAACCCAAAAATGGATTGAGGAATCCAAAGATGAATTGAGGGACCAAAAAATAGATTGAAGAAACAAAAAAATGGATTCATGGAGCAAAACATGGTATTAAAACCCCCAAAATGGGCTGAAGGCCCGAAAAATGGATTGAGGAGAAGAAAAATGTTTTGAAGGACCCAAAAATGAATTGAGAAACACAAAAACTGAATTCAGGAACGCAAAAATGAATCGAGGAACCAAAAATGGTTTGAGGAACCCCAAAATAGACTGAGGAACCGAAAAATGGGCTGCGGAACTCAAAAATAGTTTAAGGGACCCAAAAATGGATTGAGGAACCCAAAAATGGATTCAGTAAACCAAAAATGGATTGAGGAACCCAAAAATGGGCTGAAGAACCCAAAAGTGGATTGAGGGACCAAAACATAGATTGAGGAACCCAAAGAAGGATTGAGGGACCAAAAAAGAGATTGAAGAAACAAAAAATGGATTCATGGTCCAAAAAATGGATTGAAGAACCCAAAAATGGGCTGAAGTCCCTAAAAATGGATTGAGGAAACCAAAAATGTATTGAAGGACCCAAACATGGATTGAGGAATCAAAAAATGGATTGAGGAACTTAAAAATGGATTGAGGAACCCAAAAATGGGCTGAGGGACCCAAAAATGGATTGAGGAACGCCAAAATAGATTGAGGAAACGAAAAATGTTTTGAGGAACCCAAAAATATTCTGAGAAACACAAAAATGGGCTGAGGGAACCAAAAATGGGCTGAGGGAACCAAAAATGGATTGAGGAACCCAAAAATGGATTGAGGAACCCAAAAAAGTTCTGAGGAACCCAAAAATGGGTTGAAGGACCAAAAAATGGATTGAGGATAGCAAAAATGGATTGAGGAACCCAAAAATGGATTGAGGAACCCAAAAAGAGATTGAGGGACCCGAAAACGGATTCAGGGACCAAAAAAAAGATTCAGGAACCCAAAAATAGATTCAGGAATCCAAAAATGGGCTGAAGAACCCAAAAATGGATTGAGGGACCAAAAAATGGATTGAGGAACCCAAAAATGGATTGATGGACCAAAAAAAGGATTGAGGAACCCAAAAATGGACTGAGGTAACAAAAAATGGATTGAGGGTCCAAAAATTGGATTGAGGAACCCAAAAATGAATTGAGCAACACAAAAAAGTCCTGAGGAAACCAAAAATGGTCTGAGCGACCCAAAAATGGGCTGAGCGACCCAAAAGTGGGCTGAGGAACCCAAAAATGGATTGAGGAATCCAAAGATGCATTGAGGGACCAAAGAATAGATTGAAGAAACAAAAAATGGATTCATGGAGCAAAACATGGTATTAAAACCCCAAAAATGGGCTGAAGGCCCGAAAAATGGATTGAGGAGAACAAAAATGTTTTGAAGGACCCAAAAATGAATTGAGGAACACAAAAATTGAATTCAGGAACGCAAAAATGAATCGAGGAACCAAAAATGGTTTGAGGAACCCCAAAATAGACTGAGGAACCGAAAAATGGGCTGCGGAACTCAAAAATAGTTTAAGGGACCCAAAAATGGATTGAGGAACCCAAAAATGGATTCAGTAAACCAAAAACGGATTGAGGAACCCAAAAATGGGCTGAAGAACCCAAAAGTGGATTGAGGGACCAAAACATAGATTGAGGAACCCAAAGAAGGATTGAGGGACCAAAAAATAGATTGAAGAAACAAAAAATGGATTCATGGTCCAAAAAATGGATTGAAGAACCCAAAAATGGGCTGAAGTCCCTAAAAATGGATTGAGGAAACCAAAAATGTATTGAAGGACCCAAACATGGATTGAGGAATCAAAAAATGGATTGAGAAACTTAAAAATGGATTGAGGAACCCAAAAATGGGCTGAGGGACCCAAAAATGGATTGAGGAACGCCAAAATAGATTGAGGAAACCAAAAATGTTTTGAGGAACCCAAAAATATTCTGAGAAACACAAAAATGGGCTGAGGGAACCAAAAATGGGCTGAGGGAACCAAAAATGGATTGAGGAACCCAAAAATGGATTGAGGAACCCAAAAAAGTTCTGAGGAACCCAAAAATGGATTGAAGGGCCAAAAAATGGATTGAGGAAAGGAAAAATGGATTGAGGAACCCAAAAATGGATTGAGGAACCCAAAAAGAGATTGAGGGACCCGAAAACGGATTCAGGGACCAAAAAAAAGATTCAGGAACCCAAAAATAGATTCAGGAATCCAAAAATGGGCTGAAGAACCCAAAAATGGATTGAGGGACCAAAAGAAGATTGAGGAACCCAAAAATGGATTGAGGGACCAAAAAAAGGATTGAGGAACCCAAAAATGGACTGAGGTAACAAAAAATGGATTGAGGGTCCAAAAATTGGATTGAGGAACCCAAAAATGAATTGAGCAACACAAAAATGTCCTGAGGAAACCAAAAATGGGCTGAGCGACCCAAAAATGGGCTGAGCGACCCAAAAGTGGGCTGAGGAACCCAAAAATGGATTGAGGAATCCAAAGATGCATTGAGGGACCAAAAAATAGATTGAAGAAACAAAAAATGGATTCATGGAGCAAAACATGGTATTAAACCCACAAAAATGGGCTGAAGGCCCGGAAAATGGATTGAGGAGAACAAAAATGTTTTGAAGGACCCAAAAATGAATTGAGGAACACAAAAATTGAATTCAGGAACGCAAAAATGAATTGAGGAACCAAAAATGGTTTGAGGAACCCCAAAATAGACTGAGGAACCGAAAAATGGGCTGCGGAACCCAAAAATAGTTTAAAGGGACCCAAAAATGGATTGAGGAACCCAAAAATGGATTCAGTAAACCAAAAACGGATTGAGGAACCCAAAAATGGGCTGAAGAACCCAAAAGTGGATTGAGGGACCAAAACATAGATTGAGGAAACCAAAGAAGGATTGAGGGACCAAAAAATAGATTGAAGAAACAAAAAATGGATTCATGGACCAAAAAAGGGATTGAGGAACCCAAAAATGTTCTGAGGAACCCAAAAATGGATTGAGGAACCCAAAAATGGACTGAGGGACCCAAAAATGGGCTGAGGGAACCAAAACTGCATTGAGGAATGCCAAAATGGATTGAGGAATGTCAAAATAGATTGAGGAACCCAAAAATGTTTTGAGGAACCCAAAAATATTCTGAGAAACACAGAAATGGACTGAGGGAACCAAAAATGGATTGAGGAACCCAAAACAAGATTGATGAACCTAAAAATGGACTGAGGAACCCAAGAATGGATTGAGGAACCCAAAAAAGGATTGAGGAACCCAAAAATGGATTGGGAACCCACAAAAAAGGATAGAGGGACCAAAAATAGATTCAGGAACCCAAAAATGGTCTGAGGAACGCCGAAATGTGCTGAAGGATCCCCAAATCGATTGAGGGACCCAAAAATGGATTGAGGAACCCAAAAATGGGCTGAGAGACCAAAAAATGGATTGAGGAAACCAAAAATGGATTGAAGGAAAAAAAATGGATTGAGGAACTCAAAAATGTATTGAGGAATCGAAGAATGGATTGAGGAAACGAAAACTATCCTGAGAGAACAAAAAATCGATTCAGGAACCCAAAAATGGACTGAGGGAATCAAAAAGGGATTGAGGAATGCCAAAATAAATTGAGGAACCCAAAAATGTTCTGAGAAACACAATAATGGGCTGAGGGAACCAAAAATGGGCTGAGGGAACCAAAAATGGATTGAGGAACCCAAAACCAGATTGATGAATCTAAAAATGGAAAGAGGAACCCAAGAATGGATTGAGGAACCCAAAAATGGATTGAGAGACCCAATAAAGGACTGAGGAACTAAAAATGGACTGAGCTACCCAAAAATGGATTGAGGGTCCAAAAATTGGATTGAGGAACCAAAAAATGAATTGAGCAACACAAAAATGAGCTGAGGAAACCAAAAATGAGCGACCCCCAAAATGGTCTGAGGGAACCAAAAATGGATTGAGGAACTCAAAAATGGGCTGAGGGACACCAAAATTGACTGAGGAACCCCCCAAAAAATACAGGGACCCCAAAATGAGCTGAGGTATCAAGAAATGGATTGAGGGACAAAAAACCGGATTAAGCAACCCAGAAATGGGTGGAGAAACCCAAAAATGGATTGAGAAACTCAAAAACTGACTGAGGAATCAAAAAATGGATTGAGGAACCCCAAAAGGGGTTGAGAAACCCAAAAATGGGCTAAAGAAGCCAAAAATGGATTGAGGAACTCACAAATGGATTGAGGAATCAAAAAATGGATTGAGGAACTTAAAAATGGATTGAGGAACCCAAAAATGTTCTGAGGAAACCAAACGTGGTCTGAGGAACCCAAAAATGGGCTGAGGGACCCAAAAATGGGCTGAGGGAACCAAAAATGGATTGAAGAAATCCAAAATAGATTGAGGAACCCAAAAATGTTCTGAGGAACCCAGAAATATTCTGAGAAACCCAAAAATGTTCTGAGGAACCCAAAAATGGGCTGAAGTCCCGAAAAATGGATTGAGGAAACCAGAAATGTATTGAAGGACACAAAAATGGATTGAGGAACACAAAAATTGAACTCAGGAACGCAAAAATGAATTGAGGAACCAAAAATGGATAGAGGAACCCAAAAATGGACTGAGGGACCCAAAAATGGGCTGAGGAACCTAAAAAAAGGGATAGGGACCCAAAAATGGGTTGGGGAACAAAAAACGGATTGAGGGTCTAAAAAATGGACTGAGGAATCAAAAAATGGATTGAGGAACTAAAAAATGGGCTGAGGAACCGAAAAAAAGGGCTGAGGACCTAAAAATGGTTTGAGGGTCCAAAAAATGGGTTGCGGGTCCAAAAAATGGATTGAGGAACACAAAAATGGATTGAGGAACCCAAAAAAGGGTTGAGGAATGCAAAAATTGGGTCAGGTACCCAAAAATGGATTGAGGGTCCAAAAAAAGCATTCAGGAACGAAAAAATGGATTGAGGAACCCAAAAAAGTTCTGAGGAACCCAAAAATGGATTGAAGGACCAAAAAATGGATTGAGGAACCCAAAAATGGATTGAGGAACCCAAAAATGGATTGAGGAACCCAAAAATAGATTGAGAGACACAAAAATAAATTGAGAAACCCGAAAATGGATTCAGGGTCCAAAAAAAAGATTCAGGAACCCAAAAATAGACTCAGGAATCCAAAAATGGGCTGAAGAACCCAAAAATGGATTGAGGGACAAAAAGAAGATTGAGAAACCCAAAAATGGATTGAGGGTCCAAAAATTGGATTGAGGAACCCAAAAATGAATTGAGCAACACAAAAATGTTCTGAGGAAACCAAAAATGGGCTGAGCGACCCAAAAATGGGCTGAGCGACCCAAAAGTGGGCTGAGGAACCCAAAAATGGATTGAGGAATCCAAAGATGAATTGAGGGACCAAAAAATAGATTGAAGAAACAAAAAAATGGATTCATGGAGCAAAACATGGTATTAAAACCCCCAAAATGGGCTGAAGGCCCGAAAAATGGATTGAGGAGAAGAAAAATGTTTTGAAGGACCCAAAAATGAATTGAGAAACACAAAAACTGAATTCAGGAACGCAAAAATGAATCGAGGAACCAAAAATGGTTTGAGGAACCCCAAAATAGACTGAGGAACCGAAAAATGGGCTGCGGAACTCAAAAATAGTTTAAGGGACCCAAAAATGGATTGAGGAACCCAAAAATGGATTCAGTAAACCAAAAATGGATTGAGGAACCCAAAAATGGGCTGAAGAACCCAAAAGTGGATTGAGGGACCAAAACATAGATTGAGGAACCCAAAGAAGGATTGAGGGACCAAAAAAGAGATTGAAGAAACAAAAAATGGATTCATGGTCCAAAAAATGGATTGAAGAACCCAAAAATGGGCTGAAGTCCCTAAAAATGGATTGAGGAAACCAAAAATGTATTGAAGGACCCAAACATGGATTGAGGAATCAAAAAATGGATTGAGGAACTTAAAAATGGATTGAGGAACCCAAAAATGGGCTGAGGGACCCAAAAATGGATTGAGGAACGCCAAAATAGATTGAGGAAACGAAAAATGTTTTGAGGAACCCAAAAATATTCTGAGAAACACAAAAATGGGCTGAGGGAACCAAAAATGGGCTGAGGGAACCAAAAATGGATTGAGGAACCCAAAAATGGATTGAGGAACCCAAAAAAGTTCTGAGGAACCCAAAAATGGGTTGAAGGACCAAAAAATGGATTGAGGATAGCAAAAATGGATTGAGGAACCCAAAAATGGATTGAGGAACCCAAAAAGAGATTGAGGGACCCGAAAACGGATTCAGGGACCAAAAAAAAGATTCAGGAACCCAAAAATAGATTCAGGAATCCAAAAATGGGCTGAAGAACCCAAAAATGGATTGAGGGACCAAAAAATGGATTGAGGAACCCAAAAATGGATTGAGGGACCAAAAAAAGGATTGAGGAACCCAAAAATGGACTGAGGTAACAAAAAATGGATTGAGGGTCCAAAAATTGGATTGAGGAACCCAAAAATGAATTGAGCAACACAAAAAAGTCCTGAGGAAACCAAAAATGGTCTGAGCGACCCAAAAATGGGCTGAGCGACCCAAAAGTGGGCTGAGGAACCCAAAAATGGATTGAGGAATCCAAAGATGCATTGAGGGACCAAAAAATAGATTGAAGAAACAAAAAATGGATTCATGGAGCAAAACATGGTATTAAAACCCCAAAAATGGGCTGAAGGCCCGAAAAATGGATTGAGGAGAACAAAAATGTTTTGAAGGACCCAAAAATGAATTGAGGAACACAAAAATTGAATTCAGGAACGCAAAAATGAATCGAGGAACCAAAAATGGTTTGAGGAACCCCAAAATAGACTGAGGAACCGAAAAATGGGCTGCGGAACTCAAAAATAGTTTAAGGGACCAAAAATGGATTGAGGAACCCAAAAATGGATTCAGTAAACCAAAAACGGATTGAGGAACCCAAAAATGGGCTGAAGAACCCAAAAGTGGATTGAGGGACCAAAACATAGATTGAGGAACCCAAAGAAGGATTGAGGGACCAAAAAATAGATTGAAGAAACAAAAAATGGATTCATGGTCCAAAAAATGGATTGAAGAACCCAAAAATGGGCTGAAGTCCCTAAAAATGGATTGAGGAAACCAAAAATGTATTGAAGGACCCAAACATGGATTGAGGAATCAAAAAATGGATTGAGAAACTTAAAAATGGATTGAGGAACCCAAAAATGGGCTGAGGGACCCAAAAATGGATTGAGGAACGCCAAAATAGATTGAGGAAACCAAAAATGTTTTGAGGAACCCAAAAATATTCTGAGAAACACAAAAATGGGCTGAGGGAACCAAAAATGGGCTGAGGGAACCAAAAATGGATTGAGGAACCCAAAAATGGATTGAGGAACCCAAAAAAGTTCTGAGGAACCCAAAAATGGATTGAAGGGCCAAAAAATGGATTGAGGAAAGGAAAAATGGATTGAGGAACCCAAAAATGGATTGAGGAACCCAAAAAGAGATTGAGGGACCCGAAAACGGATTCAGGGACCAAAAAAAAGATTCAGGAACCCAAAAATAGATTCAGGAATCCAAAAATGGGCTGAAGAACCCAAAAATGGATTGAGGGACCAAAAGAAGATTGAGGAACCCAAAAATGGATTGAGGGACCAAAAAAAGGATTGAGGAACCCAAAAATGGACTGAGGTAACAAAAAATGGATTGAGGGTCCAAAAATTGGATTGAGGAACCCAAAAATGAATTGAGCAACACAAAAATGTCCTGAGGAAACCAAAAATGGGCTGAGCGACCCAAAAATGGGCTGAGCGACCCAAAAGTGGGCTGAGGAACCCAAAAATGGATTGAGGAATCCAAAGATGCATTGAGGGACCAAAAAATAGATTGAAGAAACAAAAAATGGATTCATGGAGCAAAACATGGTATTAAACCCACAAAAATGGGCTGAAGGCCCGGAAAATGGATTGAGGAGAACAAAAATGTTTTGAAGGACCCAAAAATGAATTGAGGAACACAAAAATTGAATTCAGGAACGCAAAAATGAATTGAGGAACCAAAAATGGTTTGAGGAACCCCAAAATAGACTGAGGAACCGAAAAATGGGCTGCGGAACCCAAAAATAGTTTAAAGGGACCCAAAAATGGATTGAGGAACCCAAAAATGGATTCAGTAAACCAAAAACGGATTGAGGAACCCAAAAATGGGCTGAAGAACCCAAAAGTGGATTGAGGGACCAAAACATAGATTGAGGAAACCAGAGAAGGATTGAGGGACCAAAAAATAGATTGAAGAAACAAAAAATGGATTCATGGACCAAAAAAGGGATTGAGGAACCCAAAAATGTTCTGAGGAACCCAAAAATGGATTGAGGAACCCAAAAATGGACTGAGGGACCCAAAAATGGGCTGAGGGAACCAAAACTGCATTGAGGAATGCCAAAATGGATTGAGGAATGTCAAAATAGATTGAGGAACCCAAAAATGTTTTGAGGAACCCAAAAATATTCTGAGAAACACAGAAATGGACTGAGGGAACCAAAAATGGATTGAGGAACCCAAAACAAGATTGATGAACCTAAAAATGGACTGAGGAACCCAAGAATGGATTGAGGAACCCAAAAAAGGATTGAGGAACCCAAAAATGGATTGGGAACCCACAAAAAAGGATAGAGGGACCAAAAATAGATTCAGGAACCCAAAAATGGTCTGAGGAACGCCGAAATGTGCTGAAGGATCCCCAAATCGATTGAGGGACCCAAAAATGGATTGAGGAACCCAAAAATGGGCTGAGAGACCAAAAAATGGATTGAGGAACCCAAAAATGGATTGAAGGAAAAAAAAATGGATTGAGGAACTCAAAAATGTATTGAGGAATCGAAGAATGGATTGAGGAAACGAAAACTATCCTGAGAGAACAAAAAATCGATTCAGGAACCCAAAAATGGACTGAGGGAATCAAAAATGGATTGAGGAATGCCAAAATAAATTGAGGAACCCAAAAATGTTCTGAGAAACACAATAATGGGCTGAGGGAACCAAAAATGGGCTGAGGGAACCAAAAATGGATTGAGGAACCCAAAACCAGATTGATGAATCTAAAAATGGAAAGAGGAACCCAAGAATGGATTGAGGAACCCAAAAATGGATTGAGAGACCCAATAAAGGACTGAGGAACTAAAAATGGACTGAGCTACCCAAAAATGGATTGAGGGTCCAAAAATTGGATTGAGGAACCAAAAAATGAATTGAGCAACACAAAAATGAGCTGAGGAAACCAAAAATGAGCGACCCCCAAAATGGTCTGAGGGAACCAAAAATGGATTGAGGAACTCAAAAATGGGCTGAGGGACACCAAAATTGACTGAGGAACCCCCCAAAAAATACAGGGACCCAAAAATGAGCTGAGGTATCAAGAAATGGATTGAGGGACAAAAAACCGGATTAAGCAACCCAGAAATGGGTGGAGAAACCCAAAAATGGATTGAGAAACTCAAAAACTGACTGAGGAATCAAAAAATGGATTGAGGAACCCCAAAATGGGTTGAGAAACCCAAAAATGGGCTAAAGAAGCCAAAAATGGATTGAGGAACTCACAAATGGATTGAGGAATCAAAAAATGGATTGAGGAACTTAAAAATGGATTGAGGAACCCAAAAATGTTCTGAGGAAACCAAACGTGGTCTGAGGAACCCAAAAATGGGCTGAGGGACCCAAAAATGGGCTGAGGGAACCAAAAATGGATTGAAGAAATCCAAAATAGATTGAGGAACCCAAAAATGTTCTGAGGAACCCAGAAATATTCTGAGAAACCCAAAAATGTTCTGAGGAACCCAAAAATGGGCTGAAGTCCCGAAAAATGGATTGAGGAAACCAGAAATGTATTGAAGGACACAAAAATGGATTGAGGAACACAAAAATTGAACTCAGGAACGCAAAAATGAATTGAGGAACCAAAAATGGATAGAGGAACCCAAAAATGGACTGAGGGACCCAAAAATGGGCTGAGGAACCTAAAAAAAGGGATAGGGACCCAAAAATGGGTTGGGGAACAAAAAACGGATTGAGGGTCTAAAAAATGGACTGAGGAATCAAAAAATGGATTGAGGAACTAAAAAATGGGCTGAGGAACCGAAAAAAAGGGCTGAGGACCTAAAAATGGTTTGAGGGTCCAAAAAATGGGTTGCGGGTCCAAAAAATGGATTGAGGAACACAAAAATGGATTGAGGAACCCAAAAAAGGGTTGAGGAATGCAAAAATTGGGTCAGGTACCCAAAAATGGATTGAGGGTCCAAAAAAAGCATTCAGGAACGAAAAAATGGATTGAGGAACACAAAAAAGTTCTGAGGAACCCAAAAATGGATTGAAGGACCAAAAAATGGATTGAGGAACCCAAAAATGGATTGAGGAACCCAAAAATGGATTGAGGAACCCAAAAATAGATTGAGAGACACAAAAATAAATTGAGAAACCCGAAAATGGATTCAGGGTCCAAAAAAAAGATTCAGGAAGCAAAAATAGACTCAGGAATCCAAAAATGGGCTGAGAAACCCAAAAATGGATTGAGGGACCAAAAGAAGATTGAGAAACCCAAAAATGGATTGAGGGTCCAAAAATTGGATTGAGGAACCCAAAAATGAATTGAGCAACACAAAAATGTTCTGAGGAAACCAAAAATGGGCTGAGCGACCCAAAAATGGGCTGAGCGACCCAAAAGTGGGCTGAGGAACCCAAAAATGGATTGAGGAATCCAAAGATGCATTGAGGGACCAAAAAATAGATTGAAGAAACAAAAAAATGGATTCATGGAGCAAAACATGGTATTAAAACCCCAAAAATGGGCTGAAGGCCCGAAAAATGGATTGAGGAGAAGAAAAATGTTTTGAAGGACCCAAAAATGAATTGAGAAACACAAAAACTGAATTCAGGAACGCAAAAATGAATCGAGGAACCAAAAATGGTTTGAGGAACCCCAAAATAGACTGAGGAACCGAAAAATGGGCTGCGGAACTCAAAAATAGTTTAAGGGACCCAAAAATGGATTGAGGAACCCAAAAATGGATTCAGTAAACCAAAAACGGATTGAGGAACCCAAAAATGGGCTGAAGAACCCAAAAGTGGATTGAGGGACCAAAACATAGATTGAGGAACCCAAAGAAGGATTGAGGGACCAAAAAATAGATTGAAGAAACAAAAAATGGATTCATGGTCCAAAAAATGGATTGAAGAACCCAAAAATGGGCTGAAGTCCCTAAAAATGGATTGAGGAAACCAAAAATGTATTGAAGGACCCAAACATGGATTGAGGAATCAAAAAATGGATTGAGGAACTTAAAAATGGATTGAGGAACCCAAAAATGGGCTGAGGGACCCAAAAATGGATTGAGGAACGCCAAAATAGATTGAGGAAACCAAAAATGTTTTGAGGAACCCAAAAATATTCTGAGAAACACAAAAATGGGCTGAGGGAACCAAAAATGGGCTGAGGGAACCAAAAAATAGATTGAAGAACCCAAAAATGGATTGAGGAACCCAAAAAAGTTCTGAGGAACCCAAAAATGTATTGAAGGACCAAAAAATGGATTGAGGAAAGCAAAAATGGATTGAGGAACCCAAAAATGGATTGAGGAACCCAAAAATAGATTGAGGGACCCGAAAACGGATTCAGGGACCAAAAAAAAGATTCAGGAACCCAAAAATAGATTCAGGAATCCAAAAATGGGCTGAAGAACCCAAAAATGGATTGAGGGACCAAAAGAAGATTGAGGAACCCAAAAATGGATTGAGGGACCAAAAAAAGGATTGAGGAAACCAAAAATGGACTGAGGTAACAAAAAATGGATTGAGGGTCCAAAAATTGGATTGAGGAACCCAAAAATGAATTGAGCAACACAAAAATGTCCTGAGGAAACCAAAAATGGGCTGAGCGACCCAAAAATGGGCTGAGCGACCCAAAAGTGGGCTGAGGAACCCAAAAATGGATTGAGGAATCCAAAGATGCATTGAGGGACCAAAAAATAGATTGAAGAAACAAAAAATGGATTCATGGAGCAAAACATGGTATTAAAACCCCAAAAATGGGCTGAAGGCCCGAAAAATGGATTGAGGAGAACAAAAATGTTTTGAAGGACCCAAAAATGAATTGAGGAACACAAAAATTGAATTCAGGAACGCAAAAATGAATCGAGGAACCAAAAATGGTTTGAGGAACCCCAAAATAGACTGAGGAACCGAAAAATGGGCTGCGGAACTCAAAAATAGTTTAAGGGACCCAAAAATGGATTGAGGAACCCAAAAATGGATTCAGTAAACCAAAAACGGATTGAGGAACCCAAAAATGGGCTGAAGAACCCAAAAGTGGATTGAGGGACCAAAACATAGATTGAGGAACCCAAAGAAGGATTGAGGGACCAAAAAATAGATTGAAGAAACAAAAAATGGATTCATGGTCCAAAAAATGGATTGAAGAACCCAAAAATGGGCTGAAGTCCCTAAAAATGGATTGAGGAAACCAAAAATGTATTGAAGGACCCAAACATGGATTGAGGAATCAAAAAATGGATTGAGGAACTTAAAAATGGATTGAGGAACCCAAAAATGGGCTGAGGGACCCAAAAATGGATTGAGGAACGCCAAAATAGATTGAGGAAACGAAAAATGTTTTGAGGAACCCAAAAATATTCTGAGAAACACAAAAATGGGCTGAGGGAACCAAAAATGGGCTGAGGGAACCAAAAATGGATTGAGGAACCCAAAAAAGTTCTGAGGAGCCCAAAAATGGATTGAAGGGCCAAAAAATGGATTGAGGAAAGGAAAAATGGATTGAGGAACCCAAAAATGGATTGAGGAACCCAAAAATAGATTGAGGGACCCGAAAACGGATTCAGGGACCAAAAAAAAGATTCAGGAACCCAAAAATAGATTCAGGAATCCAAAAATGGGCTGAAGAACCCAAAAATGGATTGAGGGACCAAAAGAAGATTGAGGAACCCAAAAATGGATTGAGGGACCAAAAAAAGGATTGAGGAACCCAAAAATGGACTGAGGTAACAAAAAATGGATTGAGGGTCCAAAAATTGGATTGAGGAACCCAAAAATGAATTGAGCAACACAAAAATGTCCTGAGGAAACCAAAAATGGGCTGAGCGACCCAAAAATGGGCTGAGCGACCCAAAAGTGGGCTGAGGAACCCAAAAATGGATTGAGGAATCCAAAGATGCATTGAGGGACCAAAAAATAGATTGAAGAAACAAAAAATGGATTCATGGAGCAAAACATGGTATTAAACCCACAAAAATGGGCTGAAGGCCCGGAAAATGGATTGAGGAGAACAAAAATGTTTTGAAGGACCCAAAAATGAATTGAGGAACACAAAAATTGAATTCAGGAACGCAAAAATGAATTGAGGAACCAAAAATGGTTTGAGGAACCCCAAAATAGACTGAGGAACCGAAAAATGGGCTGCGGAACCCAAAAATAGTTTAAAGGGACCCAAAAATGGATTGAGGAACCCAAAAATGGATTCAGTAAACCAAAAACGGATTGAGGAACCCAAAAATGGGCTGAAGAACCCAAAAGTGGATTGAGGGACCAAAACATAGATTGAGGAAACCAAAGAAGGATTGAGGGACCAAAAAATAGATTGAAGAAACAAAAAATGGATTCATGGACCAAAAAAGGGATTGAGGAACCCAAAAATGTTCTGAGGAACCCAAAAATGGATTGAGGAACCCAAAAATGGACTGAGGGACCCAAAAATGGGCCGAGGGAACCAAAACTGCATTGAGGAATGCCAAAATGGATTGAGGAATGTCAAAATAGATTGAGGAACCCAAAAATGTTTTGAGGAACCCAAAAATATTCTGAGAAACACAGAAATGGACTGAGGGAACCAAAAATGGATTGGGAACCCACAAAAAAGGATAGAGGGACCAAAAATAGATTCAGGAACCCAAAAATGGTCTGAGGAACGCCGAAATGTGCTGAAGGATCCCCAAATCGATTGAGGGACCCAAAAATGGATTGAGGAACCCAAAAATGGGCTGAGAGACCAAAAAATGGATTGAGGAAACCAAAAATGGATTGAAGGAAAAAAAAATGGATTGAGGAACTCAAAAATGTATTGAGGAATCGAAGAATGGATTGAGGAAACGAAAACTATCCTGAGAGAACAAAAAATCGATTCAGGAACCCAAAAATGGACTGAGGGAATCAAAAAGGGATTGAGGAATGCCAAAATAAATTGAGGAACCCAAAAATGTTCTGAGAAACACAATAATGGGCTGAGGGAACCAAAAATGGGCTGAGGGAACCAAAAATGGATTGAGGAACCCAAAACCAGATTGATGAATCTATAAATGGAAAGAGGAACCCAAGAATGGATTGAGGAACCCAAAAATGGATTGAGAGACCCAATAAAGGACTGAGGAACTAAAAATGGACTGAGCTACCCAAAAATGGATTGAGGGTCCAAAAATTGGATTGAGGAACCAAAAAATGAATTGAGCAACACAAAAATGAGCTGAGGAAACCAAAAATGAGCGACCCCCAAAATGGTCTGAGGGAACCAAAAATGGATTGAGGAACTCAAAAATGGGCTGAGGGACACCAAAATTGACTGAGGAACCCCCCAAAAAATACAGGGACCCCAAAATGAGCTGAGGTATCAAGAAATGGATTGAGGGACAAAAAACCGGATTAAGCAACCCAGAAATGGGTGGAGAAACCCAAAAATGGATTGAGAAACTCAAAAACTGACTGAGGAATCAAAAAATGGATTGAGGAACCCCAAAATGGGTTGAGAAACCCAAAAATGGGCTAAAGAAGCCAAAAATGGATTGAGGAACTCACAAATGGATTGAGGAATCAAAAAATGGATTGAGGAACTTAAAAATGGATTGAGGAACCCAAAAATGTTCTGAGGAAACCAAACGTGGTCTGAGGAACCCAAAAATGGGCTGAGGGACCCAAAAATGGGCTGAGGGAACCAAAAATGGATTGAAGAAATCCAAAATAGATTGAGGAACCCAAAAATGTTCTGAGGAACCCAGAAATATTCTGAGAAACCCAAAAATGTTCTGAGGAACCCAAAAATGGGCTGAAGTCCCGAAAAATGGATTGAGGAAACCAGAAATGTATTGAAGGACACAAAAATGGATTGAGGAACACAAAAATTGAACTCAGGAACGCAAAAATGAATTGAGGAACCAAAAATGGATAGAGGAACCCAAAAATGGACTGAGGGACCCAAAAATGGGCTGAGGAACCTAAAAAAAGGGATAGGGACCCAAAAATGGGTTGGGGAACAAAAAACGGATTGAGGGTCTAAAAAATGGACTGAGGAATCAAAAAATGGATTGAGGAACTAAAAAATGGGCTGAGGAACCGAAAAAAAGGGCTGAGGACCTAAAAATGGTTTGAGGGTCCAAAAAATGGGTTGCGGGTCCAAAAAATGGATTGAGGAACACAAAAATGGATTGAGGAACCCAAAAAAGGGTTGAGGAATGCAAAAATTGGGTCAGGTACCCAAAAATGGATTGAGGGTCCAAAAAAAGCATTCAGGAACGAAAAAATGGATTGAGGAACACAAAAAAGTTCTGAGGAACCCAAAAATGGATTGAAGGACCAAAAAATGGATTGAGGAACCCAAAAATGGATTGAGGAACCCAAAAATGGATTGAGGAACCCAAAAATAGATTGAGAGACACAAAAATAAATTGAGAAACCCGAAAATGGATTCAGGGTCCAAAAAAAAGATTCAGGAACCCAAAAATAGACTCAGGAATCCAAAAATGGGCTGAAGAACCCAAAAATGGATTGAGGGACCAAAAGAAGATTGAGAAACCCAAAAATGGATTGAGGGTCCAAAAATTGGATTGAGGAACCCAAAAATGAATTGAGCAACACAAAAATGTTCTGAGGAAACCAAAAATGGGTTGAGCGACCCAAAAATGGGCTGAGCGACCCAAAAGTGGGCTGAGGAACCCAAAAATGGATTGAGGAATCCAAAGATGAATTGAGGGACCAAAAAATAGATTGAAGAAACAAAAAAATGGATTCATGGAGCAAAACATGGTATTAAAACCCCAAAAATGGGCTGAAGGCCCGAAAAATGGATTGAGGAGAAGAAAAATGTTTTGAAGGACCCAAAAATGAATTGAGAAACACAAAAACTGAATTCAGGAACGCAAAAATGAATCGAGGAACCAAAAATGGTTTGAGGAACCCAAAAATGGACTGAGGGACCCAAAAATGGGCTGAGGAACCTAAAAAAAGGGATAGGGACCCAAAATGGGTTGGGGAACAAAAAACGGATTGAGGGTCTAAAAAATGGACTGAGGAATCAAAAAATGGATTGAGGAACTAAAAAATGGGCTGAGGAACCGAAAAAAAGGGCTGAGGACCTAAAAATGGTTTGAGGGTCCAAAAAATGGGTTGCGGGTCCAAAAAATGGATTGAGGAACACAAAAATGGATTGAGGAACCCAAAAAAGGGTTGAGGAATGCAAAAATTGGGTCAGGTACCCAAAAATGGATTGAGGGTCCAAAAAAAGCATTCAGGAACGAAAAAATGGATTGAGGAACACAAAAAAGTTCTGAGGAACCCAAAAATGGATTGAAGGACCAAAAAATGGATTGAGGAACCCAAAAATGGATTGAGGAACCCAAAAATGGATTGAGGAACCCAAAAATAGATTGAGAGACACAAAAATAAATTGAGAAACCCGAAAATGGATTCAGGGTCCAAAAAAAAGATTCAGGAACCCAAAAATAGACTCAGGAATCCAAAAATGGGCTGAAGAACCCAAAAATGGATTGAGGGACCAAAAGAAGATTGAGAAACCCAAAAATAGATTGAGGGTCCAAAAATTGGATTGAGGAACCCAAAAATGAATTGAGCAACACAAAAATGTTCTGAGGAAACCAAAAATGGGCTGAGCGACCCAAAAATGGGCTGAGCGACCCAAAAGTGGGCTGAGGAACCCAAAAATGGATTGAGGAATCCAAAGATGAATTGAGGGACCAAAAAATAGATTGAAGAAACAAGAAAATGGATTCATGGAGCAAAACATGGTATTAAAACCCCAAAAATGGGCTGAAGGCCCGAAAAATGGATTGAGGAGAACAAAAATGTTTTGAAGGACCCAAAAATGAATTGAGAAACACAAAAACTGAATTCAGGAACGCAAAAATGAATCGAGGAACCAAAAATGGTTTGAGGAACCCCAAAATAGACTGAGGAACCGAAAAATGGGCTGCGGAACTCAAAAATAGTTTAAGGGACCCAAAAATGGATTGAGGAACCCAAAAATGGACTGAGGGACCCAAAAATGGGCCGAGGGAACCAAAACTGCATTGAGGAATGCCAAAATGGATTGAGGAATGTCAAAATAGATTGAGGAACCCAAAAATGTTTTGAGGAACCCAAAAATATTCTGAGAAACACAGAAATGGACTGAGGGAACCAAAAATGGATTGAGGAACCCAAAACAAGATTGATGAACCTAAAAATGGACTGAGGAACCCAAGAATGGATTGAGGAACCCAAAAAAGGATTGAGGAACCCAAAAATGGATTGGGAACCCACAAAAAAGGATAGAGGGACCAAAAATAGATTCAGGAACCCAAAAATGATCTGAGGAACGCCGAAATGTGCTGAAGGATCCCCAAATCGATTGAGGGACCCAAAAATGGATTGAGGAACCCAAAAATGGGCTGAGAGACCAAAAAATGGATTGAGGAACCCAAAAATGGATTGAAGGAAAAAAAAATGGATTGAGGAACTCAAAAATGTATTGAGGAATCGAAGAATGGATTGAGGAAACGAAAACTATAGTGAGAGAACAAAAAATCGATTCAGGAACC
>JAUMJL010001648.1:0-99647 GCA_033558185.1 Dromococcyx pavoninus
GGGGTCGTTGCACGAGGACGAGGGGGTCGTTGCACGAGAACGAGGAGGGGGTCGTTGCACGAGGGGGGCTTGCACGAGGATGAGGGGGTCCTTGCACAAGGACGAGGGGGTCCTTGCACGAGGAGGGACCTTGCAAGAGAACGAGAGGGTTTTTGCACGAGGACGAGGGGGGTCGTTGCACGAGGACGAGGGGGGTCGTTGCACGAGAACGAGGAGGGGGTCGTTGCACGAGGGGGGGCTTGCACGAGGATGAGGGGGTCCTTGCACAAGGACGACAGGGTCCTTGCACGAGGACAAGGGGTCCTTGCACGAGGACAAGGGGTCCTTGCACGAGGAGGGACCTTGCACGAGAACGAGAGGCTCCTTGCACGAGGACGAGGGGGGTCGTTGCACGAGGACGAGGGGGGTCATTGCACAAGGACAAGGAGGGGGTCGTTGCACGAGGGGGGGCTTGCACGAGGATGAGGGGGTCCTTGCACAAGGACGAGGGGGTCCTTGCATGAGGACGAGGGGATCATTGCACAGGGACGAGGGAGTCCTTGCACGAGGACAATAGGGTCCTTGCACGAGGAGGGACATTGCACGAGAACGAGAGGGTCCTTGCACGAGGATGAGGGAGGTCATTGCACGAGGACGAGGGGGTCCTTGCGCGAAAACCTGGGGGTCTTGCACGAGGGGGTCCTTGCACGAAGACAAGGTGGGTGCTTGCACGAGGAGGGACCTTGCACGAGAACGAGAGGGTCCTTGCACGAGGACGAGGGGGTCGTTGCACGAGGACGAGGGGGGTCGTTGCACGAGAACGAGGAGGGGGTCGTTGCACGAGGGGGGCTTGCACGAGGATGAGGGGGTCCTTGCACAAGGACGAGGGGGTCCTTGCACGAGGAGGGACCTTGCACGAGAACGAGAGGGTTTTTGCACGAGGACGAGGGGGGTCGTTGCACGAGGACGAGGGGGGTCGTTGCACGAGAACGAGGAGGGGGTCGTTGCACGAGGGGGGGCTTGCACGAGGATGAGGGGGTCCTTGCACATGGACGACAGGGTCCTTGCACGAGGACAAGGGGTCCTTGCACGAGGACAAGGGGTCCTTGCACGAGGAGGGACCTTGCACGAGAACGAGAGGCTCCTTGCACGAGGACGAGGGGGGTCGTTGCACGAGGACGAGGGGGGTCATTGCACAAGGACAAGGAGGGGGTCGTTGCACGAGGGGGGGCTTGCACGAGGATGAGGGGGTCCTTGCACAAGGACGACAGGGTCCTTGCACGAGGACAAGGGGTCCTTGCACGAGGACAAGGGGTCCTTGCACGAGGAGGGACCTTGCACGAGAACGAGAGGCTCCTTGCACGAGGACGAGGGGGGTCGTTGCACGAGGACGAGCGGGGGCCATTGCACAAGGACAAGGAGGGGGTCGTTGCACGAGGGGGGCCTTGCACAAGGACAAGTGAGCCTTGCACGAGGACGAGGGGGTCCTTGCACGAGGACAAAGGGGTCCTTGCACGAGGATGAGGGAGGTCCTTGCACAAGGACGGTCCTTGCACAAGGACGAAGGGGCCCTTGCACGAGAACGAGGGGCCTTGCACGAGAAGGGCCCTTGCACGAGGATGAGGGGGTCCTTGCACAAGGACGAGGGGGTCCTTGCATGAGGACGAGGGGATCATTGCACAGGGACGAGGGAGTCCTTGCACGAGGACAATAGGGTCCTTGCACGAGGAGGGACATTGCACGAGAACGAGAGGGTCCTTGCACGAGGATGAGGGAGGTCATTGCACGAGGACGAGGGGGTCCTTGCGCGAAAACCTGGGGGTCTTGCACGAGGGGGTCCTTGCACGAAGACAAGGTGGGTCCTTGCACGAGGAGGGACCTTGCACGAGAACGAGAGGGTCCTTGCACGAGGACGAGGGGGTCGTTGCACGAGGACGAGGGGGGTCGTTGCACGAGAACGAGGAGGGGGTCGTTGCACGAGGGGGGCTTGCACGAGGATGAGGGGGTCCTTGCACAAGGACGAGGGGGTCCTTGCACGAGGAGGGACCTTGCACGAGAACGAGAGGGTTTTTGCACGAGGACGAGGGGGGTCGTTGCACGAGGACGAGGGGGGTCGTTGCACGAGAACGAGGAGGGGGTCGTTGCACGAGGGGGGGCTTGCACGAGGATGAGGGGGTCCTTGCACATGGACGACAGGGTCCTTGCACGAGGACAAGGGGTCCTTGCACGAGGACAAGGGGTCCTTGCACGAGGAGGGACCTTGCACGAGAACGAGAGGCTCCTTGCACGAGGACGAGGGGGGTCGTTGCACGAGGACGAGGGGGGTCATTGCACAAGGACAAGGAGGGGGTCGTTGCACGAGGGGGGGCTTGCACGAGGATGAGGGGGTCCTTGCACAAGGACGACAGGGTCCTTGCACGAGGACAAGGGGTCCTTGCACGAGGACAAGGGGTCCTTGCACGAGGAGGGACCTTGCACGAGAACGAGAGGCTCCTTGCACGAGGACGAGGGGGGTCGTTGCACGAGGACGAGGGGGGTCATTGCACAAGGACAAGGAGGGGGTCGTTGCACGAGGGGGGGCCTTGCACAAGGACAAAGGGGTCCTTGCACGAGGATGAGGGAGGTCCTTGCACAAGGACGGTCCTTGCACAAGGACGAAGGGGCCCTTGCACGAGAACGAGGGCCCTTGCACGAGGATGAGGGGGTCCTTGCACAAGGACGAGGGGGTCCTTGCATGAGGACGAGGGGATCATTGCACAGGGACGAGGGAGTCCTTGCACGAGGACAATAGGGTCCTTGCACGAGGAGGGACCTTGCACGAGAACGAGAGGGTCCTTGCACGAGGATGAGGGAGGTCATTGCACGAGGACGAGGGGGGTCGTTGCACGAGGACGAGGGGGGTCGTTGCACGAGGACGAGGGGTGGGTCGTTGCACGAGGGGGGCCTTGCACAAGGACAAGTGAGCCTTGCACGAGGACGAGGGTGTCCTTGCATGAGGACAAGGGGGTTCTTGAACGAGGATGAGGGAGGTCCTTGCACGAGGACGGACCTTGCACAAGGACGGGGGGTCCTTGCACGAGAACGAGGGGCCTTGCACGAGAAGGGCCCTTGTACGAGGACGAGGGGGTCCTTGCATGAGAACATGGGGGTCTTGCACGAGGGGTTCCTTGCACGAGGACGAGGGTGTCCTTGCACGAGGGGGTCCTTGCACGGGGACGAGGGAGTCCTTGCACGAGGACGAGGGGGTCCTTGCACGAGGAGGGACCTTGCACGAGAACGAGAGGGTTTTTGCACGAGGACGAGGGGGGTCGTTGCACGAGGACGAGGGGGGTCATTGCACAAGGACAAGGAGGGGGTCGTTGCACGAGGACGAGGGGGGTCGTTGCACGAGAACGAGGAGGGGGGCGTTGCACGAGGGGGGCTTGCACGAGGATGAGGGGGTCCTTGCACAAGGACGAGGGGGTCCTTGCACGAGGAGGGACCTTGCACGAGAACGAGAGTGTTTTTGCACGAGGACGAGGGGGGTCGTTGCACGAGGACGAGGGGGGTCGTTGCACGAGGACGAGGGGGGTCGTTGCACGAGAACGAGGAGGGGGTCGTTGCACGAGGGGGGGCTTGCACGAGGATGAGGGGGTCCTTGCACAAGGACGACAGGGTCCTTGCACGAGGACAAGGGGTCCTTGCACGAGGACAAGGGGTCCTTGCACGAGGAGGGACCTTGCACGAGAACGAGAGGCTCCTTGCACGAGGACGAGGGGGGTCGTTGCACGAGGACGAGGGGGGTCATTGCACAAGGACAAGGAGGGGGTCGTTGCACGAGGGGGGGCTTGCACGAGGATGAGGGGGTCCTTGCACAAGGACGACAGGGTCCTTGCACGAGGACAAGGGGTCGTTGCACGAGGACAAGGGGTCCTTGCACGAGGAGGGACCTTGCACGAGAACGAGAGGCTCCTTGCACGAGGACGAGGGGGGTCATTGCACGAGAACGAGGAGGGGGTCGTTGCACGAGGGGGGCTTGCACGAGGACGAGGGGGGTCATTGCACAAGGACAAGGAGGGGGTCGTTGCACGAGGGGAGGCCTTGCACAAGGACAAGTGAGCCTTGCACGAGGACGAGGGGGTCCTTGCACGAGGACAAAGGGGTCCTTGCACGAGGATGAGGGAGGTCCTTGCACAAGGACGGTCCTTGCACAAGGACGGAGGGGCCCTTGCACGAGAACGAGGGGCCTTGGACGAGAAGGGCCCTTGCACGAGGATGAGGGGGTCCTTGCACAAGGACGAGGGGGTCCTTGCATGAGGACGAGGAGATCATTGCACAGGGACGAGGGAGTCCTTGCACGAGGACAATAGGTTCCTTGCACGAGGAGGGACATTGCACGAGAACGAGAGGGTCCTTGCACGAGGATGAGCGAGGTCATTGCACGAGGACGAGGGGGTCCTTGCGCGAAAACCTGGGGGTCTTGCACGAGGGGGTCCTTGCACGAAGACAAGGTGGGTCCTTGCACGAGGAGGGACCTTGCACGAGAACGAGAGGGTCCTTGCACGAGGACGAGGGGGTCCTTGCACGAGGACGAGGGGGTCGTTGCACGAGGACGAGGGGGGTCGTTGCACGAGAACGAGGAGGGGGTCGTTGCACGAGGGGGGCTTGCACGAGGATGAGGGGGTCCTTGCACAAGGACGAGGGGGTCCTTGCACGAGGAGGGACCTTGGACGAGAACGAGAGGGTTTTTGCACGAGGACGAGGGGGGTCGTTGCACGAGGACGAGGGGGGTCGTTGCACGAGGACGAGGAGGGGGTCGTTGCACGAGGGGGGGCTTGCACGAGGATGAGGGGGTCCTTGCACAAGGACGACAGGGTCCTTGCACGAGGACAAGGGGTCCTTGCACGATTACAAGGGGTCCTTGCACGAGGAGGGACCTTGCACGAGAAAGAGAGGCTCCTTGCACGAGGACGAGGGGGGTCGTTGCACGAGGACGAGGGAGGTCATTGCACAAGGACAAGGAGGGGGTCGTTGCACGAGGGGGGGCTTGCACGAGGATGAGGGGGTCCTTGCACAAGGACGACAGGGTCCTTGCACGAGGACGAGGGGTCCTTGCACGAGGACAAGGGGTCCTTGCACGAGGAGGGACCTTGCACGAGAACGAGAGGCTCCTTGCACGAGGACGAGGGGGTCGTTGCACGAGGACGAGGGGGGTCATTGCACAAGGACAAGGAGGGGGTCGTTGCACGAGGGGGGGCCTTGCACAAGGACAAGTGAGCCTTGCACGAGGACGAGGGGGTCCTTGCACGAGGACAAAGGGGTCCTTGCACGAGGATGAGGGAGGTCCTTGCACAAGGACGGTCCTTGCACAAGGACGAAGGGGCCCTTGCACGAGAACGAGGGGCCTTGCACGAGAAGGGCCCTTGCACGAGGATGAGGGGGTCCTTGCACAAGGACGAGGGGGTCCTTGCATGAGGACGAGGGGATCATTGCACAGGGACGAGGGAGTCCTTGCACGAGGACAATAGGGTCCTTGCACGAGGAGGGACATTGCACGAGAACGAGAGGGTCCTTGCACGAGGATGAGGGAGGTCATTGCACGAGGACGAGGGGGTCCTTGCGCGAAAACCTGGGGGTCTTGCACGAGGGGGTCCTTGCACGAAGACAAGGTGGGTCCTTGCACGAGGAGGGACCTTGCACGAGAACGAGAGGGTCCTTGCACGAGGACGAGGGGGTCGTTGCACGAGGACGAGGGGGGTCGTTGCACGAGAACGAGGAGGGGGTCGTTGCACGAGGGGGGCTTGCACGAGGATGAGGGGGTCCTTGCACAAGGACGAGGGGGTCCTTGCATGAGACCATGGGGGTCTTGCATGAGGAGGTCCTTGCACGAGGATGAGGGAGGTCCTTGCACGAGAACGAGGGGCCTTGCACGAGAAGGGCCCTTGTACGAGGACGAGGGGGTCCTTGCGCGAAAACCTGGGGGTCTTGCACGAGGGGGTCCTTGCACGAAGACAAGGTGGGTCCTTGCACGAGGAGGGACCTTGCACGAGAACGAGAGGGTCCTTGCACGAGGACGAGGGGGTCGTTGCACGAGGACGAGGGGGGTCGTTGCACGAGAACGAGGAGGGGGTCGTTGCACGAGGGGGGCTTGCACGAGGATGAGGGGGTCCTTGCACAAGGACGAGGGGGTCCTTGCACGAGGAGGGACCTTGGACGAGAACGAGAGGGTTTTTGCACGAGGACGAGGGGGGTCGTTGCACGAGGACGAGGGGGGTCGTTGCACGAGGACGAGGAGGGGGTCGTTGCACGAGGGGGGGCTTGCACGAGGATGAGGGGGTCCTTGCACAAGGACGACAGGGTCCTTGCACGAGGACAAGGGGTCCTTGCACGATTACAAGGGGTCCTTGCACGAGGAGGGACCTTGCACGAGAAAGAGAGGCTCCTTGCACGAGGACGAGGGGGGTCGTTGCACGAGGACGAGGGAGGTCATTGCACAAGGACAAGGAGGGGGTCGTTGCACGAGGGGGGGCTTGCACGAGGATGAGGGGGTCCTTGCACAAGGACGACAGGGTCCTTGCACGAGGACGAGGGGTCCTTGCACGAGGACAAGGGGTCCTTGCACGAGGAGGGACCTTGCACGAGAACGAGAGGCTCCTTGCACGAGGACGAGGGGGTCGTTGCACGAGGACGAGGGGGGTCATTGCACAAGGACAAGGAGGGGGTCGTTGCACGAGGGGGGGCCTTGCACAAGGACAAGTGAGCCTTGCACGAGGACGAGGGGGTCCTTGCACGAGGACAAAGGGGTCCTTGCACGAGGATGAGGGAGGTCCTTGCACAAGGACGGTCCTTGCACAAGGACGAAGGGGCCCTTGCACGAGAACGAGGGGCCTTGCACGAGAAGGGCCCTTGCACGAGGATGAGGGGGTCCTTGCACAAGGACGAGGGGGTCCTTGCATGAGGACGAGGGGATCATTGCACAGGGACGAGGGAGTCCTTGCACGAGGACAATAGGGTCCTTGCACGAGGAGGGACATTGCACGAGAACGAGAGGGTCCTTGCACGAGGATGAGGGAGGTCATTGCACGAGGACGAGGGGGTCCTTGCGCGAAAACCTGGGGGTCTTGCACGAGGGGGTCCTTGCACGAAGACAAGGTGGGTCCTTGCACGAGGAGGGACCTTGCACGAGAACGAGAGGGTCCTTGCACGAGGACGAGGGGGTCGTTGCACGAGGACGAGGGGGGTCGTTGCACGAGAACGAGGAGGGGGTCGTTGCACGAGGGGGGCTTGCACGAGGATGAGGGGGTCCTTGCACAAGGACGAGGGGGTCCTTGCATGAGACCATGGGGGTCTTGCATGAGGAGGTCCTTGCACGAGGATGAGGGAGGTCCTTGCACGAGAACGAGGGGCCTTGCACGAGAAGGGCCCTTGTACGAGGACGAGGGGGTCCTTGCGCGAAAACCTGGGGGTCTTGCACGAGGGGGTCCTTGCACGAAGACAAGGTGGGTCCTTGCACGAGGAGGGACCTTGCACGAGAACGAGAGGGTCCTTGCACGAGGACGAGGGGGTCGTTGCACGAGGACGAGGGGGGTCGTTGCACGAGAACGAGGAGGGGGTCGTTGCACGAGGGGGGCTTGCACGAGGATGAGGGGGTCCTTGCACAAGGACGAGGGGGTCCTTGCACGAGGAGGGACCTTGCACGAGAACGAGAGGGTTTTTGCACGAGGACGAGGGGGGTCGTTGCACGAGAACGAGGAGGGGGTCGTTGCACGAGGGGGGGCTTGCACGAGGATGAGGTTGTCCTTGCACAAGGACGACAGGGTCCTTGCACGAGGACAAGGGGTCCTTGCACGAGGACAAGGGGTCCTTGCACGAGGAGGGACCTTGCACGAGAACGAGAGGCTCCTTGCACGAGGACGAGGGGGTCGTTGCACGAGGACGAGGGTGGTCATTGCACAAGGACAAGGAGGGGGTCGTTGCACGAGGGGGGTCCTTGCACAAAGACAAGTGAGCCTTGCACGAGGACGAGGGGGTCCTTGCACGAGGACAAAGGGGTCCTTGCACGAGGATGAGGGAGGTCCTTGCACAAGGACGGTCCTTGCACAAGGACGAAGGGGCCCTTGCACGAGAACGAGGGGCCTTGCACGAGAAGGGCCCTTGCACGAGGATGAGGGGGTCCTTGCACAAGGACGAGGGGGTCCTTGCATGAGGACGAGGGGATCATTGCACAGGGACGAGGGAGTCCTTGCACGAGGACAATAGGGTCCTTGCACGAGGAGGGACATTGCACGAGAACGAGAGGGTCCTTGCACGAGGATGAGGGAGGTCCTTGCACGAGGACGAGGGGGTCCTTGCGCGAAAACCTGGGGGTCTTGCACGAGGGGGTCCTTGCACGAAGACAAGGTGGGTCCTTGCACGAGGAGGGACCTTGCACGAGAACGAGAGGGTCCTTGCACGAGGACGAGGGGGTCGTTGCACGAGGACGAGGGGGGTCGTTGCACGAGAACGAGGAGGGGGTCGTTGCACGAGGGGGGCTTGCACGAGGATGAGGGGGTCCTTGCACAAGGACGAGGGGGTCCTTGCACGAGGAGGGACCTTGCACGAGAACGAGAGGGTTTTTGCACGAGGACGAGGGGGGTCGTTGCACGAGAACGAGGAGGGGGTCGTTGCACGAGGGGGGGCTTGCACGAGGATGAGGGGGTCCTTGCACAAGGACGACAGGGTCCTTGCACGAGGACAAGGGGTCCTTGCACGAGGACAAGGGGTCCTTGCACGAGGAGGGACCTTGCACGAGAACGAGAGGCTCCTTGCACGAGGACGAGGGGGGTCGTTGCACGAGGACGAGGGGGGTCATTGCACAAGGACAAGGAGGGGGTCGTTGCACGAGGGGGGGCTTGCACGAGGATGAGGTTGTCCTTGCACAAGGACGACAGGGTCCTTGCACGAGGACAAGGGGGTCCTTGCGCGAAAACCTGGGGGTCTTGCACGAGGGGGTCCTTGCACGAAGACAAGGTGGGTCCTTGCACGAGGAGGGACCTTGCACGAGAACGAGAGGGTCCTTGCACGAGGACGAGGGGGTCGTTGCACGAGGACGAGGGGGGTCGTTGCACGAGAACGAGGAGGGGGTCGTTGCACGAGGGGGGCTTGCACGAGGATGAGGGGGTCCTTGCACAAGGACGAGGGGGTCCTTGCACGAGGAGGGATCTTGCACGAGAACGAGAGGGTTTTTGCACGAGGACGAGGGGGGTCGTTGCACGAGGACGAGGGGGGTCGTTGCACGAGAACGAGGAGGGGGTCGTTGCACGAGGGGGGGCTTGCACGAGGATGAGGGGGTCCTTGCACAAGGACGACAGGGTCCTTGCACGAGGACAAGGGGTCCTTGCACGAGGACAAGGGGTCCTTGCACGAGGAGGGACCTTGCACGAGAACGAGAGGCTCCTTGCACGAGGACGAGGGGGGTCGTTGCACGAGGACGAGGGGGGTCATTGCACAAGGACAAGGAGGGGGTCGTTGCACGAGGGGGGGCTTGCACGAGGATGAGGGGGTCCTTGCACAAGGACGACAGGGTCCTTGCACGAGGACAAGGGGTCCTTGCACGAGGACAAGGGGTCCTTGCACGAGGAGGGACCTTGCACGAGAACGAGAGGCTCCTTGCACGAGGACGAGGGGGTCGTTGCACGAGGACGAGGGGGGTCATTGCACAAGGACAAGGAGGGGGTCGTTGCACGAGGGGGGGCCTTGCACAAGGACAAGTGAGCCTTGCACGAGGACGAGGGGGTCCTTGCACGAGGACAAAGGGGTCCTTGCACGAGGATGAGGGAGGTCCTTGCACAAGGACGGTCCTTGCACAAGGACGAAGGGGCCCTTGCACGAGAACGAGGGGCCTTGCACGAGAAGGGCCCTTGCACGAGGATGAGGGGGTCCTTGCACAAGGACGAGGGGGTCCTTGCATGAGGACGAGGGGATCATTGCACAGGGACGAGGGAGTCCTTGCACGAGGACAATAGGGTCCTTGCACGAGGAGGGACATTGCACGAGAACGAGAGGGTCCTTGCACGAGGATGAGGGAGGTCATTGCACGAGGACGAGGGGGGTCCTTGCGCGAAAACCTGGGGGTCTTGCACGAGGGGGTCCTTGCACGAAGACAAGGTGGGTCCTTGCACGAGGAGGGACCTTGCACGAGAACGAGAGGGTCCTTGCACGAGGACGAGGGGGTCGTTGCACGAGGACGAGGGGGTCGTTGCACGAGAACGAGGAGGGGGTCGTTGCACGAGGGGGGCTTGCACGAGGATGAGGGGGTCCTTGCACAAGGACGAGGGGGTCCTTGCACGAGGAGGGACCTTGCAAGAGAACGAGAGGGTTTTTGCACGAGGACGAGGGGGGTCGTTGCACGAGGACGAGGGGGGTCGTTGCACGAGAACGAGGAGGGGGTCGTTGCACGAGGGGGGGCTTGCACGAGGATGAGGGGGTCCTTGCACAAGGACGACAGGGTCCTTGCACGAGGACAAGGGGTCCTTGCACGAGGACAAGGGGTCCTTGCACGAGGAGGGACCTTGCACGAGAACGAGAGGCTCCTTGCACGAGGACGAGGGGGGTCGTTGCACGAGGACGAGGGGGGTCATTGCACAAGGACAAGGAGGGGGTCGTTGCACGAGGGGGGGCTTGCACGAGGATGAGGGGGTCCTTGCACAAGGACGAGGGGGTCCTTGCATGAGGACGAGGGGATCATTGCACAGGGACGAGGGAGTCCTTGCACGAGGACAATAGGGTCCTTGCACGAGGAGGGACATTGCACGAGAACGAGAGGGTCCTTGCACGAGGATGAGGGAGGTCATTGCACGAGGACGAGGGGGTCCTTGCGCGAAAACCTGGGGGTCTTGCACGAGGGGGTCCTTGCACGAAGACAAGGTGGGTGCTTGCACGAGGAGGGACCTTGCACGAGAACGAGAGGGTCCTTGCACGAGGACGAGGGGGTCGTTGCACGAGGACGAGGGGGGTCGTTGCACGAGAACGAGGAGGGGGTCGTTGCACGAGGGGGGCTTGCACGAGGATGAGGGGGTCCTTGCACAAGGACGAGGGGGTCCTTGCACGAGGAGGGACCTTGCACGAGAACGAGAGGGTTTTTGCACGAGGACGAGGGGGGTCGTTGCACGAGGACGAGGGGGGTCGTTGCACGAGAACGAGGAGGGGGTCGTTGCACGAGGGGGGGCTTGCACGAGGATGAGGGGGTCCTTGCACATGGACGACAGGGTCCTTGCACGAGGACAAGGGGTCCTTGCACGAGGACAAGGGGTCCTTGCACGAGGAGGGACCTTGCACGAGAACGAGAGGCTCCTTGCACGAGGACGAGGGGGGTCGTTGCACGAGGACGAGGGGGGTCATTGCACAAGGACAAGGAGGGGGTCGTTGCACGAGGGGGGGCTTGCACGAGGATGAGGGGGTCCTTGCACAAGGACGACAGGGTCCTTGCACGAGGACAAGGGGTCCTTGCACGAGGACAAGGGGTCCTTGCACGAGGAGGGACCTTGCACGAGAACGAGAGGCTCCTTGCACGAGGACGAGGGGGGTCGTTGCACGAGGACGAGCGGGGGCCATTGCACAAGGACAAGGAGGGGGTCGTTGCACGAGGGGGGCCTTGCACAAGGACAAGTGAGCCTTGCACGAGGACGAGGGGGTCCTTGCACGAGGACAAAGGGGTCCTTGCACGAGGATGAGGGAGGTCCTTGCACAAGGACGGTCCTTGCACAAGGACGAAGGGGCCCTTGCACGAGAACGAGGGGCCTTGCACGAGAAGGGCCCTTGCACGAGGATGAGGGGGTCCTTGCACAAGGACGAGGGGGTCCTTGCATGAGGACGAGGGGATCATTGCACAGGGACGAGGGAGTCCTTGCACGAGGACAATAGGGTCCTTGCACGAGGAGGGACATTGCACGAGAACGAGAGGGTCCTTGCACGAGGATGAGGGAGGTCATTGCACGAGGACGAGGGGGTCCTTGCGCGAAAACCTGGGGGTCTTGCACGAGGGGGTCCTTGCACGAAGACAAGGTGGGTCCTTGCACGAGGAGGGACCTTGCACGAGAACGAGAGGGTCCTTGCACGAGGACGAGGGGGTCGTTGCACGAGGACGAGGGGGGTCGTTGCACGAGAACGAGGAGGGGGTCGTTGCACGAGGGGGGCTTGCACGAGGATGAGGGGGTCCTTGCACAAGGACGAGGGGGTCCTTGCACGAGGAGGGACCTTGCACGAGAACGAGAGGGTTTTTGCACGAGGACGAGGGGGGTCGTTGCACGAGGACGAGGGGGGTCGTTGCACGAGAACGAGGAGGGGGTCGTTGCACGAGGGGGGGCTTGCACGAGGATGAGGGGGTCCTTGCACATGGACGACAGGGTCCTTGCACGAGGACAAGGGGTCCTTGCACGAGGACAAGGGGTCCTTGCACGAGGAGGGACCTTGCACGAGAACGAGAGGCTCCTTGCACGAGGACGAGGGGGGTCGTTGCACGAGGACGAGGGGGGTCATTGCACAAGGACAAGGAGGGGGTCGTTGCACGAGGGGGGGCTTGCACGAGGATGAGGGGGTCCTTGCACAAGGACGACAGGGTCCTTGCACGAGGACAAGGGGTCCTTGCACGAGGACAAGGGGTCCTTGCACGAGGAGGGACCTTGCACGAGAACGAGAGGCTCCTTGCACGAGGACGAGGGGGGTCGTTGCACGAGGACGAGGGGGGTCATTGCACAAGGACAAGGAGGGGGTCGTTGCACGAGGGGGGGCCTTGCACAAGGACAAAGGGGTCCTTGCACGAGGATGAGGGAGGTCCTTGCACAAGGACGGTCCTTGCACAAGGACGAAGGGGCCCTTGCACGAGAACGAGGGCCCTTGCACGAGGATGAGGGGGTCCTTGCACAAGGACGAGGGGGTCCTTGCATGAGGACGAGGGGATCATTGCACAGGGACGAGGGAGTCCTTGCACGAGGACAATAGGGTCCTTGCACGAGGAGGGACCTTGCACGAGAACGAGAGGGTCCTTGCACGAGGATGAGGGAGGTCATTGCACGAGGACGAGGGGGGTCGTTGCACGAGGACGAGGGGGGTCGTTGCACGAGGACGAGGGGTGGGTCGTTGCACGAGGGGGGCCTTGCACAAGGACAAGTGAGCCTTGCACGAGGACGAGGGTGTCCTTGCATGAGGACAAGGGGGTTCTTGAACGAGGATGAGGGAGGTCCTTGCACGAGGACGGACCTTGCACAAGGACGGGGGGTCCTTGCACGAGAACGAGGGGCCTTGCACGAGAAGGGCCCTTGTACGAGGACGAGGGGGTCCTTGCATGAGAACATGGGGGTCTTGCACGAGGGGTTCCTTGCACGAGGACGAGGGTGTCCTTGCACGAGGGGGTCCTTGCACGGGGACGAGGGAGTCCTTGCACGAGGACGAGGGGGTCCTTGCACGAGGAGGGACCTTGCACGAGAACGAGAGGGTTTTTGCACGAGGACGAGGGGGGTCGTTGCACGAGGACGAGGGGGGTCATTGCACAAGGACAAGGAGGGGGTCGTTGCACGAGGACGAGGGGGGTCGTTGCACGAGAACGAGGAGGGGGGCGTTGCACGAGGGGGGCTTGCACGAGGATGAGGGGGTCCTTGCACAAGGACGAGGGGGTCCTTGCACGAGGAGGGACCTTGCACGAGAACGAGAGTGTTTTTGCACGAGGACGAGGGGGGTCGTTGCACGAGGACGAGGGGGGTCGTTGCACGAGGACGAGGGGGGTCGTTGCACGAGAACGAGGAGGGGGTCGTTGCACGAGGGGGGGCTTGCACGAGGATGAGGGGGTCCTTGCACAAGGACGACAGGGTCCTTGCACGAGGACAAGGGGTCCTTGCACGAGGACAAGGGGTCCTTGCACGAGGAGGGACCTTGCACGAGAACGAGAGGCTCCTTGCACGAGGACGAGGGGGGTCGTTGCACGAGGACGAGGGGGGTCATTGCACAAGGACAAGGAGGGGGTCGTTGCACGAGGGGGGGCTTGCACGAGGATGAGGGGGTCCTTGCACAAGGACGACAGGGTCCTTGCACGAGGACAAGGGGTCGTTGCACGAGGACAAGGGGTCCTTGCACGAGGAGGGACCTTGCACGAGAACGAGAGGCTCCTTGCACGAGGACGAGGGGGGTCATTGCACGAGAACGAGGAGGGGGTCGTTGCACGAGGGGGGCTTGCACGAGGACGAGGGGGGTCATTGCACAAGGACAAGGAGGGGGTCGTTGCACGAGGGGAGGCCTTGCACAAGGACAAGTGAGCCTTGCACGAGGACGAGGGGGTCCTTGCACGAGGACAAAGGGGTCCTTGCACGAGGATGAGGGAGGTCCTTGCACAAGGACGGTCCTTGCACAAGGACGGAGGGGCCCTTGCACGAGAACGAGGGGCCTTGGACGAGAAGGGCCCTTGCACGAGGATGAGGGGGTCCTTGCACAAGGACGAGGGGGTCCTTGCATGAGGACGAGGAGATCATTGCACAGGGACGAGGGAGTCCTTGCACGAGGACAATAGGTTCCTTGCACGAGGAGGGACATTGCACGAGAACGAGAGGGTCCTTGCACGAGGATGAGCGAGGTCATTGCACGAGGACGAGGGGGTCCTTGCGCGAAAACCTGGGGGTCTTGCACGAGGGGGTCCTTGCACGAAGACAAGGTGGGTCCTTGCACGAGGAGGGACCTTGCACGAGAACGAGAGGGTCCTTGCACGAGGACGAGGGGGTCCTTGCACGAGGACGAGGGGGTCGTTGCACGAGGACGAGGGGGGTCGTTGCACGAGAACGAGGAGGGGGTCGTTGCACGAGGGGGGCTTGCACGAGGATGAGGGGGTCCTTGCACAAGGACGAGGGGGTCCTTGCACGAGGAGGGACCTTGGACGAGAACGAGAGGGTTTTTGCACGAGGACGAGGGGGGTCGTTGCACGAGGACGAGGGGGGTCGTTGCACGAGGACGAGGAGGGGGTCGTTGCACGAGGGGGGGCTTGCACGAGGATGAGGGGGTCCTTGCACAAGGACGACAGGGTCCTTGCACGAGGACAAGGGGTCCTTGCACGATTACAAGGGGTCCTTGCACGAGGAGGGACCTTGCACGAGAAAGAGAGGCTCCTTGCACGAGGACGAGGGGGGTCGTTGCACGAGGACGAGGGAGGTCATTGCACAAGGACAAGGAGGGGGTCGTTGCACGAGGGGGGGCTTGCACGAGGATGAGGGGGTCCTTGCACAAGGACGACAGGGTCCTTGCACGAGGACGAGGGGTCCTTGCACGAGGACAAGGGGTCCTTGCACGAGGAGGGACCTTGCACGAGAACGAGAGGCTCCTTGCACGAGGACGAGGGGGTCGTTGCACGAGGACGAGGGGGGTCATTGCACAAGGACAAGGAGGGGGTCGTTGCACGAGGGGGGGCCTTGCACAAGGACAAGTGAGCCTTGCACGAGGACGAGGGGGTCCTTGCACGAGGACAAAGGGGTCCTTGCACGAGGATGAGGGAGGTCCTTGCACAAGGACGGTCCTTGCACAAGGACGAAGGGGCCCTTGCACGAGAACGAGGGGCCTTGCACGAGAAGGGCCCTTGCACGAGGATGAGGGGGTCCTTGCACAAGGACGAGGGGGTCCTTGCATGAGGACGAGGGGATCATTGCACAGGGACGAGGGAGTCCTTGCACGAGGACAATAGGGTCCTTGCACGAGGAGGGACATTGCACGAGAACGAGAGGGTCCTTGCACGAGGATGAGGGAGGTCATTGCACGAGGACGAGGGGGTCCTTGCGCGAAAACCTGGGGGTCTTGCACGAGGGGGTCCTTGCACGAAGACAAGGTGGGTCCTTGCACGAGGAGGGACCTTGCACGAGAACGAGAGGGTCCTTGCACGAGGACGAGGGGGTCGTTGCACGAGGACGAGGGGGGTCGTTGCACGAGAACGAGGAGGGGGTCGTTGCACGAGGGGGGCTTGCACGAGGATGAGGGGGTCCTTGCACAAGGACGAGGGGGTCCTTGCACGAGGAGGGACCTTGCACGAGAACGAGAGGGTTTTTGCACGAGGACGAGGGGGGTCGTTGCACGAGAACGAGGAGGGGGTCGTTGCACGAGGGGGGGCTTGCACGAGGATGAGGGGGTCCTTGCACAAGGACGACAGGGTCCTTGCACGAGGACAAGGGGTCCTTGCACGAGGACAAGGGGTCCTTGCACGAGGAGGGACCTTGCACGAGAACGAGAGGCTCCTTGCACGAGGACGAGGGGGGTCGTTGCACGAGGACGAGGGGGGTCATTGCACAAGGACAAGGAGGGGGTCGTTGCACGAGGGGGGGCTTGCACGAGGATGAGGGGGTCCTTGCACAAGGACGACAGGGTCCTTGCACGAGGACAAAGGGTCCTTGCACGAGGACAAGGGGTACTTGCACGAGGAGGGACCTTGCACGAGAACGAGAGGCTCCTTGCACGAGGACGAGGGGGGTCGTTGCACGAGGACGAGGGGGGTCATTGCACAAGGACAAGGAGGGGGTCGTTGCACGAGGGGGGCCTTGCACAAGGACAAGTGAGCCTTGCATGAGGACGAGGGGGTCCTTGCACGAGGACAAAGGGGTCCTTGCACGAGGATGAGGGAGGTCCTTGCACAAGGACGGTCCTTGCACAAGGACGAAGGGGCCCTTGCACAAGAACGAGGGGCCTTGCACGAGAAGGGCCTTTGCACGAGGATGAGGGGGTCCTTGCACAAGGACGAGGGGGTCCTTGCATGAGGACGAGGGGATCATTGCACAGGGACGAGGGAGTCCTTGCACGAGGACAATAGGGTCCTTGCACGAGGAGGGACATTGCACGAGAACGAGAGGGTCCTTGCACGAGGATGAGGGAGGTCATTGCACGAGGACGAGGGGGTCCTTGCGCGAAAACCTGGGGGTCTTGCACGAGGGGGTCCTTGCACGAAGACAAGGTGGGTCCTTGCACGAGGAGGGACCTTGCACGAGAACGAGAGGGTCCTTGCACGAGGACGAGGGGGTCGTTGCACGAGGACGAGGGGGGTCGTTGCACGAGAACGAGGAGGGGGTCGTTGCACGAGGGGGGCTTGCACGAGGATGAGGGGGTCCTTGCACAAGGACGAGGGGGTCCTTGCACGAGGAGGGACCTTGCACGAGAACGAGAGGGTTTTTGCACGAGGACGAGGGGGGTCGTTGCACGAGGACGAGGGAGGTCGTTGCACGAGAACGAGGAGGGGGTCGTTGCACGAGGGGGGGCTTGCACGAGGATGAGGGGGTCCTTGCACAAGGACGACAGGGTCCTTGCGCGAGGACAAAGGGGTCCTTGCACGAGGACAAGGGGTCCTTGCACGAGGAGGGACCTTGCACGAGAACGAGAGGCTCCTTGCACGAGGACGAGGGGCGTCGTTGCACGAGGACGAGGGGGGTCATTGCACAAGGACAAGGAGGGGGTCGTTGCACGAGGGGGGGCTTGCACGAGGATGAGGGGGTCCTTGCACAAGGACGACAGGGTCCTTGCACGAGGACAAGGGGGTCCTTGCGCGAAAACCTGGGGGTCTTGCACGAGGGGGTCCTTGCACGAAGACAAGGTGGGTCCTTGCACGAGGAGGGACCTTGCACGAGAACGAGAGGGTCCTTGCACGAGGACGAGGGGGTCGTTGCACGAGGACGAGGAGGGGGTCGTTGCACGAGGGGGGCTTGCAGGAGGATGAGGGGGTCCTTGCACAAGGACATGGGGGTCCTTGCACGAGGAGGGACCTTGCACGAGAACGAGAGGGTTTTTGCACGAGGACGAGGGGAGTCGTTGCACGAGGACGAGGGGGGTCGTTGCACGAGGACGAGGGGGGTCGTTGCACGAGAACGAGGAGCGGGTCGTTGCACGAGGGGGGGCTTGCACGAGGATGAGGGGGTCCTTGCACAAGGACGAGGGGGTCCTTGCACGAGGAGGGACCTTGCACGAGAACGAGAGGGTTTTTGCACGAGGACGAGGGGGGTCGTTGCATGAGAACGAGGAGGGGGTCGCTGCACGAGGGGGGGGCTTGCACGAGGATGAGGGGGTCCTTGCACAAGGACGACAGGGTCCTTGCACGAGGACAAGGGGTCCTTGCACGAGGACAAGGGTCCTTGCACGAGGAGGGACCTTGCACGAGAACGAGAGGCTCCTTGCACGAGGACGAGGGGGGTCGTTGCACGAGGACGAGGGGGGTCATTGCACAAGGACAAGGAGGGGGGCCTTGCACGAGGGGGGCCTTGCACAAGGACAAGTGAGCCTTGCATGAGGACGAGGGGGTCCTTGCACGAGGACAAAGGGGTCCTTGCACGAGGATGAGGGAGGTCCTTGCACAAGGACGGTCCTTGCACAAGGACGAAGGGGCCCTTGCACAAGAACGAGGGGCCTTGCACGAGAAGGGCCCTTGCACGAGGATGAGGGGGTCCTTGCACAAGGACGAGGAGGTCCTTGCATGAGGACGAGGGGATCATTGCACAGGGACGAGGGAGTCCTTGCACGAGGACAATAGGGTCCTTGCACGAGGAGGGACATTGCACGAGAACGAGAGGGTCCTTGCACGAGGATGAGGGAGGTCATTGCACGAGGACGAGGGGGTCCTTGCGCGAGGAGGGACCTTGCACGAGAACGAGAGGGTTTTTGCACGAGGACGAGGGGGGTCGTTGCACGAGGACGAGGGGGGTCGTTGCACGAGAACGAGGAGGGGGTCGTTGCACGAGGGGGGGCTTGCACGAGGATGAGGGGGTCCTTGCACAAGGACGACAGGGTCCTTGCACGAGGACAAGGGGTCCTTGCACGAGGACAAGGGGTCCTTGCACGAGGAGGGACCTTGCACGAGAACGAGAGGCTCCTTGCACAAGGACGAGGGGGGTCGTTGCACGAGGACGAGGGGGGTCATTGCACAAGGACAAGGAGGGGGTCGTTGCACGAGGGGGGGCTTGCACGAGGATGAGGGGGTCCTTGCACAAGGACGACAGGGTCCTTGCACGAGGACAAGGGGGTCCTTGCGCGAAAACCTGGGGGTCTTGCACGAGGGGGTCCTTGCACGAAGACAAGGTGGGTCCTTGCACGAGGAGGGACCTTGCACGAGAACGAGAGTGTCCTTGCACGAGGACGATGGGGTCGTTGCACGAGGACGAGGGGGGTCGTTGCACGAGAACGAGGAGGGGGTCGTTGCACGAGGGGGGCTTGCACGAGGATGAGGGGGTCCTTGCACAAGGACGAGGGGGTCCTTGCACGAGGAGGGACCTTGCACGAGAACGAGAGGTTTTTTCCACGAGGACGAGGGGGGTCGTTGCACGAGGACGAGGGGGGTCGTTGCACGAGAACGAGGAGGGGGTCGTTGCACGAGGGGGGGCTTGCACGAGGATGAGGGGGTCCTTGCACAAGGACGACAGGGTCCTTGCACGAGGACAAGGGGTCCTTGCACGAGGACAAGGGGTCCTTGCACGAGGAGGGACCTTGCACGAGAACGAGAGGCTCCTTGCACGAGGACGAGGGGGGTCGTTGCACGAAAACGAGGGGGTCATTGCACAAGGACAAGGAGGGGGACGTTGCACGAGGGGGGGCTTGCACGAGGACAAGTGAGCCTTGCACGAGGACGAGGGAGTCCTTGCACGAGGACAAAGGGGTCCTTGCACGAGGATGAGGGAGGTCCTTGCACAAGGACGGTCCTTGCACAAGGACGAAGGGGCCCTTGCACGAGAACGAGGGGCCTTGCACGAGAAGGGCCCTTGCACGAGGATGAGGGGGTCCTTGCACAAGGACGAGGGGGTCCTTGCATGAGGACGAGGGGATCATTGCACAGGGACGAGGGAGTCCTTGCACGAGGACAATAGGGTCCTTGCACGAGGAGGGACATTGCACGAGAACGAGAGGGTCCTTGCACGAGGATGAGGGAGGTCATTGCACGAGGACGAGGGGGTCCTTGCGCGAAAACCTGGGGGTCTTGCACGAGGGGGTCCTTGCACGAAGACAAGGTGGGTCCTTGCACGAGGAGGGACCTTGCACGAGAACGAGAGGGTCCTTGCACGAGGACGAGGGGGTCGTTGCACGAGGACGAGGAGGGGGTCGTTGCACGAGGGGGGCTTGCAGGAGGATGAGGGGGTCCTTGCACAAGGACATGGGGGTCCTTGCACGAGGAGGGACCTTGCACGAGAACGAGAGGGTTTTTGCACGAGGACGAGGGGAGTCGTTGCACGAGGACGAGGGGGGGCGTTGCACGAGGACGAGGGGGGTCGTTGCACGAGAACGAGGAGCGGGTCGTTGCACGAGGGGGGGCTTGCACGAGGATGAGGGGGTCCTTGCACAAGGACGAGGGGGTCCTTGCACGAGGAGGGACCTTGCACGAGAACGAGAGGGTTTTTGCACGAGGACGAGGGGGGTCGTTGCATGAGAACGAGGAGGGGGTCGTTGCACGAGGGGGGGCTTGCACGAGGATGAGGGGGTCCTTGCACAAGGACGACAGGGTCCTTGCACGAGGACAAGGGGTCCTTGCACGAGGACAAGGGTCCTTGCACGAGGAGGGACCTTGAACGAGAACGAGAGGCTCCTTGCACGAGGACGAGGGGGGTCGTTGCACGAGGACGAGGGGGGTCATTGCACAAGGACAAGGAGGGGGTCGTTGCACGAGTGGGGGCTTGCACGAGGATGAGGGGGTCCTTGCACAAGGACGACAGGGTCCTTGCACGAGGACAAAGGGTCCTTGCACGAGGACAAGGGGTCCTTGCACGAGGAGGGACCTTGCACGAGAACGAGAGGCTCCTTGCACGAGGACGAGGGGGGTCGTTGCACGAGGACGAGGGGGGTCATTGCACAAGGACAAGGAGGGTGTCGTTGCACGAGGGGGGGCTTGCACAAGGACAAGTGAGCCTTGCATGAGGACGAGGGGGTCCTTGCACGAGGACAAAGGGGTCCTTGCACGAGGATGAGGGAGGTCCTTGCACAAGGACGGTCCTTGCACAAGGACGAAGGGGCCCTTGCACAAGAACGAGGGGCCTTGCACGAGAAGGGCCCTTGCACGAGGATGAGGGGGTCCTTGCACAAGGACGAGGAGGTCCTTGCATGAGGACGAGGGGATCATTGCACAGGGACGAGGGAGTCCTTGCACGAGGACAATAGGGTCCTTGCACGAGGAGGGACATTGCACGAGAACGAGAGGGTCCTTGCACGAGGATGAGGGAGGTCATTGCACGAGGACGAGGGGGTCCTTGCGCGAAAACCTGGGGGTCTTGCACGAGGGGGTCCTTGCACGAAGACAAGGTGGGTCCTTGCACGAGGAGGGACCTTGCACGAGAACGAGAGGGTCCTTGCACGAGGACGAGGGGGTCGTTGCACGAGGACGAGGGGGGTCGTTGCACGAGAACGAGGAGGGGGTCGTTGCACGAGGGGGGCTTGCACGAGGATGAGGGGGTCCTTGCACAAGGACGAGGGGGTCCTTGCACGAGGAGGGACCTTGCACGATAACGAGAGGGTTTTTGCACGAGGACGAGGGGGGTCGTTGCACGAGGACGAGGGGGGTCGTTGCACGAGAACGAGGAGGGTGTCGTTGCACGAGGGGGGGCTTGCACGAGGATGAGCGGGTCCTTGCACAAGGACGACAGGGTCCTTGCACGAGGACAAGGGGTCCTTGCACGAGGACAAGGGGTCCTTGCACGAGGAGGGACCTTGCACGAGAACGAGAGGCTCCTTGCACGAGGACGAGGGGGGTCGTTGCACGAGGACGAGGGGGGTCACTGCACAAGGACAAGGAGGGGGTCGTTGCACGAGGGGGGGCTTGCACGAGGATGAGGGGGTCCTTGCACAAGGACGACAGGGTCCTTGCACGAGGACAAGGGGGTCCTTGCGCGAAAACCTGGGGGTCTTGCACGAGGGGGTCCTTGCACGAAGACAAGGTGGGTCCTTGCACGAGGAGGGACCTTGCACGAGAACGAGGGGGTCGTTGCACGAGGACGAGGGGGGTCGTTGCACGGGAACGAGGAGGGGGTCGTTGCACGAGGGGGGCTTGCACGAGGATGAGGGGGTCCTTGCACAAGGACGAGGGGGTCCTTGCACGAGGAGGGACCTTGCACGAGAACGAGAGGGTTTTTGCACGAGGACGAGGGGGGTCGTTGCACGAGGACGAGGGGGGTCGTTGCACGAGAACGAGGAGGGGGTCGATGCACGAGGGGGGGCTTGCACGAGGATGAGGGGGTCCTTGCACAAGGACGACAGGGTCCTTGCACGAGGACAAGGGGTCCTTGCACGAGGACAAGGGGTCCTTGCACGAGGAGGGACCTTGCACGAGAACGAGAGGCTCCTTGCACGAGGACGAGGGGGTTCGTTGCACGAGGACGAGGGGGTCATTGCACAAGGACAAGGAGGGGGTCGTTGCACGAGGGGGGGCTTGCACGAGGACAAGTGAGCCTTGCACGAGGACGAGGGGGTCCTTGCACGAGGACAAAGGGGTCCTTGCACGAGGATGAGGGAGGTCCTTGCACAAGGACGGTCCTTGCACAAGGACGAAGGGGCCCTTGCACGAGAACGAGGGGCCTTGCACGAGAAGGGCCCTTGCACGAGGATGAGGGGGTCCTTGCACAAGGACGAGGGGGGTCCTTGCATGAGGACGAGGGGATCATTGCACAGGGACGAGGGAGTCCTTGCACGAGGACAATAGGGTCCTTGCACGAGGAGGGACATTGCACGAGAACGAGAGGGTCCTTGCACAAGGATGAGGGAGGTCATTGCACGAGGACGAGGGGGTCCTTGCGCGAAAACCTGGGGGTCTTGCACGAGGGGGTCCTTGCACGAAGACAAGGTGGGTCCTTGCACGAGGAGGGACCTTGCACGAGAACGAGAGGGTCCTTGCACGAGGACGAGGGGGTCGTTGCACGAGGACGAGGGGGGTCGTTGCACGCGAACGAGGAGGGGGTCGTTGCACGAGGGGGGCTTGCAGGAGGATGAGGGGGTCCTTGCACAAGGACATGGGGGTCCTTGCACGAGGAGGGACCTTGCACGAGAACGAGAGGGTTTTTGCACGAGGACGAGGGGAGTCGTTGCACGAGGACGAGGGGGGTCGTTGCACGAGGACGAGGGGGGTCGTTGCACGAGGACGAGGGGGGTCATTGCACAAGGACAAGGAGGGGGTCGTTGCACGAGGGGGGGCTTGCACGAAGATGAGGGGGTCCTTGCACAAGGACGACAGGGTCCTTGCACGAGGACAAGGGGTCCTTGCACGAGGACAAGGGGTCCTTGCACGAGGAGGGACCTTGCACGAGAACGAGAGGCTCCTTGCACGAGGACGAGGGGGGTCGTTGCACGAGGACGAGGGGGGTCATTGCACAAGGACAAGGAGGGGGTCGTTGCACGAGGGGGGGCCTTGCACAAGGACAAGTGAGCCTTGCACGAGGACGAGGGGGTCCTTGCACGAGGACAAAGGGGTCCTTGCACGAGGATGAGGGAGGTCCTTGCACAAGGACGGTCCTTGCACAAGGACGAAGGGGCCCTTGTACGAGAACGAGGGGCCTTGCACGAGAAGGGCCCTTGCACGAGGATGAGGGGGTCCTTGCACAAGGACGAGGGGGTCCTTGCATGAGGACGAGGGGATCATTGCACAGGGACGAGGGAGTCCTTGCACGAGGACAATAGGGTCCTTGCACGAGGAGGGACATTGCACGAGAACGAGAGGGTCCTTGCACGAGGATGAGGGAGGTCATTGCACGAGGACGAGGGGGTCCTTGCGCGAAAACCTGGGGGTCTTGCACGAGGGAGTCCTTGCACGAAGACAAGGTGGGTCCTTGCACGAGGAGGGACCTTGCACAAGAACGAGAGGGTCCTTGCACGAGGACGAGGGGGGTCGTTGCACGAGAACGAGGAGGGGGTCGTTGCACGAGGGGGGCTTGCACGAGGATGAGGGGGTCCTTGCACAAGGACGAGGGGGTCGTTGCACGAGGACGAGGGGGGTCATTGCACAAGGACAAGGAGGGGGTCATTGCACGAGGGGGGGCTTGCACGAGGATGAGGGGGTCCTTGCACAAGGACTACAGGGTCCTTGCACGAGGACAAGGGGGTCCTTGCGCAAAAACCTGGGGGTCTTGCACGAGGACAAGGGGTCCTTGCACGAAGACAAGGTGGGTCCTTGCACGAGGAGGGACCTTGCACGAGAACGAGAGTGTCCTTGCACGAGGACGAGGGGGTCGTTGCACGAGGACGAGGGGGGTCGTTGCACGAGAACGAGGAGGGGGTTGTTGCACGAGGGGGGCTTGCACGAGGATGAGGGGGTCCTTGCACAAGGACGAGGGGGTCCTTGCACGAGGAGGGACCTTGCACGAGAACGAGAGGGTTTTTGCACGAGGACGAGGGGGGTCGTTGCACGAGGACGAGGGGGGTCGTTGCACGAGAACGAGGAGGGGGTCGTTGCACGAGGCGGGGCTTGCACGAGGATGAGGGGGTCCTTGCACAAGGACGACAGGGTCCTTGCACGAGGACAAGGGGTCCTTGCACGAGGAGGGACCTTGCACGAGAACGAGAGGCTCCTTGCACGAGGACGAGGGGGGTCGTTGCACGAGGACGAGGGGGGTCATTGAACAAGGACAAGGAGGGGGTCGTTGCACTAGGGGGGGCTTGCACGAGGATGAGGGGGTCCTTGCACAAGGACGACAGGGTCCTTGCACGAGGACGAGGGGTCCTTGCACGAGGACAAGGGGTCCTTGCACGAGGAGGGACCTTGCACGAGAACGAGAGGCTCCTTGCACGAGGACGAGGGGGGTCGTTGCACGAGGACGAGGGGGGTCATTGCACAAGGACAAGGAGGGGGTCGTTGCACGAGGGGGGGCCTTGCACAAGGACAAGTGAGCCTTGCACGAGGACGAGGGGGTCCTTGCACGAGGACAAAGGGGTCCTTGCACGAGGATGAGGGAGGTCCTTGCACAAGGACGGTCCTTGCACAAGGACGAAGGGGCCCTTGTACGAGAACGAGGGGCCTTGCACGAGAAGGGCCCTTGCACGAGGATGAGGGGGTCCTTGCACAAGGACGAGGGGGTCCTTGCATGAGGACGAGGGGATCATTGCACAGGGACGAGGGAGTCCTTGCACGAGGACAATAGGGTCCTTCCACGAGGAGGGACATTGCACGAGAACGAGAGGGTCCTTGCACGAGGATGAGGGAGGTCATTGCACGAGGACGAGGGGGTCCTTGCGCGAAAACCTGGGGGTCTTGCACGAGGGGGTCCTTGCACGAAGACAAGGTGGGTCCTTGCACGAGGAGGGACCTTGCACGAGAACGAGAGGGTCCTTGCACGAGGACGAGGGGGTCGTTGCACGAGGACGAGGGGGGTCGTTGCACGCGAACGAGGAGGGGGTCGTTGCACGAGGGGGGCTTGCACGAGGATGAGGGGGTCCTTGCACAAGGACGAGGGGGTCCTTGCACGAGGAGGGAACTTGCACGAGAACGAGAGGGTTTTTGCACGAGGACGAGGGGGGTCGTTGCACGAGGACGAGGGGGGTCGTTGCACGAGAACGAGGAGGGGGTCGTTGCACGAGGGGGGGCTTGCACGAGGATGAGGGGGTCCTTGCACAAGGACGACAGGGTCCTTGCACGAGGACAAGGGGTCCTTGCACGAGGACAAGGGGTCCTTGCACGAGGAGGGACCTTGCACGAGACCGAGAGGCTCCTTGCACGAGGACGAGGGGGGTCGTTGCACGAGGACGAGGGGGGTCATTACACAAGGACAAGGAGGGGGTCGTTGCACGAGGGGGGGCTTGCACGAGGATGAGGGGGTCCTTGCACAAGGACGACAGGGTCCTTGCACGAGGACAAGGGGTCCTTGCACGAGGACAAGGGGTCCTTGCACGAGGAGCGACCTTGCACGAGAACGAGAGGCTCCTTGCACGAGGACGAGGGGGGTCGTTGCACGAGGACGAGGGGGGTCATTGCACAAGGACAAGGAGGGGTTCGTTGCACGAGGGGGGGCCTTGCACAAGGACAAGTGAGCCTTGCACGAGGACGAGGGGGTCCTTGCACGAGGACAAAGGGGTCCTTGCACGAGGATGAGGGAGGTCCTTGCACAAGGACGGTCCTTGCACAAGGACGAAGGGGCCCTTGCACGAGAACGAGGGGCCTTGCACGAGAAGGGCCCTTGCACGAGGATGAGGGGGTCCTTGCACAAGGACGAGGGGGTCCTTGCATGAGGACGAGGGGATCATTGCACAGGGACGAGGGAGTCCTTGCACGAGGACAATAGGGTCCTTGCACGAGGAGGGACCTTGCACGAGAACGAGAGGGTCCTTGCACAAGGACAAGTGAGCCTTGCACGAGGACGAGGGGTTCCTTGCATGAGACCATGGGGGTCTTGCACGAGGAGGTCCTTGCACGAGGATGAGGGAGGTCCTTGCACGAGAACGAGGGGCCTTGCACGAGAAGGGCCCTTGTACGAGGACGAGGGGGTCCTTGCGCGAAAACCTGGGGGTCTTGCACGAGGGGGTCCTTGCACGAAGACAAGGTGGGTCCTTGCACGAGGAGGGACCTTGCACGAGAACGAGAGGCTCCTTGCACGAGGACGAGGGGGTCGTTGCACGAGGACGAGGGGGGTCGTTGCATGAGAACGAGGAGGGGGTCGTTGCACGAGGGGGGCTTGCACGAGGATGAGGGGGTCCTTGCACAAGGACGAGGGGGTCCTTGCACGAGGAGGGACCTTGCACGAGAACGAGAGGGTTTTTGCACGAGGACGAGGGGGGTCGTTGCACGAGAACGAGGAGGGGGTCGTTGCACGAGGGGGGGCTTGCACGAGGATGAGGGGGTCCTTGCGCAAGGACGACAGGGTCCTTGCACGAGGACAAGGGGTCCTTGCACGAGGAGGGACCTTGCACGAGAACGAGAGGCTCCTTGCACGAGGACGAGGGGGGTCGTTGCACGAGGACGAGGGGGGTCATTGCACAAGGACAAGGAGGGGGTCGTTGCACGAGGGGGGGCTTGCACGAGGATGAGGGGGTCCTTGCACAAGGACGACAGGGTCCTTGCACGAGGACAAGGGGTCCTTGCACGAGGACAAGGGGTCCTTGCACGAGGAGGGACCTTGCACGAGAACGAGAGGCTCCTTGCACGAGGACGAGGGGGGTCGTTGCACGAGGACGAGGGGGGTCATTGCACAAGGACAAGGAGGGGGGCGTTGCACGAGGGGGGGCCTTGCACAAGGACAAGTGAGCCTTGCACGAGGACGAGGGGGTCCTTGCACGAGGACAAAGGGGTCCTTGCACGAGGATGAGGGAGGTCCTTGCACAAGGACGGTCCTTGCACAAGGACGAAGGGGCCCTTGCACGAGAACGAGGGGCCTTGCACGAGAAGGGCCCTTGCACGAGGATGAGGGGGTCCTTGCACAAGGACGAGGGGGTCCTTGCATGAGGACGAGGGGATCATTGCACAGGGACGAGGGAGTCCTTGCACGAGGACAATAGGGTCCTTGCACGAGGAGGGACATTGCACGAGAACGAGAGGGTCCTTGCACGAGGATGAGGGAGGTCATTGCACGAGGACGAGGGGGTCCTTGCGCGAAAACCTGGGGGTCTTGCACGAGGGGGTCCTTGCACGAAGACAAGGTGGGTCCTTGCACGAGGAGGGACCTTGCACGAGAACGAGAGGGTCCTTGCACCAGGACGAGGGGGTTGTTGCACGAGGACGAGGGGGGTCGTTGCACGCGAACGAGGAGGGGGTCGTTGCACGAGGGGGGCTTGCACGAGGATGAGGGGGTCCTTGCACAAGGACATGGGGGTCCTTGCACGAGGAGGGACCTTGCACGAGAACGAGAGGGTTTTTGCACGAGGACGAGGGGAGTCGTTGCACGAGGACGAGGGGGGTCGTTGCACGAGGACGAGGGGGGTCGTTGCACGAGAACGAGGAGGGGGTCGTTGCACGAGGGGGGGCTTGCACGAGGATGAGGGGGTCCTTGCACAAGGACGACAGGGTCCTTGCACGAGGACAAGGGGTCCTTGCACGAGGACAAGGGGTCCTTGCACGAGGAGGGACCTTGCACGAGAACGAGAGGCTCCTTGCACGAGGACGAGGGGGGTCGTTGCACGAGGATGAGGGGGGTCATTGCACAAGGACAAGGAGGGGGTCGTTGCACGAGGGGGGGCCTTGCACAAGGACAAGTGAGCCTTGCACGAGGACGAGGGGGTCCTTGCACGAGGACAAAGGGGTCCTTGCACGAGGATGAGGGAGGTCCTTGCACAAGGACGGTCCTTGCACAAGGACGAAGGGGCCCTTGTACGAGAACGAGGGGCCTTGCACGAGAAGGGCCCTTGCACGAGGATGAGGGGGTCCTTGCACAAGGACGAGGGGGTCCTTGCATGAGGACGAGGGGATCATTGCACAGGGACGAGGGAGTCCTTGCACGAGGACAATAGGGTCCTTGCACGAGGAGGGACATTGCACGAGAACGAGAGGGTCCTTGCACGAGGATGAGGGAGGTCATTGCACGAGGACGAGGGGGTCCTTGCGCGAAAACCTGGGGGTCTTGCACGAGGGGGTCCTTGCACGAAGGCAAGGTGGGTCCTTGCACGAGGAGGGACCTTGCACGAGAACGAGAGGGTCCTTGCACGAGGACGAGGGGGGTCGTTGCACGAGAACGAGGAGGGGGTCGTTGCACGAGGGGGGGCTTGCACGAGGATGAGGGGGTCCTTGCACAAGGACGACAGGGTCCTTGCACGAGGACAAGGGGTCCTTGCACGAGGACAAGGGGTCCTTGCACGAGGAGGGACCTTGCACGAGAACGAGAGGCTCCTTGCACGAGGACGAGGGGGTCGTTGCACGAGGACGAGGGGGGTCATTGCACAAGGACAAGGAGGGGGTCGTTGCACGAGGGGGGGCTTGCACGAGGATGAGGGGGTCCTTGCACAAGGACGACAGGGTCCTTGCACGAGGACAAGGGGTCCTTGCACGAGGAGGGACCTTGCACGAGAACGAGAGGCTCCTTGCACGAGGACGAGGGGGGTCGTTGCACGAGGACGAGGGGGGTCATTGCACAAGGACAAGGAGGGGGTCGTTGCACTAGGGGGGGCTTGCACGAGGATGAGGGGGTCCTTGCACAAGGACGACAGGGTCCTTGCACGAGGACAAGGGGTCCTTGCACGAGGACAAGTGGTCCTTGCACGAGGAGGGACCTTGCACGAGAACGAGAGGCTCCTTGCACGAGGACGAGGGGGGTCGTTGCACGAGGACGAGGGGGGTCATTGCACAAGGACAAGGAGGGGGTCGTTGCACGAGGGGGGGCCTTGCACAAGGACAAGTGAGCCTTGCACGAGGACGAGGGGGTCCTTGCACGAGGACAAAGGGGTCCTTGCACGAGGATGAGGGAGGTCCTTGCACAAGGACGGTCCTTGCACAAGGACGAAGGGGCCCTTGCACGAGAACGAGGGGCCTTGCACGAGAAGGGCCCTTGCACGAGGATGAGGGGGTCCTTGCACAAGGACGAGGGGGTCCTTGCATGAGGACGAGGGGATCATTGCACAGGGACGAGGGAGTCCTTGCACGAGGACAATAGGGTCCTTGCACGAGGAGGGACATTGCACGAGAACGAGAGGGTCCTTGCACGAGGATGAGGGAGGTCATTGCACGAGGACGAGGGGGGTCCTTGCGCGAAAACCTGGGGGTCTTGCACGAGGGGGTCCTTGCACGAAGACAAGGTGGGTCCTTGCACGAGGAGGGACCTTGCACGAGAACGAGAGGGTCCTTGCACGAGGACGAGGGGGTCGTTGCACGAGGACGAGGGGGGTCGTTGCACGAGAACGAGGAGGGGGTCGTTGCACGAGGGGGGCTTGCACGAGGATGAGGGGGTCCTTGCACAAGGACGAGGGGGTCCTTGCACGAGGAGAGACCTTGCACGAGAACGAGAGGGTTTTTGCACGAGGACGAGGGGGGTCGTTGCACGAGGACGAGGGGGATCGTTGCACGAGAACGAGGAGGGGGTCGTTGCACGAGGGGGGGCTTGCACGAGGATGAGGGGGTCCTTGCACAAGGACGACAGGGTCCTTGCACGAGGACAAGGGGTCCTTGCACGAGGACAAGGGGTCCTTGCACGCGGAGGGACCTTGCACGAGAACGAGAGGCTCCTTGCACGAGGACGAGGGGGGTCGTTGCACGAGGACGAGGGGGGTCGTTGCACGAGAACGAGGAGGGGGTCGTTGCACGAGGGGGGGCTTGCACGAGGATGAGGGGGTCCTTGCACAAGGACGACAGGGTCCTTGCACGAGGACAAGGAGGGGGTCGTTGCACGAGGGGGGGGCCTTGCACAAGGACAAGTGAGCCTTGCACGAGGACGAGGGGGTCCTTGCACGAGGACAAAGGGGTCCTTGCACGAGGATGAGGGAGGTCTTTGCACAAGGACGGTCCTTGCACAAGGACGAACCGGCCCTTGCACGGGAACGAGGGGCCTTGCACGAGAAGGGCCCTTGCACGAGGATGAGGGGGTCCTTGCACAAGGACGAGGGGGTCCTTGCATGAGGACGAGGGGATCATTGCACAGGGACGAGGGAGTCCTTGCACGAGGACAATAGGGTCCTTGCACGAGGAGGGACATTGCACGAGAACGAGAGGGTCCTTGCACGAGGATGAGGGAGGTCATTGCACGAGGACGAGGGGGGTCGTTGCACGAGGACGAGGGGTGGGTCGTTGCACGAGGGGGTCCTTGCACAAGGACAAGTGAGCCTTGCACGAGGACGAGGGGGTCCTTGCATGAGGACAAGGGGGTTCTTGAATGAGGATGAGGGAGGTCCTTGCACGAGGACGGACCTTGCACAAGGACGAGGGGGGTCCTTGCACGAGAACGAGGGGCCTTGCACGAGAAGGGCCCTTGTACGAGGACGAGGGGGTCCTTGCAGGAGGATGAGGGTTCTTGCACGAGGGGGTCCTTGCACAAGGACGAGGGGGTCCTTGCATGAGGACGAGGGGATCATTGCACAGGGACGAGGGAGTCCTTGCACGAGGACAATAGGGTCCTTGCACGAGGAGGGACATTGCACGAGAACGAGAGGGTCCTTGCACGAGGATGAGGGAGGTCATTGCACGAGGACGAGGGGGGTCGTTGCACGAGGACGAGGGGGGTCGTTGCACGAGGACGAGGGGTGGGTCGTTGCACGAGGGGGGCCTTGCACAAGGACAAGTGAGCCTTGCACGAGGACGAGGGGGTCCTTGCATGAGGACAAGGGGGTTCTTGAATGAGGATGAGGGAGGTCCTTGCACGAGGACGGACCTTGCACAAGGACGAGGGGGGTCCTTGCACGAGAACGAGGGGCCTTGCACGAGAAGGGCCCTTGTACGAGGACGAGGGGGTCCTTGCAGGAGGATGAGGGTTCTTGCAGGAGGGGGACCTTGAACAGGGACGAGGGGGTCTTACACGAGGGGGTTCTTGCACGAGGACGAGGGGGTCATTGCACGGGGACGAGGGAGTCCTTGCACGAGGACAAGGTGGGTCCTTGCACGAGGAGGGTGCTTGCACGAGGACGAGGGGGTCCTTGCACGAGGATGAGGGAGGTCCTTGCACGAGGACGGTCCTTGCACAAGGACGAGGGGGTCCTTGCACGAGAACGAGGGGCCTTGCACGAGAAGGGCCCTTGTACGAGGACGAGGGGGTCCTTGCATGGGAACATGGGGGTCTTGCACGAGGGGGTCCTTGCACGAGGACGAGGGTGTCCTTGCACGAGGATGAGGGAGGGACTTGCACGAGGACGAGGGGGTCCTTCTACCAGGAAAAGGGGGGTCCTTGCACGAGGAGGGTCCTTGCACGAGGATGAGGGGGGTGCTTGCACGAGAACGAGAGGGTCTTGCATGAGGGGGCCCTTGCAGGAGGACGAGGCAGTCCTTGCACGAGGACAAGGTGAGTCCTTGCACGAGGATGAGGGGGTCCTTGCACAAGGACGAGGGGTCCTTGCACGAGGATGAGGGTTCTTGCACGAGGGGGTCCTTGAACAAAGACGAGGGGGTCTTACACGAGGGGGTCCTTGCACGAGGACGAGGGGGTCATTGCACAGGGACGAGGGGGTCCTTGCACGAGGACGAGGGGGTCCTTGCACGAGGGGGTCCTTGCAAAAGGAAGAAGGGTGGTCGTTGCACGTGGACGAGGGGTGGGTCGTTGCGCGAGGGGGGCCTTGCACAAGGACAAGTGAGCCTTGCACGAGGACGAGGGGGTCCTTGCACGAGGATAAGGGGGTGTCCTTGCACGAGGAAGGTCCTCGCACGAGGATGAGGGAGGTCCTTGCACGAGGATGAGTGAGGTCCTTGCACGAGAACGAGGGGGCCTTCCACGAGGGGTTCCTTGCACGAGGATGAATGGGTCCTTGCAGGAGGACAAGGGGGCCCTGGCTCGAGGAGGGTCCTTGCACGAGGAAGAGGGGTCCTTGCACGAGGATGAGGGAGGTCCTTGCACGAGAACGAGGGGGGCCTTGCACGAGGACAAGGAGGGTCCTTGCAGGAGGATGAGGGAGGGACTTGCACGAGGACGGGGGGGCCTTGCACGAGGACGAGGGGGTCGTTCCACGAGGAAAAGGGGGTCCTTGCACGAGGATGGTCCTTGCACAAGGATGAAGGGGGTCCTTGCACGAGAACGAGAGGGTCTTGCATGAGGGGGCCCTTGCAGGAGGACGAGGCGGTCCTTGGATGAGGACAACGTGGGTCCTTGCACGAGGAGGGTGCTTGCACGAGGATGAGGGGGTCCTTGCACAAGGACGAGGGGGTCCTTGCACGAGGATGAGGGGGTCCTTGCACAAGGACAAGGGGGTCCTTGCACGAGGATGAGGGGGTCCTTGCACAAGGACAAGGGGGTCCTTGCACGAGGACGAGGGGGGTCCTTGCATGAGGATGAGGGAAGTCCTTGCAGGAGAACTGAGGGGCCATACACGGGGGGGTCCTTGCACGAGGACAAGGTGGGTCCTTGCACGAGGAGGGTGCTTGCACGAGGACAAGGTGGGTCCTTGCACGAGGAGGGTGCTTGCACGAGCATTAGGGGGTCCTTGAACAAGGACGAGGGGGTCTTACACGAGGGGGGCCTTGCACGAGGACGAGGGGGTCATTGCACGGGGACGAGGGAGTCCTTGCACGAGGACGAGGGGGTCCTTGCATGAGGAGGGAACTTGCACGAGAACGAGAGGGTCCTTGCACGAGGACGAGGGGGGTCGTTGCACGAGGACAAGCGGGGCCCTGCATGAGGATGAGGGAGGTCCTTGCACGAGGATGGTCCTTGCACAAGGACGAGGGTGGTCCTTGCACGAGAACGAGGGGGTCTTGCATGAGGGGGCCCTTGCAGGAGGACGAGGCGGTCTTTGCACGAGGACAAGGTGGGTCCTTGCACGAGGAGGGTGCTTGCACGAGGATGAGGGGGTCCTTGCACAAGGACGAGGGGGTCCTTGCACGAGAACGATGGGGCCTTTCACGAGGGGGTCTTTGCACGACGACGAGGGGGGCCTTGCACGAGGACAAGGAAGGTCCTTGCACAAGGATGAGGGAGGGACTTGCACGAGGACGAGGGGGCCTTGCACGAGGACGAGGGGGGTCGTTGCACGAGGACGAGGAGGGGGTTGTTGCACGAGGGGGGCCTTGCACAAGGACAAGGGGGTCTTTGAACAAGGATGAGTGAGGTCCTTGCACGAGGACGGACCTTGCACAAGGATGAGGGGGGTCCTTGCACGAGGACGAGGGGGTCCTTGCACGAGGATGAGGGTTCTTGCACGAGGGGGTCCTTGAAAAAGGACGAGGGGGTCTTACACGAGGGGGTTCTTGCACGAGGACGAGGGGGTCATTGCACGGGGGCGAGGGAGTCCTTGCACGAGGACAAGGTGGGTCCTTGCACGAGGAGGGTGCTTGCACGAGAAGGGCCCTTGTACGAGGACGAGGGGGTCCTTGCATGAGAACATGGGGGTTTTGCACGAGGGTCCTTGCACGAGGACAAGCGGGGTCCTTGCACGAGGACGAGGTGAGTCCTTGCATGAAAACGAGGGGGCCTTGCACGAGGGGGGTCCTTGTACGAAGATGAGGGTGTCCTTGCACGAGGATGAGGGAGGTTCTTGCACGAGATCAAGGGGTCCTTGCACGAGGGGGTCCCTGTACGAGGAGGGTCCATGCACGAGAACGAGGGGGTCTTGCATGAGGGGGGCCTTGCACGAGGATGAGGGAGGTCCTTGCATGAGAACGAGGGGGCCTTGCATGAGGGGGGCCTTGCACGAGGACGATGGGGCCCTTGCACGAGGACGATGGGGTTCTTGTACGAGGACAAGGGGGTCCTTGCACGAGGATGACGGAGGTCCTTGAACGAGAACGAGGGGGCCTTGCACGAGGGGGCCTTGCACGAGTATGAATGGGTCCTTGCATGAGGACAAGGGGGTCCTTGCACGAGGAGGGTCCTTGCAGAAGGACGAGGGGGGTCCTTGCATGAAAACAAGGGGGTCTTGAACCAGGGGGGTCCTTGCACGACGATGAGGGAGGTCCTTGCACGAGAACGAGGGGGCCTTGCACGAAAGGGTCCTTGCACGAGGAAATCGGGGGTCCTTGCACGAGGACGAGGTGGGTACTTGCACGAGGATGAGGGAGGTTCTTGCACGAGATCGAGGGGTCCTTGCACGAGGGGGTCCTTGCACGAGGAGGGTTCTTGCACAAGGACGAGGGGGGTCCTTGCACGAGAACGAGAGGGTCTTGCATGGGGGGTCCTTGCACGAGGACAATGGGGGGCCTTGCACGACGAGGGTTCTTGCTCGAGGACAAGGTGGTCCTTGCACGAGGATGAGGGAGGTCCTTGCATGAGAACGAGGGGGCCTTGCACGAGGGGGTCTTTGTACGAGGACGAGGGGGTCTTTGCATGAGGACAAGGAGGGTCCTTGCACGAGGATGAGGGAGGGACTTGCACGAGGACGAGGGGGTCCTTCCACCAGGAAAAGGGGGGTCCTTGCACGAGGAGGGTCCTTGCACGAGGATGAGGGGAGTCCTTGTACGAGAACAAGAGGGTCTTGCATGAGGGGGCACTTGCACGAGGATGAATGGGTCCTTCCACGAGGACAAACGAGGGTCCTTGCACGAGGACGAGGGGTTCCTTGCATGAGACCATGGGGGTCTTGCACGAGGAGGTCCTTGCACGAGGATGAGGGAGGTCCTTGCACGAGAACGAGGGGCCTTGCACGAGAAGGGCCCTTGTACGAGGACGAGGGGGTCCTTGCGCGAAAACCTGGGGGTCTTGCACGAGGGGGTCCTTGCACGAGAACGAGAGGGTCCTTGCACGAGGACGAGGGGGTCGTTGCACGAGGACGAGGGGGGTCGTTGCACGAGAACGAGGAGGGGGTCGTTGCACGAGGGGGGCTTGCACGAGGATGAGGGGGTCCTTGCACAAGGACGAGGGGGTCCTTGCACGAGGAGGGACCTTGCACGAGAACGAGAGGGTTTTTGCACGAGGACGAGGGGGGTCATTGCACGAGGACGAGGGGGGTCGTTGCACGAGAACGAGGAGGGGGTCGTTGCACGAGGGGGGGCTTGCACGAGGATGAGGGGGTCCTTGCACAAGGACGACAGGGTCCTTGCACGAGGACAAGGGGTCCTTGCACGAGGACAAGGGGTCCTTGCACGAGGAGGGACCTTGCACGAGAACGAGAGGCTCCTTGCACGAGGACGAGGGGGGTCGTTGCACGAGGACGAGGGGGGTCATTGCACAAGGACAAGGAGGGGGTCGTTGCACGAGGGGGGGCTTGCACGAGGATGAGGTTGTCCTTGCACAAGGACGACAGGGTCCTTGCACGAGGACAAGGGGTCCTTGCACGAGGACAAGGGGTCCTTGCACGAGGAGGGACCTTGCACGAGAACGAGAGGCTCCTTGCACGAGGACGAGGGGGGTCGTTGCACGAGGACGAGGGGGGTCATTGCACAAGGACAAGGAGGGGGGTCGTTGCACGAGGGGGGGCCTTGCACAAGGACAAGTGAGCCTTGCACGAGGACGAGGGGGTCCTTGCACGAGGACAAAGGGGTCCTTGCACGAGGATGAGGGAGGTCCTTGCACAAGGACGGTCCTTGCACAAGGACGAAGGGGCCCTTGCACGAGAACGAGGGGCCTTGCACGAGAAGGGCCCTTGCACGAGGATGAGGGGGTCCTTGCACAAGGACGAGGGGGTCCTTGCATGAGGACGAGGGGATCATTGCACAGGGACGAGGGAGTCCTTGCACGAGGACAATAGGGTCCTTGCACGAGGAGGGACATTGCACGAGAACGAGAGGGTCCTTGCACGAGGATGAGGGAGGTCATTGCACGAGGACGAGGGGGTCCTTGCGCGAAAACCTGGGGGTCTTGCACGAGGGGGTCCTTGCACGAAGACAAGGTGGGTCCTTGCACGAGGAGGGACCTTGCACGAGAACGAGAGGGTCCTTGCACGAGGACGAGGGGGTCGTTGCACGAGGACGAGGGGGGTCGTTGCACGAGAACGAGGAGGGGGTCGTTGCACGAGGGGGGCTTGCACGAGGATGAGGGGGTCCTTGCACAAGGACGAGGGGGTCCTTGCACGAGGAGGGACCTTGCACGAGAACGAGAGGGTTTTTGCACGAGGACGAGGGGGGTCGTTGCACGAGGACGAGGGGGGTCGTTGCACGAGAACGAGGAGGGGGTCGTTGCACGAGGGGGGGCTTGCACGAGGATGAGGGGGTCCTTGCACAAGGACGACAGGGTCCTTGCACGAGGACAAGGGGTCCTTGCACGAGGACAAGGGGTCCTTGCACGAGGAGGGACCTTGCACGAGAACGAGAGGCTCCTTGCACGAGGACGAGGGGGGTCGTTGCACGAGGACGAGGGGGGTCATTGCACAAGGACAAGGAGGGGGTCGTTGCACGAGGGGGGGCTTGCACGAGGATGAGGGGGTCCTTGCACAAGGACGACAGGGTCCTTGCACGAGGACAAGGGGTCCTTGCACGAGGACAAGGGGTCCTTGCACGAGGAGGGACCTTGCACGAGAACGAGAGGCTCCTTGCACGAGGACGAGGGGGGTCGTTGCACGAGGACGAGGGGGGTCATTGCACAAGGACAAGGAGGGGGTCGTTGCACGAGGGGGGGCCTTGCACAAGGACAAGTGAGCCTTGCACGAGGACGAGGGGGTCCTTGCACGAGGACAAAGGGGTCCTTGCACGAGGATGAGGGAGGTCCTTGCACAAGGACGGTCCTTGCACAAGGACGAAGGGGCCCTTGCACGAGAACGAGGGGCCTTGCACGAGAAGGGCCCTTGCACGAGGATGAGGGGGTCCTTGCACAAGGACGAGGGGGTCCTTGCATGAGGACGAGGGGATCATTGCACAGGGACGAGGGAGTCCTTGCACGAGGACAATAGGGTCCTTGCACGAGGAGGGACCTTGCACGAGAACGAGAGGGTCCTTGCACGAGGATGAGGGAGGTCATTGCACGAGGACGAGGGGGGTCGTTGCACGAGGACGAGGGGGGTCGTTGCACGAGGACGAGGGGTGGGTCGTTGCACGAGGGGGGCCTTGCACAAGGACAAGTGAGCCTTGCACGAGGACGAGGGTGTCCTTGCATGAGGACAAGGGGGTTCTTGAACGAGGATGAGGGAGGTCCTTGCACGAGGACGGACCTTGCACAAGGACGAGGGGGGTTCTTGCACGAGAACGAGGGGCCTTGCACGAGAAGGGCCCTTGTACGAGGACGAGGGGGTCCTTGCAGGAGGATGAGGGTTCTTGCACGAGGGGGACCTTGAACAGGGACGAGGGGGTCTTACACGAAGGGGTTCTTGCACGAGGACGAGGGGGTCATTGCACGGGGGCGAGGGAGTCCTTGCACGAGGACAAGGTGGGTCCTTGCACGAGGAGGGTGCTTGCACGAGGACGAGGGGGTCCTTGCACGAGGATGAGGGAGGTCCTTGCACGAGGACGGTCCTTGCACAAGGACGAGGGGGGTCCTTGCACGAGAACGAGGGGCCTTGCACGAGAAGGGCCCTTGTACGAGGACGAGGGGGTCCTTGCATGAGAACATGGGGGTCTTGCACGAGGGGGTCCTTGCACGAGGACGAGGGTGTCCTTGCACGAGGGGGTCCTTGCACGGGGACGAGGGAGTCCTTGCACGAGGACGAGGGGGTCCTTGCACGAGGAGGGACCTTGCACGAGAACGAGAGGGTTTTTGCACGAGGACGAGGGGGGGTCGTTGCACGAGGACGAGGGGGGTCATTGCACAAGGACAAGGAGGGGGTCGTTGCACGAGGACGAGGGGGGTCGTTGCACGAGAACGAGGAGGGGGTCGTTGCACGAGGGGGGCTTGCACGAGGATGAGGGGGTCCTTGCACAAGGACGAGGGGGGTCCTTGCACGAGGAGGGACCTTGCACGAGAACGAGAGGGTTTTTGCACGAGGACGAGGGGGGTCGTTGCACGAGGACGAGGGGGGTCGTTGCACGAGAACGAGGAGGGGGTCGTTGCACGAGGGGGGGCTTGCACGAGGATGAGGGGGTCCTTGCACAAGGACGACAGGGTCCTTGCACGAGGACAAGGGGTCCTTGCACGAGGAGGGACCTTGCACGAGAACGAGAGGCTCCTTGCACGAGGACGAGGGGGGTCGTTGCACGAGGACGAGCGGGGGCCATTGCACAAGGACAAGGAGGGGGTCGTTGCACGAGGGGGGCCTTGCACAAGGACAAGTGAGCCTTGCACGAGTACGAGGGGGTCCTTGCACGAGGACAAAGGGGTCCTTGCACGAGGATGAGGGAGGTCCTTGCACAAGGACGGTCCTTGCACAAGGACGAAGGGGCCCTTGTACGAGAACGAGGGGCCTTGCACGAGAAGGGCCCTTGCACGAGGATGAGGGGGTCCTTGCACAAGGACGAGGGGGTCCTTGCATGAGGACGAGGGGATCATTGCACAGGGACGAGGGAGTCCTTGCACGAGGACAATAGGGTCCTTGCACGAGGAGGGACCTTGCACGAGAACGAGAGGGTCCTTGCACGAGGATGAGGGAGGTCATTGCACGAGGACGAGGGGGGTCGTTGCACGAGGACGAGGGGGGTCGTTGCACGAGGACGAGGGGTGGGTCGTTGCACGAGGGGGGCCTTGCACAAGGACAAGTGAGCCTTGCACGAGGACGAGGGGTTCCTTGCATGAGACCATGGGGGTCTTGCACGAGGAGGTCCTTGCACGAGGATGAGGGAGGTCCTTGCACGAGAACGAGGGGCCTTGCACGAGAAGGGCCCTTGTACGAGGACGAGGGGGTCCTTGCATGAGGACAAAGGGGTCCTTGCACGAGGATGAGGGGGTCCTTGCATGAGGACAAAGGGGTCCTTGCACGAGGATGAGGGAGGTCCTTGCACGAGGACGGTCCTTGCACAAGGACGAGGGGGTCCTTGCACGAGAACGAGGGGCCTTGCACGAGAAGGGCCCTTGTACGAGGACGAGGGGGTCCTTGCATGGGAACATGGGGGTCTTGCACGAGGGGGTCCTTGCACGAGGACGAGGGTGTCCTTGCACGAGGATGAGGGAGGGACTTGCACGAGGACGAGGGGGTCCTTCTACCAGGAAAAGGGGGGTCCTTGCACGAGGAGGGTCCTTGCACGAGGATGAGGGGGGTGCTTGCACGAGAACGAGAGAGTCTTGCATGAGGGGGCCCTTGCAGGAGGACGAGGCAGTCCTTGCACGAGGACAAGGTGAGTCCTTGCAGGAGGATGAGGGGGTCCTTGCACAAGGACGAGGGGTCCTTGCACGAGGATGAGGGTTCTTGCACGAGGGGGTCCTTGAACAAAGACGAGGGGGTCTTACACGAGGGGGTCCTTGCACGAGGACGAGGGGGTCATTGCACAGGGACGAGGGGGTCCTTGCACGAGGACGAGGGGGTCCTTGCACGAGGGGGTCCTTGCAAAAGGAAGAAGGGTGGTCGTTGCACGTGGACGAGGGGTGGGTCGTTGCGCGAGGGGGGCCTTGCACAAGGACAAGTGAGCCTTGCACGAGGACGAGGCGGTCCTTGCACGAGGATAAGGGGGTGTCCTTGCACGAGGAAGGTCCTCGCACGAGGATGAGGGAGGTCCTTGCACGAGGATGAGTGAGGTCCTTGCACGAGAACGAGGGGGCCTTCCACGAGGGGTTCCTTGCACGAGGATGAATGGGTCCTTGCAGGAGGACAAGGGGGCCCTGGCTCGAGGAGGGTCCTTGCACGAGGAAGAGGGGTCCTTGCACGAGGATGAGGGAGGTCCTTGCACGAGAACGAGGGGGGCCTTGCACGAGGACAAGGAGGGTCCTTGCAGGAGGATGAGGGAGGGACTTGCACGAGGACGAGGGGGCCTTGCATGAGGACGAGGGGGTCGTTCCACGAGGAAAAGGGGGTCCTTGCACGAGGATGGTCCTTGCACAAGGATGAAGGGGGTCCTTGCACGAGAACGAGAGGGTCTTGCATGAGGGGGCCCTTGCAGGAGGACGAGGCGGTCCTTGGATGAGGACAACGTGGGTCCTTGCACGAGGAGGGTGCTTGCACGAGGATGAGGGGGTCCTTGCACAAGGACGAGGGGGTCCTTGCACGAGGATGAGGGGGTCCTTGCACAAGGACAAGGGGGTCCTTGCACGAGGATGAGGGGGTCCTTGCACAAGGACAAGGGGGTCCTTGCACGAGGACGAGGGGGGTCCTTGCATGAGGATGAGGGAAGTCCTTGCAGGAGAACTGAGGGGCCATACACGGGGGGGTCCTTGCACGAGGACAAGGTGGGTCCTTGCACGAGGAGGGTGCTTGCACGAGGACAAGGTGGGTCCTTGCACGAGGAGGGTGCTTGCACGAGCATTAGGGGGTCCTTGAACAAGGACGAGGGGGTCTTACACGAGGGGGGCCTTGCACGAGGACGAGGGGGTCATTGCACGGGGACGAGGGAGTCCTTGCACGAGGACGAGGGGGTCCTTGCATGAGGAGGGAACTTGCACGAGAACGAGAGGGTCCTTGCACGAGGACGAGGGGGGTCGTTGCACGAGGACAAGCGGGGCCCTGCATGAGGATGAGGGAGGTCCTTGCACGAGGATGGTCCTTGCACAAGGACGAGGGTGGTCCTTGCACGAGAACGAGGGGGTCTTGCATGAGGGGGCCCTTGCAGGAGGACGAGGCGGTCTTTGCACGAGGACAAGGTGGGTCCTTGCACGAGGAGGGTGCTTGCACGAGGATGAGGGGGTCCTTGCACAAGGACGAGGGGGTCCTTGCACGAGAACGATGGGGCCTTTCACGAGGGGGGTCTTTGCACGACGACGAGGGGGGCCTTGCACGAGGACAAGGAAGGTCCTTGCACAAGGATGAGGGAGGGACTTGCACGAGGACGAGGGGGCCTTGCACGAGGACGAGGGGGGTCGTTGCACGAGGACGAGGAGGGGGTTGTTGCACGAGGGGGGCCTTGCACAAGGACAAGGGGGTCTTTGAACAAGGATGAGTGAGGTCCTTGCACGAGGACGGACCTTGCACAAGGATGAGGGGGGTCCTTGCACGAGGACGAGGGGGTCCTTGCACGAGGATGAGGGTTCTTGCACGAGGGGGTCCTTGAAAAAGGACGAGGGGGTCTTACACGAGGGGGTTCTTGCACGAGGACGAGGGGGTCATTGCACGGGGACGAGGGAGTCCTTGCACGAGGACAAGGTGGGTCCTTGCACGAGGAGGGTGCTTGCACGAGAAGGGCCCTTGTACGAGGACGAGGGGGTCCTTGCATGAGAACATGGGGGTTTTGCACGAGGGTCCTTGCACGAGGACAAGCGGGGTCCTTGCACGAGGAGGGTCCTTGCAGAAGGACGAGGGGGGTCCTTGCATGAAAACAAGGGGGTCTTGAACCAGGGGGGTCCTTGCACGACGATGAGGGAGGTCCTTGCACGAGAACGAGGGGGCCTTGCACGAAAGGGTCCTTGCACGAGGAAATCGGGGGTCCTTGCACGAGGACGAGGTGGGTACTTGCACGAGGATGAGGGAGGTTCTTGCACGAGATCGAGGGGTCCTTGCACGAGGGGGTCCTTGCACGAGGAGGGTTCTTGCACAAGGACGAGGGGGGTCCTTGCACGAGAACGAGAGGGTCTTGCATGGGGGGTCCTTGCACGAGGACAATGGGGGGCCTTGCACGACGAGGGTTCTTGCTCGAGGACAAGGTGGTCCTTGCACGAGGATGAGGGAGGTCCTTGCATGAGAACGAGGGGGCCTTGCACGAGGGGGTCTTTGTACGAGGACGAGGGGGTCTTTGCATGAGGACAAGGAGGGTCCTTGCACGAGGATGAGGGAGGGACTTGCACGAGGACGAGGGGGTCCTTCCACCAGGAAAAGGGGGGTCCTTGCACGAGGAGGGTCCTTGCACGAGGATGAGGGGAGTCCTTGTACGAGAACAAGAGGGTCTTGCATGAGGGGGCACTTGCACGAGGATGAATGGGTCCTTCCACGAGGACAAACGAGGGTCCTTGCACGAGGACGAGGGGTTCCTTGCATGAGACCATGGGGGTCTTGCACGAGGAGGTCCTTGCACGAGGATGAGGGAGGTCCTTGCACGAGAACGAGGGGCCTTGCACGAGAAGGGCCCTTGTACGAGGACGAGGGGGTCCTTGCGCGAAAACCTGGGGGTCTTGCACGAGGGGGTCCTTGCACGAAGACAAGGTGGGTCCTTGCACGAGGAGGGACCTTGCACGAGAACGAGAGGGTCCTTGCACGAGGACAAGGGGGTCGTTGCACGAGGACGAGGGGGGTCGTTGCACGAGAACGAGGAGGGGGTCGTTGCACGAGGGGGGCTTGCACGAGGATGAGGGGGTCCTTGCACAAGGACGAGGGGGTCCTTGCACGAGGAGGGACCTTGCACGAGAACGAGAGGGTTTTTGCACGAGGACGAGGGGGGTCATTGCACGAGGACGAGGGGGGTCGTTGCACGAGAACGAGGAGGGGGTCGTTGCACGAGGGGGGGCTTGCACGAGGATGAGGGGGTCCTTGCACAAGGACGACAGGGTCCTTGCACGAGGACAAGGGGTCCTTGCACGAGGACAAGGGGTCCTTGCACGAGGAGGGACCTTGCACGAGAACGAGAGGCTCCTTGCACGAGGACGAGGTGGGTCGTTGCACGAGGACGAGGGGGGTCATTGCACAAGGACAAGGAGGGGGTCGTTGCACGAGGGGGGGCTTGCACGAGGATGAGGTTGTCCTTGCACAAGGACGACAGGGTCCTTGCACGAGGACAAGGGGTCCTTGCACGAGGAGGGACCTTGCACGAGAACGAGAGGCTCCTTGCACGAGGACGAGGGGGTCGTTGCACGAGGACGAGGGTGGTCATTGCACAAGGACAAGGAGGGGGTCGTTGCACGAGGGGGGTCCTTGCACAAAGACAAGTGAGCCTTGCACGAGGACGAGGGGGTCCTTGCACGAGGACAAAGGGGTCCTTGCACGAGGATGAGGGAGGTCCTTGCACAAGGACGGTCCTTGCACAAGGACGAAGGGGCCCTTGCACGAGAACGAGGGGCCTTGCACGAGAAGGGCCCTTGCACGAGGATGAGGGGGTCCTTGCACAAGGACGAGGGGGTCCTTGCATGAGGACGAGGGGATCATTGCACAGGGACGAGGGAGTCCTTGCACGAGGACTATAGGGTCCTTGCACGAGGAGGGACATTGCACGAGAACGAGAGGGTCCTTGCACGAGGACGAGGGGGTCGTTGCACGAGGACGAGGGGGGTCGTTGCACGAGAACGAGGAGGGGGTCGTTGCACGAGGGGGGCTTGCACGAGGATGAGGGGGTCCTTGCACAAGGACGAGGGGGTCCTTGCACGAGGAGGGACCTTGCACGAGAACGAGAGGGTTTTTGCACGAGGACGAGGGGGGTCGTTGCACGAGAACGAGGAGGGGGTCGTTGCACGAGGGGGGGCTTGCACGAGGATGAGGGGGTCCTTGCACAAGGACGACAGGGTCCTTGCACGAGGACAAGGGGTCCTTGCACGAGGACAAGGGGTCCTTGCACGAGGAGGGACCTTGCACGAGAACGAGAGGCTCCTTGCACGAGGACGAGGGGGGTCGTTGCACGAGGACGAGGGGGGTCATTGCACAAGGACAAGGAGGGGGTCGTTGCACGAGGGGGGGCTTGCACGAGGATGAGGTTTTCCTTGCACAAGGACGACAGGGTCCTTGCACGAGGACAAGGGGTCCTTGCACGAGCACAAGGGGTCCTTGCACGAGGAGGGACCTTGCACGAGAACGAGAGGCTCCTTGCACGAGGACGAGGGGGGTCGTTGCACGAGGACGAGGGGGTTCATTGCACAAGGACAAGGAGGGGGTCGTTGCACGAGGGGGGTCCTTGCACAAAGACAAGTGAGCCTTGCACGAGGACGAGGGGGTCCTTGCACGAGGACAAAGGGGTCCTTGCACGAGGATGAGGGAGGTCCTTGCACAAGGACGGTCCTTGCACAAGGACGAAGGGGCCCTTGCACGAGAACGAGGGGCCTTGCACGAGAAGGGCCCTTGCACGAGGATGAGGGGGTCCTTGCACAAGGACGAGGGGGTCCTTGCATGAGGACGAGGGGATCATTGCACAGGGACGAGGGAGTCCTTGCACGAGGACAATAGGGTCCTTGCACGAGGAGGGACATTGCACGAGAACGAGAGGGTCCTTGCACGAGGATGAGGGAGGTCCTTGCACGAGGACGAGGGGGTCCTTGCGCGAAAACCTGGGGGTCTTGCACGAGGGGGTCCTTGCACGAAGACAAGGTGGGTCCTTGCACGAGGAGGGACCTTGCACGAGAACGAGAGGGTCCTTGCACGAGGACGAGGGGGTCGTTGCACGAGGACGAGGGGGGTCGTTGCACGAGAACGAGGAGGGGGTCGTTGCACGAGGGGGGCTTGCACGAGGATGAGGGGGTCCTTGCACAAGGACGAGGGGGTCCTTGCACGAGGAGGGACCTTGCACGAGAACGAGAGGGTCCTTGCACGAGGATGAGGGAGGTCATTGCACGAGGACGAGGGGGGTCGTTGCACGAGGACGAGGGGGGTCGTTGCACGAGGACGAGGGGTGGGTCGTTGCACGAGGGGGGCCTTGCACAAGGACAAGTGAGCCTTGCACGAGGACGAGGGGTTCCTTGCATGAGACCATGGGGGTCTTGCACGAGGAGGTCCTTGCACGAGGATGAGGGAGGTCCTTGCACGAGAACGAGGGGCCTTGCACGAGAAGGGCCCTTGTACGAGGACGAGGGGGTCCTTGCGCGAAAACCTGGGGGTCTTGCACGAGGGGGTCCTTGCACGAAGACAAGGTGGGTCCTTGCACGAGGAGGGACCTTGCACGAGAACGAGAGGGTCCTTGCACGAGGACGAGGGGGTCGTTGCACGAGGACGAGGGGGGTCGTTGCACGAGAACGAGGAGGGGGTCGTTGCACGAGGGGGGCTTGCACGAGGATGAGGGGGTCCTTGCACAAGGACGAGGGGGTCCTTGCACGAGGAGGGACCTTGCACGAGAACGAGAGGGTTTTTGCACGAGGACGAGGGGGGTCGTTGCACGAGGACGAGGGGGGTCGTTGCACGAGAACGAGGAGGGGGTCGTTGCACGAGGGGGGGCTTGCACGAGGATGAGGGGGTCCTTGCACAAGGACGACAGGGTCCTTGCACGAGGACAAGGGGTCCTTGCACGAGGACAAGGGGTCCTTGCACGAGGAGGGACCTTGCACGAGAACGAGAGGCTCCTTGCACGAGGACGAGGGGGGTCGTTGCACGAGGACGAGGGGGGTCATTGCACAAGGACAAGGAGGGGGTCGTTGCACGAGGGGGGGCTTGCACGAGGATGAGGGGGTCCTTGCACAAGGACGACAGGGTCCTTGCACGAGGACAAGGGGGGTCCTTGCGCGAAAACCTGGGGTTCTTGCACGAGGGGGTCCTTGCACGAAGACAAGGTGGGTCCTTGCACGAGGAGGGACCTTGCACGAGAACGAGAGGGTCCTTGCACGAGGACGAGGGGGTCGTTGCACGAGGACGAGGGGGGTCGTTGCACGAGAACGAGGAGGGGGTCGTTGCACGAGGGGGGGCTTGCACGAGGATGAGGGGGTCCTTGCACAAGGACGACAGGGTCCTTGCACGAGGACAAGGGGTCCTTGCACGAGGACAAGGGGTCCTTGCACGAGGAGGGACCTTGCACGAGAACGAGAGGCTCCTTGCACGAGGACGAGGGGGGTCGTTGCACGAGGACGAGGGGGGTCATTGCACAAGGACAAGGAGGGGGTCGTTGCACGAGGGGGGGCTTGCACGAGGATGAGGGGGTCCTTGCACAAGGACGACAGGGTCCTTGCACGAGGACAAGGGGTCCTTGCACGAGGACAAGGGGTCCTTGCACGAGGAGGGACCTTGCACGAGAACGAGAGGCTCCTTGCACGAGGACGAGGGGGTCGTTGCACGAGGACGAGGGGGGTCATTGCACAAGGACAAGGAGGGGGTCGTTGCACGAGGGGGGGCCTTGCACAAGGACAAGTGAGCCTTGCACGAGGACGAGGGGGTCCTTGCACGAGGACAAAGGGGTCCTTGCACGAGGATGAGGGAGGTCCTTGCACAAGGACGGTCCTTGCACAAGGACGAAGGGGCCCTTGCACGAGAACGAGGGGCCTTGCACGAGAAGGGCCCTTGCACGAGGATGAGGGGGTCCTTGCACAAGGACGAGGGGGTCCTTGCATGAGGACGAGGGGATCATTGCACAGGGACGAGGGAGTCCTTGCACGAGGACAATAGGGTCCTTGCACGAGGAGGGACATTGCACGAGAACGAGAGGGTCCTTGCACGAGGATGAGGGAGGTCATTGCACGAGGACGAGGGGGTCCTTGCGCGAAAACCTGGGGGTCTTGCACGAGGGGGTCCTTGCACGAAGACAAGGTGGGTCCTTGCACGAGGAGGGACCTTGCACGAGAACGAGAGGGTCCTTGCACGAGGACGAGGGGGTCGTTGCACGAGGACGAGGGGGGTCGTTGCACGAGAACGAGGAGGGGGTCGTTGCACGAGGGGGGCTTGCACGAGGATGAGGGGGTCCTTGCACAAGGACGAGGGGGTCCTTGCACGAGGAGGGACCTTGCACGAGAACGAGAGGGTTTTTGCACGAGGACGAGGGGGGTCGTTGCACGAGGACGAGGGGGGTCGTTGCACGAGAACGAGGAGGGGGTCGTTGCACGAGGGGGTCTTGCACGAGGATGAGGGGGTCCTTGCACAAGGACGACAGGGTCCTTGCACGAGGACAAGGGGTCCTTGCACGAGGACAAGGGGTCCTTGCACGAGGAGGGACCTTGCACGAGAACGAGAGGCTCCTTGCACGAGGACGAGGGGGGTCGTTGCACGAGGACGAGGGGGGTCATTGCACAAGGACAAGGAGGGGGTCGTTGCACGAGGGGGGGCTTGCACGAGGATGAGGGGGTCCTTGCACAAGGACGACAGGGTCCTTGCACGAGGACAAGGGGGTCCTTGCGCGAAAACCTGGGGTTCTTGCACGAGGGGGTCCTTGCACGAAGACAAGGTGGGTCCTTGCACGAGGAGGGACCTTGCACGAGAACGAGAGGGTCCTTGCACGAGGACGAGGGGGTCGTTGCACGAGGACGAGGGGGGTCGTTGCACGAGAACGAGGAGGGGGTCGTTGCACGAGGGGGGCTTGCACGAGGATGAGGGGGTCCTTGCACAAGGACGAGGGGGTCCTTGCACGAGGAGGGACCTTGCACGAGAACGAGAGGGTTTTTGCACGAGGACGAGGGGGGTCGTTGCACGAGGACGAGGGGGGTCGTTGCACGAGAACGAGGAGGGGGTCGTTGCACGAGGGGGGGCTTGCACGAGGATGAGGGGGTCCTTGCACAAGGACGACAGGGTCCTTGCACGAGGACAAGGGGTCCTTGCACGAGGACAAGGGGTCCTTGCACGAGGAGGGACCTTGCACGAGAACGAGAGGCTCCTTGCACGAGGACGAGGGGGGTCGTTGCACGAGGACGAGGGGGGTCATTGCACAAGGACAAGGAGGGGGTCGTTGCACGAGGGGGGGCTTGCACGAGGATGAGGGGGTCCTTGCACAAGGACGACAGGGTCCTTGCACGAGGACAAGGGGTCCTTGCACGAGGACAAGGGGTCCCTGCACGAGGAGGGACCTTGCACGAGAACGAGAGGCTCCTTGCACGAGGACGAGGGGGGTCGTTGCACGAGGACGAGGGGGGTCATTGCACAAGGACAAGGAGGGGGTCGTTGCACGAGGGGGGGCCTTGCACAAGGACAAGTGAGCCTTGCACGAGGACGAGGGGGTCCTTGCACGAGGACAAAGGGGTCCTTGCACGAGGATGAGGGAGGTCCTTGCACAAGGACGGTCCTTGCACAAGGACGAAGGGGCCCTTGCACGAGAACGAGGGGGTCCTTGCACGAGGATGAGGGAGGTCATTGCACGAGGACGAGGGGGGTCCTTGCGCGAAAACCTGGGGGTCTTGCACGAGGGGGTCCTTGCACGAAGACAAGGTGGGTCCTTGCACGAGGAGGGACCTTGCACGAGAACGAGAGGGTCCTTGCACGAGGACGAGGGGGTCGTTGCACGAGGACGAGGGGGGTCGTTGCACGAGAACGAGGAGGGGGTCGTTGCACGAGGAGGGCTTGCACGAGGATGAGGGGGTCCTTGCACAAGGACGAGGGGGTCCTTGCACGAGGACAAGGGGTCCTTGCACGAGGACAAGGGGTCCTTGCACGAGGAGGGACCTTGCACGAGAACGAGAGGCTCCTTGCACGAGGACGAGGGGGGTCGTTGCACGAGGACGAGGGGGGTCATTGCACAAGGACAAGGAGGGGGTCGTTGCACGAGGGGGGGCTTGCACGAGGATGAGGGGGTCCTTGCACAAGGACGACAGGGTCCTTGCACGAGGACAAGGGGGTCCTTGTGCGAAAACCTGGGGGTCTTGCACGAGGGGGTCCTTGCACGAAGACAAGGTGGGCCCTTGCACGAGGAGGGACCTTGCACGAGAACGAGAGGGTCCTTGCACGAGGACGAGGGGGTCGTTGCACGAGGACGAGGGGGGTCGTTGCACGAGAACGAGGAGGGGGTCGTTGCACGAGGGGGGCTTGCACGAGGATGAGGGGGTCCTTGCACAAGGACGAGGGGGTCCTTGCACGAGGAGGGACCTTGCACGAGAACGAGAGGGTTTTTGCACGAGGACGAGGGGGGTCGTTGCACGAGGACGAGGGGTGGGTCGTTGCACGAGGGGGGCCTTGCACAAGGACAAGTGAGCCTTGCACGAGGACGAGGGTGTCCTTGCATGAGGACAAGGGGGTTCTTGAACGAGAATGAGGGAGGTCCTTGCACGAGGACGGACCTTGCACAAGGACGAGGGGGGTCCTTGCACGAGAACGAGGGGTCTTGCACGAGAAGGGCCCTTGTACGAGGACGAGGGGGTCCTTGCAGGAGGATGAGGGTTCTGGCACGAGGGGGACCTTGAACAGGGACGAGGGGGTCTTACACGAGGGGGTTCTTGCACGAGGACGAGGGGGTCATTGCACGGGGGCGAGGGAGTCCTTGCACGAGGACAAGGTGGGTCCTTGCACGAGGAGGGTGCTTGCACGAGGACGAGGGGTCCTTGCACGAGGATGAGGGAGGTCCTTGCACGAGGACGGTCCTTGCACAAGGACGAGGGGGGTACTTGCACGAGAACGAGGGGCCTTGCACGAGAAGGGCCCTTGTACGAGGACGAGGGGGTCCTTGCATGAGAACATGGGGGTCTTGCACGAGGGGGTCCTTGCACGAGGACGAGGGTGTCCTTGCACGAGGGGGTCCTTGCACGGGGACGAGGGAGTCCTTGCACGAGGACGAGGGGGTCCTTGCACGAGGAGGGACCTTGCACGAGAACGAGAGGGTTTTTGCACGAGGACGAGGGGGGTCGTTGCACGAGGACGAGGGGGGTCATTGCACAAGGACAAGGAGGGGGTCGTTGCACGAGGACGAGGGGGGTCGTTGTACGAGAACGAGGAGGGGGTCGTTGCACGAGGGGGGCTTGCACGAGGATGAGGGGGTCCTTGCACAAGGACGAGGGGGTCCTTGCACGAGGAGGGACCTTGCACGAGAACGAGAAAGTTTTTGCACGAGGACGAGGGGGGTCGTTGCACGAGGACGAGGGGGGTCGTTGCACGAGAACGAGGAGGGGGTCGTTGCACGAGGGGGGGCTTGCACGAGGATGAGTAGGTCCTTGCACAAGGACGACAGGGTCCTTGCACGAGGACAAGGGGTCCTTGCACGAGGAGAAGGGGTCCTTGCACGAGGAGGGACCTTGCACGAGAACGAGAGGCTCCTTGCACGAGGACGAGGGGGGTCGTTGCACGAGGACGAGGGGGGTCATTGCACAAGGACAAGGAGGGGGTCGTTGCACGAGGGGGGGCTTGCACGAGGATGAGGGGGTCCTTGCACAAGGACGACAGGGTCCTTGCACGAGGACAAGGGGTCCTTGCACGAGGACAAGGGGTCCTTGCACGAGGAGGGACCTTGCACGAGAACGAGAGGCTCCTTGCACGAGGACGAGGGGGGTCATTGCACGAGAACGAGGAGGGGGTCGTTGCACGAGGGGGGCTTGCACGAGGATGAGGGGGTCCTTGCACAAGGACGAGGGGGTCCTTGCACGAGGAGGGACCTTGCACGAGAACGAGAGGGTTTTTGCACGAGGACGAGGGGGGTCGTTGCACGAGGACGAGGGGGGTCGTTGCACGAGAACGAGGAGGGGGTCGTTGCACGAGGGGGGGCTTGCACGAGGATGAGGGGGTCCTTGCACAAGGACGACAGGGTCCTTGCACGAGGACAAGGGGTCCTTGCACGAGGACAAGGGGTCCTTGCACGAGGAGGGACCTTGCACGAGAACGAGAGGCTCCTTGCACGAGGACGAGGGGGGTCGTTGCACGAGGACGAGGGGGGTCATTGCACAAGGACAAGGAGGGTGTCGTTGCACGAGGGGGGCTTGCACGAGGATGAGGGTGTCCTTGCACAAGGACGACAGGGTCCTTGCACGAGGACAAGGGGTCCTTGCACGAGGACAAGGGGTCCTTGCACGAGGAGGGACCTTGCACGAGAACGAGAGGCTCCTTGCACGAGGACGAGGGGGGTCGTTGCACGAGGACGAGGGGGGTCATTGCACAAGGACAAGGAGGGGGTCGTTGCACGAGGGGGGGCCTTGCACAAGGACAAGTGAGCCTTGCACGAGGACGAGGGGGTCCTTGCACGAGGACAAAGGGGTCCTTGCACGAGGATGAGGGAGGTCCTTGCACAAGGACGATCCTTGCACAAGGACGAAGGGGCCCTTGCACGAGAACGAGGGGCCTTGCACGAGAAGGGCCCTTGCACGAGGATGAGGGGGTCCTTGCACAAGGACGAGGGGGTCCTTGCATGAGGACGAGGGGATCATTGCACAGGGACGAGGGAGTCCTTGCACGAGGACAATAGGGTCCTTGCACGAGGAGGGACATTGCACGAGAACGAGAGGGTCCTTGCACGAGGATGAGGGAGGTCATTGCACGAGGACGAGGGGGGTCCTTGCGCGAAAACCTGGGGGTCTTGCACGAGGGGGTCCTTGCACGAAGAAAAGGTGGGTCCTTGCACGAGGAGGGACCTTGCACGAGAACGAGAGGGTCCTTGCACGAGGACGAGGGGGTCGTTGCACGAGGACGAGGGGGGTCGTTGCACGAGAACGAGGAGGGGGTCGTTGCACGAGGAGGGCTTGCACGAGGATGAGGGGGTCCTTGCACAAGGACGAGGGGGTCCTTGCACGAGGAGGGACCTTGCACGAGGATGAGGGGGTCCTTGCACGAGGACGAGGGGGTCCTTGCACGAGGACGAGGGGGTCCTTGCACAAGGACGAGGGGGTCCTTGCATGAGGACGAGGGGATCATTGCACAGGGACAATAGGGTCCTTGCACGAGGAGGGACATTGCACGAGAACGAGAGGGTCCTTGCACGAGGACGAGGGGGGTCCTTGCGCGAAAACCTGGGGGTCTTGCACGAGGGGGTCCTTGCACGAAGACAAGGTGGGTCCTTGCACGAGGAGGGACCTTGCACGAGAACGAGAGGGTCCTTGCACGAGGACGAGGGGGTCGTTGCACGAGGACGAGGGGGGTCGTTGCACGAGAACGAGGAGGGGGTCGTTGCACGAGGGGGGCTTGCACGAGGATGAGGGGGTCCTTGCACAAGGACGAGGGGGTCCTTGCACGAGGAGGGACCTTGCACGAGGACGAGGGGAGTCGTTGCACGAGGACGAGGGGGGTCGTTGCACGAGGACGAGGGGGGTCGTTGCACGAGGACGAGGAGGGGGTCGTTGCACGAGGGGGGGCTTGCACGAGGATGAGGGGGTCCTTGCACAAGGACGACAGGGTCCTTGCACGAGGACACGGGGTCCTTGCACGATTACAAGGGGTCCTTGCACGAGGAGGGACCTTGCACGAGAACGAGAGGCTCCTTGCACGAGGACGAGGGGGGTCGTTGCACGAGGACGAGGGGGGTCATTGCACAAGGACAAGGAGGGGGTCGTTGCACGAGGGGGGGCTTGCACGAGGATGAGGGGGTCCTTGCACAAGGACGACAGGGTCCTTGCACGAGGACGAGGGGTCCTTGCACGAGGACAAGGGGTCCTTGCACGAGGAGGGACCTTGCACGAGAACGAGAGGCTCCTTGCACGAGGACGAGGGGGTCGTTGCACGAGGACGAGGGGGGTCATTGCACAAGGACAAGGAGGGGGTCGTTGCACGAGGACAAGTGAGCCTTGCACGAGGACGAGGGGGTCCTTGCACGAGGACAAAGGGGTCCTTGCACGAGGATGAGGGAGGTCCTTGCACAAGGACGGTCCTTGCACAAGGACGAAGGGGCCCTTGCACGAGAACGAGGGGCCTTGCACGAGAAGGGCCCTTGCACGAGGATGAGGGGGTCCTTGCACAAGGACGAGGGGGTCCTTGCATGAGGACGAGGGGATCATTGCACAGGGACGAGGGAGTCCTTGCACGAGGACAATAGGGTCCTTGCACGAGGAGGGACCTTGCACGAGAACGAGAGGGTCCTTGCACGAGGATGAGGGAGGTCATAACACGAGGACGAGGGGGGTCGTTGCACGAGGACGAGGGGTGGGTCGTTGCACGAGGGGGGCCTTGCACAAGGACAAGTGAGCCTTGCACGAGGACGAGGGGGTCCTTGCATGAGGACAAGGGGGTTCTTGAACGAGGATGAGGGAGGTCCTTGCACGAGGACGGACCTTGCACAAGGACGAGGGGGGTCCTTGCACGAGAACGAGGGGCCTTGCACGAGAAGGGCCCTTGTACGAGGACGAGGGGGTCCTTGCAGGAGGATGAGGGTTCTTGCACGAGGGGGACCTTGAACAGGGACGAGGGGGTCTTACACGAGGGGGTTCTTGCACGAGGACGAGGGGGTCATTGCACGGGGGCGAGGGAGTCCTTGCACGAGGACAAGGTGGGTCCTTGCACGAGGAGGGTGCTTGCACGAGGACGAGGGGGTCCTTGCACGAGGATGAGGGAGGTCCTTGCACGAGGACGGTCCTTGCACAAGGACGAGGGGGGTCCTTGCACGAGAACGAGGGGCCTTGCACGAGAAGGGCCCTTGTACGAGGACGAGGGGGTCCTTGCATGAGAACATGGGGGTCTTGCACGAGGGGGTCCTTGCACGAGGACGAGGGTGTCCTTGCACGAGGGGGTCCTTGCACGGGGACGAGGGAGTCCTTGCACGAGGACGAGGGGGTCCTTGCACGAGGAGGGACCTTGCACGAGAACGAGAGGGTTTTTGCACGAGGACGAGGGGGGTCGTTGCACGAGCACGAGGGGGGTCATTGCACAAGGACAAGGAGGGGGTCGTTGCACGAGGACGAGGGGGGTCGTTGCACGAGAACGAGGAGGGGGTCGTTGCACGAGGGGGGCTTGCACGAGGATGAGGGGGTCCTTGCACAAGGACGAGGGGGTCCTTGCACGAGGAGGGACCTTGCACGAGAACGAGAGGGTTTTTGCACGAGGACGAGGGGGGTCGTTGCACGAGGACGAGGGGGGTCGTTGCACGAGAACGAGGAGGGGGTCGTTGCACGAGGGGGGGTTTGCACGAGGATGAGGGGGTCCTTGCACAAGGACGACAGGGTCCTTGCACGAGGACAAGGGGTCCTTGCACGAGGAGAAGGGGTCCTTGCACGAGGCGGGACCTTGCACGAGAACGAGAGACTCCTTGCACGAGGACGAGGGGGGTCGTTGCACGAGGACGAGGGGGGTCATTGCACAAGGACAAGGAGGGGGTCGTTGCACGAGGAGGGGCTTGCACGAGGATGAGGGGGTCCTTGCACAAGGACGACAGGGTCCTTGCACGAGGACAAGGGGTCCTTGCACGAGGACAAGGGGTCCTTGCACGAGGAGGGACCTTGCACGAGAACGAGAGGCTCCTTGCACGAGGACGAGGGGGGTCGTTGCACGAGGACGAGCGGGGGCCATTGCACAAGGACAAGGAGGGGGTCGTTGCACGAGGGGGGCCATTGCACAAAGACAAGTGAGCCTTGCACGAGGACGAGGGGGTCCTTGCACGAGGACAAAGGGGTCCTTGCACGAGGATGAGGGGGTCCTTGCACAAGGACGAGGGGGTCCTTGCATGAGGACGAGGGGATCATTGCACAGGGACGAGGGAGTCCTTGCACGAGGACAATAGGGTCCTTGCACGAGGAGGGACATTGCACGAGAACGAGAGGGTCCTTGCACGAGGATGAGGGAGGTCATTGCACGAGGACGAGGGGGTCCTTGCGCGAAAACCTGGGGGTCTTGCACGAGGGGGTCCTTGCACGAAGACAAGGTGGGTCCTTGCACGAGGAGGGACCTTGCACGAGAACGAGAGGGTCCTTGCACGAGGACGAGGGGTCCTTGCACGAAGACAAGGTGGGTCCTTGCACGAGGAGGGACCTTGGACGAGAACGAGAGGGTCCTTGCACGAGGACGAGGGGGTCGTTGCACGAGGACGAGGGGGGTCGTTGCACGAGAACGAGGAGGGGGTCGTTGCACGAGGGGGGCTTGCACGAGGATGAGGGGGTCCTTGCACAAGGACGAGGGGGTCCTTGCACGAGGAGGGACCTTGCACGAGAACGAGAAAGTTTTTGCACGAGGACGAGGGGGGTCGTTGCACGAGGACGAGGGGGGTCGTTGCACGAGAACGAGGAGGGGGTCGTTGCACGAGGGGGGGCTTGCACGAGGATGAGGGGGTCCTTGCACAAGGACGACAGGGTCCTTGCACGAGGACAAGGGGTCCTTGCACGAGGACAAGGGGTCCTTGCACGAGGAGGGACCTTGCACGAGAACGAGAGGCTCCTTGCACGAGGACGAGGGGGGTCGTTGCACGAGGACGAGGGGGGTCATTGCACAAGGACAAGGAGGGGGTCGTTGCACGAGGGGGGGCCTTGCACAAGGACAAGTGAGCCTTGCACGAGGACGAGGGGGTCCTTGCACGAGGACAAAGGGGTCCTTGCACGAGGATGAGGGAGGTCCTTGCACAAGGACGGTCCTTGCACAAGGACGAAGGGGCCCTTGCACGAGAACGAGGGGTCTTGCACGAGAAGGGCCCTTGCACGAGGATGAGGGGGTCCTTGCACAAGGACGAGGGGGGCCTTGCATGAGGACGAGGGGATCATTGCACAGGGACGAGGGAGTCCTTGCACGAGGACAATAGGGTCCTTGCACGAGGAGGGACCTTGCACGAGAACGAGAGGGTCCTTGCACGAGGATGAGGGAGGTCATTGCACGAGGACGAGGGGGGTCGTTGCACGAGGACGAGGGGGGTCGTTGCACGAGGACGAGGGGTGGGTCGTTGCACGAGGGGGGCCTTGCACAAGGACAAGTGAGCCTTGCACGAGGACGAGGGGGTCCTTGCATGAGGACAAGGGGGTTCTTGAACGAGGATGAGGGAGGTCCTTGCACGAGGACGGACCTTGCACAAGGACGAGGGGGGTCCTTGCACGAGAACGAGGGGCCTTGCACGAGAAGGGCCCTTGTACGAGGACGAGGGGGTCCTTGCAGGAGGATGAGGGTTCTTGCACGAGGGGGACCTTGAACAGGGACGAGGGGGTCTTACACGAGGGGGTTCTTGCACGAGGACGAGGGGGTTATTGCACGGGGGCGAGGGAGTCCTTGCACGAGGACAAGGTGGGTCCTTGCACGAGGAGGGTGCTTGCACGAGGACGAGGGGGTCCTTGCACGAGGATGAGGGAGGTCCTTGCACGAGGACGGTCCTTGCACAAGGACGAGGGGGGTCCTTGCACGAGAACGAGGGGCCTTGCACGAGAAGGGCCCTTGTACGAGGACGAGGGGGTCCTTGCATGAGAACATGGGGGTCTTGCACGAGGGGGTCCTTGCACGAGGACGAGGGTGTCCTTGCACGAGGGGGTCCTTGCACGGGGACGAGGGAGTCCTTGCACGAGGACGAGGGGGTCCTTGCACGAGGAGGGACCTTGCACGAGAACGAGAGGGTTTTTGCACGAGGACGAGGGGGGTCGTTGCACGAGCACGAGGGGGGTCATTGCACGAGAACGAGGGGGGTCGTTGCACGAGGGGGGCTTGCACGAGGATGAGGGGGTCCTTGCACAAGGACAAGGGGGTCCTTGCACGAGGAGGGACCTTGCACGAGAACGAGAGGGTTTTTGCACGAGGACGAGGGGGGTCGTTGCACGAGGACGAGGGGGGTCGTTGCACGAGAACGAGGAGGGGGTCGTTGCACGAGGGGGGGCTTGCACGAGGATGAGGGGGTCCTTGCACAAGGACGACAGGGTCCTTGCACGAGGACAAGGGGTCCTTGCACGAGGAGAAGGGGTCCTTGCACGAGGAGGGACCTTGCACGAGAACGAGAGGCTCCTTGCACGAGGACGAGGGGGGTCGTTGCACGAGGACGAGGGTGGTCATTGCACAAGGACAAGGAGGGGGTCGTTGCACGAGGGGGGGCTTGCACGAGGATGAGGGGGTCCTTGCACAAGGACGACAGGGTCCTTGCACGAGGACAAGGGGTCCTTGCACGAGGACAAGGGGTCCTTGCACGAGGAGGGACCTTGCACGAGAACGAGAGGCTCCTTGCACGAGGACGAGGGGGGTCATTGCACGAGGACGAGGGGGGTCATTGCACAAGGACAAGGAGGGGGTCGTTGCACGAGGGGGGGCCTTGCACAAGGACAAGTGAGCCTTGCACGAGGACGAGGGGGTCCTTGCACGAGGACAAAGGGGTCCTTGCACGAGGATGAGGGAGGTCCTTGCACAAGGACGGTCCTTGCACAAGGACGAAGGGGCCCTTGCACGAGAACGAGGGGCCTTGCACGAGAAGGGCCCTTGCACGAGGATGAGGGGGTCCTTGCACAAGGACGAGGGGGTCCTTGCATGAGGACGAGGGGATCATTGCACAGGGACGAGAGAGTCCTTGCACGAGGACAATAGGGTCCTTGCACGAGGAGGGACATTGCACGAGAACGAGAGGGTCCTTGCACGAGGATGAGGGAGGTCATTGCACGAGGACGAGGGGGTCCTTGCGCGAAAACCTGGGGGTCTTGCACGAGGGGGTCCTTGCACGAAGACAAGGTGGGTCCTTGCACGAGGAGGGACCTTGCACGAGAACGAGAGGGTCCTTGCACGAGGACGAGGGGGTCGTTGCACGAGGACGAGGGGGGTCGTTGCACGAGAACGAGGAGGGGGTCGTTGCACGAGGGGGGCTTGCACGAGGATGAGGGGGTCCTTGCACAAGGACGAGGGGGTCCTTGCACGAGGAGGGACCTTGCACGAGAACGAGAAAGTTTTGCACGAGGACGAGGGCGGTCGTTGCACGAGGACGAGGGGGGTCGTTGCACGAGAACGAGGAGGGGGTCGTTGCACGAGGGGGGGCTTGCACGAGGATGAGTAGGTCCTTGCACAAGGACGACAGGGTCCTTGCACGAGGACAAGGGGTCCTTGCACGAGGACAAGGGGTCCTTGCACGAGGAGGGACCTTGCACGAGAACGAGAGGCTCCTTGCACGAGGACGAGGGGGGTCGTTGCACGAGGACGAGGGAGGTCATTGCACAAGGACAAGGAGGGGGTCGTTGCACGAGGGGGGGCTTGCACGAGGATGAGGGGGTCCTTGCACAAGGACGACAGGGTCCTTGCACGAGGACAAGGGGTCCTTGCACGAGGACAAGGGGTCCTTGCACGAGGAGGGACCTTGCACGAGAACGAGAGGCTCCTTGCACGAGGACGAGGGGGGTCGTTGCACGAGGACGAGGGGGGTCATTGCACAAGGACAAGGAGGGGGTCGTTGCACGAGGGGGGGCCTTGCACAAGGACAAGTGAGCCTTGCACGAGGACGAGGGGGTCCTTGCACGAGGACAAAGGGGTCCTTGCACGAGGATGAGGGAGGTCCTTGCACAAGGACGGTCCTTGCACAAGGACGAAGGGGCCCTTGCACGAGAACGAGGGGCCTTGCACGAGAAGGGCCCTTGCACGAGGATGAGGGGGTCCTTGCACAAGGACGAGGGGGTCCTTGCATGAGGACGAGGGGATCATTGCACAGGGACGAGGGAGTCCTTGCACGAGGACAATAGGGTCCTTGCACGAGGAGGGACCTTGCACGAGAACGAGAGGGTCCTTGCACGAGGATGAGGGAGGTCATTGCACGAGGACGAGGGGGGTCGTTGCACGAGGACGAGGGGGGTCGTTGCACGAGGACGAGGGGTGGGTCGTTGCACGAGGGGGGCCTTGCACAAGGACAAGTGAGCCTTGCACGAGGACGAGGGGTTCCTTGCATGAGACCATGGGGGTCTTGCACGAGGAGGTCCTTGCACGAGGATGAGGGAGGTCCTTGCACGAGAACGAGGGGCCTTGCACGAGAAGGGCCCTTGCACGAGGATGAGGGGGTCCTTGCACAAGGACGAGGGGGTCCTTGCATGAGGACGAGGGGATCATTGCACAGGGACGAGGGAGTCCTTGCACGAGGACAATAGGGTCCTTGCACGAGGACGAGGGGGTCGTTGCACGAGGACGAGGGGGGTCGTTGCACGAGAACGAGGAGGGGGTCGTTGCACGAGGGGGGCTTGCACGAGGATGAGGGGGTCCTTGCACAAGGACGAGGGGGTCCTTGCACGAGGAGGGACCTTGCACGAGAACGAGAGGGTTTTTGCACGAGGACGAGGGGGGTCGTTGCACGAGGACGAGGGGGGTCGTTGCACGAGAACGAGGAGGGGGTCGTTGCACGAGGGGGGGCTTGCACGAGGATGAGGGGGTCCTTGCACAAGGACGACAGGGTCCTTGCACGAGGACAAGGGGTCCTTGCACGAGGACAAGGGGTCCTTGCACGAGGAGGGACCTTGCACGAGAACGAGAGGCTCCTTGCACGAGGACGAGGGGGGTCGTTGCACGAGGACGAGGGGGGTCATTGCACAAGGACAAGGAGGGGGTCGTTGCACGAGGGGGGGCTTGCACGAGGATGAGGGGGTCCTTGCACAAGGACGACAGGGTCCTTGCACGAGGACAAGGGGTCCTTGCACGAGGACAAGGGGTCCTTGCACGAGGAGGGACCTTGCACGAGAACGAGAGGCTCCTTGCACGAGGACGAGGGGGGTCGTTGCACGAGGACGAGGGGGGTCATTGCACAAGGACAAGGAGGGGGTCGTTGCACGAGGGGGGCCTTGCACAAGGACAAGTGAGCCTTGCACGAGGACGAGGGGGTCCTTGCACGAGGACAAAGGGGTCCTTGCACGAGGATGAGGGAGGTCCTTGCGCAAGGACGGTCCTTGCACAAGGACGAAGGGGCCTTGCACGAGAACGAGGGGTCTTGCACGAGAAGGGCCCTTGCACGAGGATGAGGGGGTCCTTGCACAAGGACGAGGGGGTCCTTGCATGAGGACGAGGGGATCATTGCACAGGGACGAGGGAGTCCTTGCACGAGGACAATAGGGTCCTTGCACCAGGAGGGACCTTGCACGAGAACGAGAGGTCCTTGCACGAGGATGAGGGAGGTCATTGCACGAGGACGAGGGGGTCCTTGCGCGAAAACCTGGGGGTCTTGCACGAGGGGGTCCTTGCACGAAGACAAGGTGGGTCCTTGCACGAGGAGGGACCTTGCACGAGAACGAGAGGGTCCTTGCACGAGGACGAGGGGGTCGTTGCACGAGGACGAGGGGGTCGTTGCACGAGAACGAGGAGGGGGTCGTTGCACGAGGGGGGCTTGCACGAGGATGAGGGGGTCCTTGCACAAGGACGAGGGGGTCCTTGCACGAGGAGGGACCTTGCACGAGAACGAGAGGGTTTTTGCACGAGGACGAGGGGGGTCGTTGCACGAGGACGAGGGGGTCGTTGCACGAGAACGAGGAGGGTGTCGTTGCACGAGGGGGGGCTTGCACGAGGATGAGGGGGTCCTTGCACAAGGACGACAGGGTCCTTGCACGAGGACAAGGGGTCCTTGCACGAGGACAAGGGGTCCTTGCACGAGGAGGGACCTTGCACGAGAACGAGAGGCTCCTTGCACGAGACGAGGGGGGTCGTTGCACGAGGACGAGGGGGGTCATTGCACAAGGACAAGGAGGGGGTCGTTGCACGAGGGGGGGCTTGCACGAGGATGAGGGGGTCCTTGCACAAGGACGACAGGGTCCTTGCACGAGGACAAGGGGGTCCTTGCGCGAAAACCTGGGGGTCTTGCACGAGGGGGTCCTTGCACGAAGACAAGGTGGGTCCTTGCACGAGGAGGGACCTTGCACGAGAACGAGAGTGTCCTTGCACGAGGACGAGGGGGTCGTTGCACGAGGACGAGGGGGGTCGTTGCACGAGAACGAGGAGGGGGTCGTTGCACGAGGGGGGCTTGCACGAGGATGAGGGGGTCCTTGCACAAGGACGAGGGGGTCCTTGCACGAGGAGGGACCTTGCACGAGGAGGGACCTTGCACGAGAACGAGAGGCTCCTTGCACGAGGACGAGGGGGGTCGTTGCACGAGGACGAGGGGGTCATTGCACAAGGACAAGGAGGGGGTCGTTGCACGAGGGGGGGCTCTGCCACGAGGACAAGTGAGCCTTGCACGAGGACGAGGGGGTCCTTGCACGAGGACAAAGGGGTCCTTGCACGAGGATGAGGGAGGTCCTTGCACAAGGACGGTCCTTGCACAAGGACGAAGGGGCCCTTGCACGAGAACGAGGGGCCTTGCACTAGAAGGGCCCTTGCACGAGGATGAGGGGGTCCTTGCACAAGGACGAGGGGGTCCTTGCATGAGGACGAGGGGATCATTGCACAGGGACGAGGGAGTCCTTGCACGAGGACAATAGGGTCCTTGCACGAGGAGGGACATTGCACGAGAACGAGAGGGTCCTTGCACGAGGATGAGGGAGGTCATTGCACGAGGACGAGGGGGGTCCTTGCGCGAAAACCTGGGGGTCTTGCACGAGGGGGTCCTTGCACGAAGACAAGGTGGGTCCTTGCACGAGGAGGGACCTTGCACGAGAACGAGAGGGTCCTTGCACCAGGACGAGGGGGTCGTTGCACGAGGACGAGGGGGGTCGTTGCACGCGAACGAGGAGGGGGTCGTTGCACGAGGGGGGCTTGCACGAGGATGAGGGGTCCTTGCACAAGGACATGGGGGTCCTTGCACGAGGAGGGACCTTGCACGAGAACGAGAGGGTTTTTGCACGAGGACGAGGGGAGTCGTTCCACGAGGACGAGGGGGGTCGTTGCACGAGGACGAGGGGGGTCGTTGCACGAGAACGAGGAGGGGGTCGTTGCACGAGGGGGGCTTGCACGAGGATGAGGGGGTCCTTGCACAAGGACGACAGGGTCCTTGCACGAGGACAAGGGGTCCTTGCACGAGGAGGGACCTTGCACGAGAACGAGAGGCTCCTTGCACGAGGACGAGGGGGGTCGTTGCACGAGGACGAGGGGGGTCATTGCACAAGGACAAGGAGGGGGTCGTTGCACGAGGGGGGGCCTTGCACAAGGACAAGTGAGCCTTGCACGAGGACGAGGGGGTCCTTGCACGAGGACAAAGGGGTCCTTGCACGAGGATGAGGGAGGTCCTTGCACAAGGACGGTCCTTGCACAAGGACGAAGGGGCCCTTGTACGAGAACGAGGGGCCTTGCACGAGAAGGGCCCTTGCACGAGGATGAGGGGGTCCTTGCACAAGGACGAGGGGTCCTTGCATGAGGACGAGGGGATCATTGCACAGGGACGAGGGAGTCCTTGCACGAGGACAATAGGGTCCTTGCACGAGGAGGGACATTGCACGAGAACGAGAGGGTCCTTGCACGAGGGATGAGGGAGGTCATTGTACGAGGACGAGGGGGTCCTTGCGCGAAAACCCGGGGGTCTTGCACGAGGGGGTCCTTGCACGAAGGCAAGGTGGGTCCTTGCACGAGGAGGGACCTTGCACGAGGACGAGGGGGGTCGTTGCACGAGGACGAGGGGGGTCGTTGCACGAGAACGAGGAGGGGGTCGTTGCACGAGGGGGGGCTTGCACGAGGATGAGGGGGTCCTTGCACAAGGACTACAGGGTCCTTGCACGAGGACAAGGGGTCCTTGCACGAGGAGGGACCTTGCACGAGAACGAGAGGCTCCTTGCACGAGGACGAGGGGGGTCGTTGCACGAGGACGAGGGGGGTCATTGCACAAGGACAAGGAGGGGGTCGTTGCACTAGGGGGGGCTTGCACGAGGATGAGGGGCTCCTTGCACAAGGACGACAGGGTCCTTGCACGAGGACAAGGGGTCCTTGCACGAGGACAAGGGGTCCTTGCACGAGGAGGGACCTTGCACGAGAACGAGAGGCTCCTTGCACGAGGACGGGGGGGGTCGTTGCACGAGGACGAGGGGGGTCATTGCACAAGGACAAGGAGGGGGTCGTTGCACGAGGGGGGGCCTTGCACAAGGACAAGTGAGCCTTGCACGAGGACGAGGGGGTCCTTGCACGAGGACAAAGGGGTCCTTGCACGAGGATGAGGGAGGTCCTTGCACAAGGACGGTCCTTGCACAAGGACGAAGGGGCCCTTGCACGAGAATGAGGGGCCTTGCACGAGAAGGGCCCTTGCACGAGGATGAGGGGGTCCTTGCACAAGGACGAGGGGGTCCTTGCATGAGGACGAGGGGATCATTGCACAGGGACGAGGGAGTCCTTGCACGAGGACAATAGGGTCCTTGCACGAGGAGGGACATTGCACGAGAACGAGAGGGTCCTTGCACGAGGATGAGGGAGGTCATTGCACGAGGACGAGGGGGTCCTTGCGCGAAAACCTGGGGGTCTTGCACGAGGGGGTCCTTGCACGAAGACAAGGTGGGTCCTTGCACGAGGAGGGACCTTGCACGAGAACGAGAGGGTCCTTGCACGAGGACGAGGGGGTCGTTGCACGAGGACGAGGGGGGTCGTTGCACGAGAACGAGGAGGGGGTCGTTGCACGAGGCGGGCTTGCACGAGGATGAGGGGGTCCTTGCACAAGGACGAGGGGGTCCTTGCACGAGGAGAGACCTTGCACGAGAACGAGAGGGTTTTTGCACGAGGACGAGGGGGGTCGTTGCACGAGGACGAGGGGGGTCGTTGCACGAGAACGAGGAGGGGGTCGTTGCACGAGGGGGGGCTTGCACGAGGATGAGGGGGTCCTTGCACAAGGACGACAGGGTCCTTGCACGAGGACAAGGGGTCCTTGCACGAGGACAAGGGGTCCTTGCACGAGGAGGGACCTTGCACGAGAACGAGAGGCTCCTTGCACGAGGACGAGGGGGGTCGTTGCACGAGGACGAGGGGGGTCGTTGCACGAGAACGAGGAGGGGGTCGTTGCACGAGGGGGGGCTTGCACGAGGATGAGGGGGTCCTTGCACAAGGACGACAGGGTCCTTGCACGAGGACAAGGGGTCCTTGCACGAGGACAAGGGGTCCTTGCACGAGGAGGGACCTTGCACGAGAACAAGAGGCTCCTTGCACGAGGACGAGGGGGGTTGTTGCACGAGGACGAGGGGGGTCATTGCACAAGGACAAGGAGGGGGTCGTTGCACGAGGGGGGGCTTGCACGAGGATGAGGGAGGTCCTTGCACAAGGACGGTCCTTGCACAAGGACGAAGGGGCCCTTGCACGAGAACGAGGGGCCTTGCACGAGAAGGGCCCTTGCACGAGGATGAGGGGGTCCTTGCACAAGGACGAGGGGGTCCTTGCATGAGGACGAGGGGATCATTGCACAGGGACGAGGGAGTCCTTGCACGAGGACAATAGGGTCCTTGCACGAGGAGGGACATTGCACGAGAACGAGAGGGTCCTTGCACGAGGATGAGGGAGGTCATTGCACGAGGACGAGGGGGGTCCTTGCGCGAAAACCTGGGGGTCTTGCACGAGGGGGTCCTTGCACGAAGACAAGGTGGGTCCTTGCACGAGGAGGGACCTTGCACGAGAACGAGAGGGTCCTTGCACGAGGACGAAAGGGTCGTTGCACGAGGACGAGGGGGGTCGTTGCACGAGAACGAGGAGGGGGTCGTTGCACGAGGGGGGCTTGCACGAGGACGAGGGGGTCCTTGCACGAGGATGAGGGAGGTCCTTGCACGAGGGGGTCCTTGCACAAGGACGAGGGTGTCCTTGCACGAGGGGGTCCTTGCACGGGGACGAGGGAGTCCTTGCACGAGGACGAGGGGGTCCTTGCACGAGGAGGGACCTTGCACGAGAATGAGAGGGTTTTTGCACGAGGACGAGGGGGGTCATTGCACAAGGACAAGGAGGGGGTCGTTGCACGAGGGGCGGCCTTGCACAAAAACAAGTGAGCCTTGCACGAGGACGAGGGGGTCCTTGCACGAGGACAAAGGGGTCCTTGCACGAGGATGAGGGAGGTCCTTGCACAAGGACGGTCCTTGCACAAGGACGGAGGGGCCCTTGCACGAGAACGAGGGGCCTTGCACGAGAAGGGCCCTTGCACGAGGATGAGGGGGTCCTTGCACAAGGACGAGGGGGTCCTTGCATGAGGACGAGGGGATCATTGCACAGGGACGAGGGAGTCCTTGCACGAGGACAATAGGGTCCTTGCACGAGGAGGGACATTGCACGAGAACGAGAGGGTCCTTGCACGAGGACGAGGGGGGTCGTTGCACGAGGACGAGGGGGGTCGTTGCACGAGGACGAGGGGGGTCGTTGCACGAGGACGAGGGATGGGTCGTTGCACGAGGGGGGCCTTGCACAAGGACAAGTGAGCCTTGCACGAGGACGAGGGGGTCCTTGCATGAGGACAAGGGGGTTCTTGAACGAGGATGAGGGAGGTCCTTGCACGAGGACGGACCTTGCACAAGGATGAGGGGGGGTCCTTGCACGAGAACGAGGGGCCTTGCACGAGAAGGGCCCTTGTACGAGGACGAGGGGGGTCCTTGCAGGAGGATGAGGGTTCTTGCACGAGGGGGACCTTGAACAGGGACGAGGGGGTCTTACACGAGGGGGTTCTTGCACGAGGACGAGGGGGTCATTGCACGGGGACGAGGGAGTCCTTGCACGAGGACAAGGTGGGTCCTTGCACGAGGAGGGTGCTTGCACGAGGACGAGGGGGGTCCTTGCACGAGGATGAGGGAGGTCCTTGCACGAGGACGGTCCTTGCACAAGGACGAGGGGGGTCCTTGCACGAGGACAAAGGGGTCCTTGCACGAGGATGAGGGAGGTCCTTGCACAAGGACGGTCCTTGCACAAGGACGAAGGGGCCCTTGCACGAGAACGAGGGGTCTTGCACGAGAAGGGCCCTTGCACGAGGATGAGGGGGTCCTTGCACAAGGACGAGGGGGTCCTTGCATGAGGACGAGGGGATCATTGCACAGGGACGAGGGAGTCCTTGCACGAGGACAATAGGGTCCTTGCACGAGGAGGGACCTTGCACGAGAACGAGAGGGTCCTTGCACGAGGATGAGGGAGGTCATTGCACGAGGACGAGGGGGGTCGTTGCACGAGGACGAGGGGGGTCGTTGCACGAGGACGAGGGGTGGGTCGTTGCACGAGGGGGGCCTTGCACAAGGACAAGTGAGCCTTGCACGAGGACGAGGGGGTCCTTGCATGAGGACAAGGGGGTTCTTGAACGAGGATGAGGGAGGTCCTTGCACGAGGACGGACCTTGCACAAGGACGAGGGGGGGTCCTTGCACGAGAACGAGGGGCCTTGCACGAGAAGGGCCCTTGTACGAGGACGAGGGGGTCCTTGCAGGAGGATGAGGGTTCTTGCACGAGGGGGACCTTGAACAGGGACGAGGGGGTCTTACACGAGGGGGTTCTTGCACGAGGACGAGGGGGTCATTGCACGGGGGCGAGGGAGTCCTTGCACGAGGACAAGGTGGGTCCTTGCACGAGGAGGGTGCTTGCACGAGGACGAGGGGGTCCTAGCACGAGGATGAGGGAGGTCCTTGCACGAGGACGGTCCTTGCACAAGGACGAGGGGGGTCCTTGCACGAGAACGAGGGGCCTTGCACGAGAAGGGCCCTTGTACGAGGACGAGGGGGTCCTTGCATGAGAACATGGGGGTCTTGCACGAGGGGGTCCTTGCACGAGGACGAGGGTGTCCTTGCACGAGGGGGTCCTTGCACGGGGACGAGGGAGTCCTTGCACGAGGACGAGGGGGGTCCTTGCACGAGGAGGGACCTTGCACGAGAACGAGAGGGTTTTTGCACGAGGACGAGGGGGGTCGTTGCACGAGGACGAGGGGGGGTCATTGCACAAGGACAAGGAGGGGGTCGTTGCACGAGGACGAGGGGGGTCGTTGCACGAGAACGAGGAGGGGGTCGTTGCACGAGGGGGGCTTGCACGAGGATGAGGGGGTCCTTGCACAAGGACGAGGGGGTCCTTGCACGAGGAGGGACCTTGCACGAGAACGAGAGGGTTTTTGCACGAGGACGAGGGGGGTCGTTGCACGAGGACGAGGGGGGTCGTTGCACGAGGACGAGGAGGGGGTCGTTGCACGAGGGGGGGCTTGCACGAGGATGAGGGGGTCCTTGCACAAGGACGACAGGGTCCTTGCACGAGGACAAGGGGTCCTTGGACGAGGAGAAGGGGTCCTTGCACGAGGAGGGACCTTGCACGAGAACGAGAGGCTCCTTGCACGAGGACGAGGGGGGTCGTTGCACGAGGACGAGGGGGTCATTGCACAAGGACAAGGAGGGGGTCGTTGCACGAGGGGGGGCCTTGCACAAGGACAAGTGAGCCTTGCACGAGGACGAGGGGGGTCCTTGCACGAGGAGAAAGGGGTCCTTGCACGAGGATGAGGGAGGTCCTTGCACAAGGACGGTCCTTGCACAAGGACGAAGGGGCCCTTGCACGAGAACGAAGGGTCTTGCACGAGAAGGGCCCTTGCACGAGGATGAGGGGGTCCTTGTACAAGGACGAGGGGGTCCTTGCATGAGGACGAGGGGATCATTGCACAGGGACGAGGGAGTCCTTGCACGAGGACAATAGGGTCCTTGCACGAGGAGGGACCTTGCACGAGAACGAGAGGGTCCTTGCACGAGGATGAGGGAGGTCATTGCACGAGGACGAGGGGGGTCGTTGCACGAGGACGAGGGGGGTCGTTGCACGAGGACGAGGGGTGGGTCGTTGCACGAGGGGGGCCTTGCACAAGGACAAGTGAGCCTTGCACGAGGACGAGGGGGTCCTTGCATGAGGACAAGGGGGTTCTTGAACGAGGATGAGGGAGGTCCTTGCACGAGGACGGACCTTGCACAAGGACGAGGGGGGTCCTTGCACGAGAACGAGGGGCCTTGCACGAGAAGGGCCCTTGTACGAGGACGAGGGGGTCCTTGCAGGAGGATGAGGGTTCTTGCACGAGGGGGACCTTGAACAGGGACGAGGGGGTCTTACACGAGGGGGTTCTTGCACGAGGACGAGGGGGTCATTGCACGGGGGCGAGGGAGTCCTTGCACGAGGACAAGGTGGGTCCTTGCACGAGGAGGGTGCTTGCACGAGGACGAGGGGGTCCTTGCACGAGGATGAGGGAGGTCCTTGCACGAGGACGGTCCTTGCACAAGGACGAGGGGGGTCCTTGCACGAGAACGAGGGGCCTTGCACGAGAAGGGCCCTTGTACGAGGACGAGGGGGTCCTTGCATGAGAACATGGGGGTCTTGCACGAGGGGGTCCTTGCACGAGGACGAGGGTGTCCTTGCACGAGGGGGTCCTTGCACGGGGACGAGGGAGTCCTTGCACGAGGACGAGGGGGTCCTTGCACGAGGAGGGACCTTGCACGAGAACGAGAGGGTTTTTGCACGAGGACGAGGGGGGTCGTTGCACGAGCACGAGGGGGGTCATTGCACAAGGACAAGGAGGGGGTCGTTGCACGAGGACGAGGGCGGTCGTTGCACGAGAACGAGGAGGGGGTCGTTGCACGAGGGGGGCTTGCACGAGGATGAGGGGGTCCTTGCACAAGGACGAGGGGGTCCTTGCACGAGGAGGGACCTTGCACGAGAACGAGAGGGTTTTTGCACGAGGACGAGGGGGGTCGTTGCACGAGGACGAGGGGGGTCGTTGCACGAGAACGAGGAGGGGGTCGTTGCACGAGGGGGGGCTTGCACGAGGATGAGGGGGTCCTTGCACAAGGACGACAGGGTCCTTGCACGAGGACAAGGGGTCCTTGCACGAGGAGAAGGGGTCCTTGCACGAGGAGGGAGCTTGCACGAGAACGAGAGGCTCCTTGCACGAGGACGAGGGGGGTCGTTGCACGAGGACGAGGGGGGTCATTGCACAAGGACAAGGAGGGGGTCGTTGCACGAGGGGGGGCTTGCACGAGGATGAGGGGGTCCTTGCACAAGGACGACAGGGTCCTTGCACGAGGACAAGGGGTCCTTGCACGAGGACAAGGGGTCCTTGCTCGAGGAGGGACCTTGCACGAGAACGAGAGGCTCCTTGCACGAGGACGAGGGGGGTCGTTGCACGAGGACGAGGGGGGTCATTGCACAAGGACAAGGAGGGGGTCGTTGCACGAGGGGGGCCTTGCACAAGGACAAGTGAGCCTTGCACGAGGACGAGGGGGTCCTTGCACGAGGACAAAGGGGTCCTTGCACGAGGATGAGGGAGGTCCTTGCACAAGGACGGTCCTTGCACAAGGACGAAGGGGCCCTTGCACGAGAACGAGGGGCCTTGCACGAGAAGGGCCCTTGCACGAGGATGAGGGGGTCCTTGCACAAGGACGAGGGGGTCCTTGCATGAGGACGAGGGGATCATTGCACAGGGACGAGGGAGTCCTTGCACGAGGACAATAGGGTCCTTGCACGAGGAGGGACATTGCACGAGAACGAGAGGGTCCTTGCACGAGGATGAGGGAGGTCATTGCACGAGGACGAGGGGGTCCTTGCGCGAAAACCTGGGGGTCTTGCACGAGGGGGTCCTTGCACGAAGACAAGGTGGGTCCTTGCACGAGGAGGGACCTTGCACGAGAACGAGAGGGTCCTTGCACGAGGACGAGGGGGTCGTTGCACGAGGACGAGGAGGGGGTCGTTGCACGAGGGGGGCTTGCACGAGGATGAGGGGGTCCTTGCACAAGGACATGGGGGTCCTTGCACGAGGAGGGACCTTGCACGAGAACGAGAGGGTTTTTGCACGAGGACGAGGGGAGTCGTTGCACGAGGACGAGGGGGGTCGTTGCACGAGGACGAGGGGGGTCGTTGCACGAGAACGAGGAGGGGGTCGTTGCACGAGGGGGGGCTTGCACGAGGATGAGTAGGTCCTTGCACAAGGACGACAGGGTCCTTGCACGAGGACAAGGGGTCCTTGCACGAGGACAAGGGGTCCTTGCACGAGGAGGGACCTTGCACGAGAACGAGAGGCTCCTTGCACGAGGACGAGGGGGGTCGTTGCACGAGGACGAGGGGGGTCATTGCACAAGGACAAGGAGGGGGTCGTTGCACGAGGGGGGGCTTGCACGAGGATGAGGGGGTCCTTGCACAAGGACGACAGGGTCCTTGCACGAGGACAAGGGGTCCTTGCACGAGGACAAGGGGTCCTTGCACGAGGAGGGACCTTGCACGAGAACGAGAGGCTCCTTGCACGAGGACGAGGGGGGTCGTTGCACGAGGACGAGGGGGGTCATTGCACAAGGACAAGGAGGGGGTCGTTGCACGAGGGGGGGCCTTGCACAAGGACAAGTGAGCCTTGCACGAGGACGAGGGGGTCCTTGCACGAGGACAAAGGGGTCCTTGCACGAGGATGAGGGAGGTCCTTGCACAAGGACGGTCCTTGCACAAGGACGAAGGGGCCCTTGCACGAGAACGAGGGGCCTTGCACGAGAAGGGCCCTTGCACGAGGATGAGGGGGTCCTTGCACAAGGACGAGGGGGTCCTTGCATGAGGACGAGGGGATCATTGCACAGGGACGAGGGAGTCCTTGCACGAGGACAATAGGGTCCTTGCACGAGGAGGGACCTTGCACGAGAACGAGAGGGTCCTTGCACGAGGATGAGGGAGGTCATTGCACGAGGACGAGGGGGGTCGTTGCACGAGGACGAGGGGGGTCGTTGCACGAGGACGAGGGGTGGGTCGTTGCACGAGGGGGGCCTTGCACAAGGACAAGTGAGCCTTGCACGAGGACGAGGGGTTCCTTGCATGAGACCATGGGGGTCTTGCACGAGGAGGTCCTTGCACGAGGATGAGGGAGGTCCTTGCATGAGAACGAGGGGCCTTGCACGAGAAGGGCCCTTGTACGAGGACGAGGGGGTCCTTGCGCGAAAACCTGGGGGTCTTGCACGAGGGGGTCCTTGCACGAAGACAAGGTGGGTCCTTGCACGAGGAGGGACCTTGCACGAGAACGAGAGGGTCCTTGCACGAGGACGAGGGGGTCGTTGCACGAGGACGAGGGGGGTCGTTGCAGGAGAACGAGGAGGGGGTCGTTGCACGAGGGGGGCTTGCACGAGGATGAGGGGGTCCTTGCACAAGGACGAGGGGGTCCTTGCACGAGGACAAGGGGTCCTTGCACGAGGACAAGAGGTCCTTGCACGAGGAGGGACCTTGCACGAGAACGAGAGGCTCCTTGCACGAGGACGAGGGGGGTCGTTGCACGAGGACGAGGGGGGTCATTGCACAAGGACAAGGAGGGGGTCGTTGCACGAGGGGGGGCCTTGCACAAGGACAAGTGAGCCTTGCACGAGGACGAGGGGGTCCTTGCACGAGGACAAAGGGGTCCTTGCACGAGGATGAGGGAGGTCCTTGCACAAGGACGGTCCTTGCACAAGGACGAAGGGGCCCTTGCACGAGAACGAGGGGCCTTGCACGAGAAGGGCCCTTGCACGAGGATGAGGGGGTCCTTGCACAAGGACGAGGGGGTCCTTGCATGAGGACGAGGGGATCATTGCACAGGGACGAGGGAGTCCTTGCACGAGGACAATAGGGTCCTTGCACGAGGAGGGACATTGCACGAGAACGAGAGGGTCCTTGCACGAGGATGAGGGAGGTCATTGCACGAGGACGAGGGGGTCCTTGCGCGAAAACCTGGGGGTCTTGCACGAGGGGGTCCTTGCACGAAGACAAGGTGGGTCCTTGCACGAGGAGGGACCTTGCACGAGAACGAGAGGGTCCTTGCACGAGGACGAGGGGGGTCGTTGCACGAGAACGAGGAGGGGGTCGTTGCACGAGGGGGGCTTGCACGAGGATGAGGGGGTCCTTGCACAAGGACGAGGGGGTCCTTGCACGAGGAGGGACCTTGCACGAGAACGAGAGGGTTTTTGCACGAGGACGAGGGGGGTCGTTGCACGAGAACGAGGAGGGGGTCGTTGCACGAGGGGGGGCTTGCACGAGGATGAGGGGGTCCTTGCACAAGGACGACAGGGTCCTTGCACGAGGACAAGGGGTCCTTGCACGAGGACAAGGGTCCTTGCACGAGGAGGGACCTTGCACGAGAACGAGAGGCTCCTTGCACGAGGACGAGGGGAGTCGTTGCACGAGGACGAGGGGGGACATTGCACAAGGACAAGGAGGGGGTCGTTGCACGAGGGGGGGCTTGCACGAGGATGAGGGGGTCCTTGCACAAGGACGACAGGGTCCTTGCACGAGGACAAAGGGTCCTTGCACGAGGACAAGGGGTCCTTGCACGAGGAGGGACCTTGCACGAGAACGAGAGGCTCCTTGCACGAGGACGAGGGGGGTCGTTGCACGAGGACGAGGGGGGTCATTGCACAAGGACAAGGAGGGGGTCGTTGCACGAGGGGGGGCTTGCACGAGGATGAGGGGGGTCCTTGCACAAGGACGACAGGGTCCTTGCACGAGGACAAGGGATCCTTGCACGAGGACAAGGGGTCCTTGCTCGAGGAGGGACCTTGCACGAGAACGAGAGGCTCCTTGCACGAGGACGAGGGGGGTCGTTGCACGAGGACGAGGGGGGTCATTGCACAAGGACAAGGAGGGGGTCGTTGCACGAGGGGGGCCTTGCACAAGGACAAGTGAGCCTTGCACGAGGACGAGGGGGTCCTTGCACGAGGACAAAGGGGTCCTTGCACGAGGATGAGGGAGGTCCTTGCACAAGGACGGTCCTTGCACAAGGACGAAGGGGCCCTTGCACGAGAACGAGGGGCCTTGCACGAGAAGGGCCCTTGCACGAGGATGAGGGGGTCCTTGCACAAGGACGAGGGGGTCCTTGCATGAGGACGAGGGGATCATTGCACAGGGACGAGGGAGTCCTTGCACGAGGACAATAGGGTCCTTGCACGAGGAGGGACATTGCACGAGAACGAGAGGGTCCTTGCACGAGGATGAGGGAGGTCATTGCACGAGGACGAGGGGGTCCTTGCGCGAAAACCTGGGGGTCTTGCACGAGGGGGTCCTTGCACGAAGACAAGGTGGGTCCTTGCACGAGGAGGGACCTTGCACGAGAACGAGAGGGTCCTTGCACGAGGACGAGGGGGTCGTTGCACGAGGACGAGGAGGGGGTCGTTGCACGAGGGGGGCTTGCACGAGGATGAGGGGGGTCCTTGCACAAGGACATGGGGGTCCTTGCACGAGGAGGGACCTTGCACGAGAACGAGAGGGTTTTTGCACGAGGACGAGGGGAGTCGTTGCACGAGGACGAGGGGGGTCGTTGCACGAGGACGAGGGGGGTCGTTGCACGAGAACGAGGAGGGGGTCGTTGCACGAGGGGGGGCTTGCACGAGGATGAGTAGGTCCTTGCACAAGGACGACAGGGTCCTTGCACGAGGACAAGGGGTCCTTGCACGAGGACAAGGGGTCCTTGCACGAGGAGGGACCTTGCACGAGAACGAGAGGCTCCTTGCACGAGGACGAGGGGGGTCGTTGCACGAGGACGAGGGGGGTCATTGCACAAGGACAAGGAGGGGGTCGTTGCACGAGGGGGGGCTTGCACGAGGATGAGGGGGTCCTTGCACAAGGACGACAGGGTCCTTGCACGAGGACAAGGGGTCCTTGCACGAGGACAAGGGGTCCTTGCACGAGGAGGGACCTTGCACGAGAACGAGAGGCTCCTTGCACGAGGACGAGGGGGGTCGTTGCACGAGGACGAGGGGGGGTCATTGCACAAGGACAAGGAGGGGGTCGTTGCACGAGGGGGGGCCTTGCACAAGGACAAGTGAGCCTTGCACGAGGACGAGGGGGTCCTTGCACGAGGACAAAGGGGTCCTTGCACGAGGATGAGGGAGGTCCTTGCACAAGGACGGTCCTTGCACAAGGACGAAGGGGCCCTTGCACGAGAACGAGGGGCCTTGCACGAGAAGGGCCCTTGCACGAGGATGAGGGGGTCCTTGCACAAGGACGAGGGGGTCCTTGCATGAGGACGAGGGGATCATTGCACAGGGACGAGGGAGTCCTTGCACGAGGACAATAGGGTCCTTGCACGAGGAGGGACCTTGCACGAGAACGAGAGGGTCCTTGCACGAGGATGAGGGAGGTCATTGCACGAGGACGAGGGGGGTCGTTGCACGAGGACGAGGGGGGTCGTTGCACGAGGACGAGGGGTGGGTCGTTGCACGAGGGGGGCCTTGCACAAGGACAAGTGAGCCTTGCACGAGGACGAGGGGTTCCTTGCATGAGACCATGGGGGTCTTGCACGAGGAGGTCCTTGCACGAGGATGAGGGAGGTCCTTGCATGAGAACGAGGGGCCTTGCACGAGAAGGGCCCTTGTACGAGGACGAGGGGGTCCTTGCGCGAAAACCTGGGGGTCTTGCACGAGGGGGTCCTTGCACGAAGACAAGGTGGGTCCTTGCACGAGGAGGGACCTTGCACGAGAACGAGAGGGTCCTTGCACGAGGACGAGGGGGTCGTTGCACGAGGACGAGGGGGGTCGTTGCAGGAGAACGAGGAGGGGGTCGTTGCACGAGGGGGGCTTGCACGAGGATGAGGGGGTCCTTGCACAAGGACGAGGGGGTCCTTGCACGAGGACAAGGGGTCCTTGCACGAGGACAAGAGGTCCTTGCACGAGGAGGGACCTTGCACGAGAACGAGAGGCTCCTTGCACGAGGACGAGGGGGGTCGTTGCACGAGGACGAGGGGGGTCATTGCACAAGGACAAGGAGGGGGTCGTTGCACGAGGGGGGGCCTTGCACAAGGACAAGTGAGCCTTGCACGAGGACGAGGGGGTCCTTGCACGAGGACAAAGGGGTCCTTGCACGAGGATGAGGGAGGTCCTTGCACAAGGACGGTCCTTGCACAAGGACGAAGGGGCCCTTGCACGAGAACGAGGGGCCTTGCACGAGAAGGGCCCTTGCACGAGGATGAGGGGGTCCTTGCACAAGGACGAGGGGGTCCTTGCATGAGGACGAGGGGATCATTGCACAGGGACGAGGGAGTCCTTGCACGAGGACAATAGGGTCCTTGCACGAGGAGGGACATTGCACGAGAACGAGAGGGTCCTTGCACGAGGATGAGGGAGGTCATTGCACGAGGACGAGGGGGTCCTTGCGCGAAAACCTGGGGGTCTTGCACGAGGGGGTCCTTGCACGAAGACAAGGTGGGTCCTTGCACGAGGAGGGACCTTGCACGAGAACGAGAGGGTCCTTGCACGAGGACGAGGGGGGTCGTTGCACGAGAACGAGGAGGGGGTCGTTGCACGAGGGGGGCTTGCACGAGGATGAGGGGGTCCTTGCACAAGGACGAGGGGGTCCTTGCACGAGGAGGGACCTTGCACGAGAACGAGAGGGTTTTTGCACGAGGACGAGGGGGGTCGTTGCACGAGAACGAGGAGGGGGTCGTTGCACGAGGGGGGGCTTGCACGAGGATGAGGGGGTCCTTGCACAAGGACGACAGGGTCCTTGCACGAGGACAAGGGGTCCTTGCACGAGGACAAGGGTCCTTGCACGAGGAGGGACCTTGCACGAGAACGAGAGGCTCCTTGCACGAGGACGAGGGGAGTCGTTGCACGAGGACGAGGGGGGACATTGCACAAGGACAAGGAGGGGGTCGTTGCACGAGGGGGGGCTTGCACGAGGATGAGGGGGTCCTTGCACAAGGACGACAGGGTCCTTGCACGAGGACAAAGGGTCCTTGCACGAGGACAAGGGGTCCTTGCACGAGGAGGGACCTTGCACGAGAACGAGAGGCTCCTTGCACGAGGACGAGGGGGGTCGTTGCACGAGGACGAGGGGGGTCATTGTACAAGGACAAGGAGGGGGTCGTTGCACGAGGGGGGCCTTGCACAAGGACAAGTGAGCCTTGCATGAGGACGAGGGGGTCCTTGCACGAGGACAAAGGGGTCCTTGCACGAGGATGAGGGAGGTCCTTGCACAAGGACGGTCCTTGCACAAGGACGAAGGGGCCCTTGCACAAGAACGAGGGGCCTTGCACGAGAAGGGCCCTTGCACGAGGATGAGGGGGTCCTTGCACAAGGACGAGGGGGTCCTTGCATGAGGACGAGGGGATCATTGCACAGGGACGAGGGAGTCCTTGCACGAGGACTATAGGGTCCTTGCACGAGGAGGGACATTGCACGAGAACGAGAGGGTCCTTGCACGAGGATGAGGGAGGTCATTGCACGAGGACGAGGGGGGTCCTTGCGCGAAAACCTGGGGGTCTTGCACGAGGGGGTCCTTGCACGAAGACAAGGTGGGTCCTTGCACGAGGAGGGACCTTGCACGAGAACGAGAGGGTCCTTGCACGAGGACGAGGGGGTCGTTGCACGAGGACGAGGGGGTCGTTGCACGAGAACGAGGAGGGGGTCGTTGCAGGAGGGGGGCTTGCACGAGGATGAGGGGTTCCTTGCACAAGGACGAGGGGGTCCTTGCACGAGGAGGGACCTTGCACGAGAACGAGAGGGTTTTTGCACGAGGACGAGGGGGGTCGTTGCACGAGAACGAGGAGGGGGTCGTTGCACGAGGGGGGGCTTGCACGAGGATGAGGGGGTCCTTGCTCAAGGACGACAGGGTCCTTGCACGAGGACAAGGGGTCCTTGCACGAGGACAAGGGTCCTTGCACGAGGAGGGACCTTGCACGAGAACGAGAGGCTCCTTGCACGAGGACGAGGGGGGTCGTTGCACGAGGACGAGGGGGGTCATTGCACAAGGACAAGGAGGGGGTCGTTGCACGAGGGGGGGCTTGCACGAGGATGAGGGGGTCCTTGCACAAGGACGACAGGGTCCTTGCACGAGGACAAAGGGTCCTTGCACGAGGACAAGGGGTCCTTGCACGAGGAGGGACCTTGCACGAGAACGAGAGACTCCTTGCACGAGGACGAGGGGGGTCGTTGCACGAGGACGAGGGGGGTCATTGCACAAGGACAAGGAGGGGGTCGTTGCACGAGGGGGGCCTTGCACAAGGACAAGTGAGCCTTGCATGAGGACGAGGGGGTCCTTGCACGAGGACAAAGGGGTCCTTGCACGAGGATGAGGGAGGTCCTTGCACAAGGACGGTCCTTGCACAAGGACGAAGGGGCCCTTGCACAAGAACGAGGGGCCTTGCACGAGAAGGGTCCTTGCACGAGGACGAGGGGGTCGTTGCACGAGGACGAGGGGGGTCGTTGCACGAGAACGAGGAGGGGGTCGTTGCACGAGGGGGGCTTGCACGAGGATGAGGGGGTCCTTGCACAAGGACGAGGTGGTCCTTGCACGAGGAGGGACCTTGCACGAGAACGAGAGGGGTTTTGCACGAGGACGAGGGGGGTCGTTGCACGAGGACGAGGGGGGTCGTTGCACGAGAACGAGGAGGGGGTCGTTGCACGAGGGGGGGCTTGCACGAGGATGAGGGGGTCCTTGCACAAGGACGACAGGGTCCTTGCACGAGGACAAGGGGTCCTTGCACGAGGACAAGGGGTCCTTGCACGAGGAGGGACCTTGCACGAGAACGAGAGGCTCCTTGCACGAGGACGAGGGGGGTCGTTGCACGAGGACGAGGGGGTCATTGCACAAGGACAAGGAGGGGGTCGTTGCACGAGGGGGGGCTTGCACGAGGACAAGTGAGCCTTGCACGAGGACGAGGGGGTCCTTGCACGAGGACAAAGGGGTCCTTGCACGAGGATGAGGGAGGTCCTTGCACAAGGACGGTCCTTGCACAAGGACGAAGGGGCCCTTGCACGAGAACGAGGGGCCTTGCACGAGAAGGGCCCTTGCACGAGGATGAGGGGGTCCTTGCACAAGGACGAGGGGGTCCTTGCATGAGGACGAGGGGATCATTGCACAGGGACGAGGGAGTCCTTGCACGAGGACAATAGGGTCCTTGCACGAGGAGGGACCTTGCACGAGAACGAGAGGGTCCTTGCACGAGGATGAGGGAGGTTCTTGCACGAGGACGGACCTTGCACAAGGACGAGGGGGGTCCTTGCACGAGAACGAGGGGCCTTGCACGAGAAGGGCCCTTGTACGAGGACGAGGGGGTCCTTGCAGGAGGATGAGGGTTCTTGCACGAGGGGGACCTTGAACAGGGACGAGGGGGTCTTACACGAGGGGGTTCTTGCACGAGGACGAGGGGGTCATTGCACGGGGACGAGGGAGTCCTTGCACAAGGACAAGGAGGGGGTCGTTGCACGAGGGGGGGGCTTGCACGAGGATGAGGGGGGTCCTTGCACAAGGACGACAGGGTCCTTGCACGAGGACAAAGGGTCCTTGCACGAGGACAAGGGGTCCTTGCACGAGGAGGGACCTTGCACGAGAACGAGAGACTCCTTGCACGAGGACGAGGGGGGTCGTTGCACGAGGACGAGGGGGGTCATTGCACAAGGACAAGGAGGGGGTCGTTGCACGAGGGGGGCCTTGCACAAGGACAAGTGAGCCTTGCATGAGGACGAGGGGGTCCTTGCACGAGGACAAAGGGGTCCTTGCACGAGGATGAGGGAGGTCCTTGCACAAGGACGGTCCTTGCACAAGGACGAAGGGGCCCTTGCACAAGAACGAGGGGCCTTGCACGAGAAGGGTCCTTGCACGAGGACGAGGGGGTCGTTGCACGAGGACGAGGGGGGTCGTTGCACGAGAACGAGGAGGGGGTCGTTGCACGAGGGGGCTTGCACGAGGATGAGGGGGTCCTTGCACAAGGACGAGGGGGTCCTTGCACGAGGAGGGACCTTGCACGAGAACGAGAGGGTTTTTGCACGAGGACGAGGGGGGTCGTTGCACGAGGACGAGGGGGGTCGTTGCACGAGAACGAGGAGGGGGTCGTTGCACGAGGGGGGGCTTGCACGAGGATGAGGGGGGTCCTTGCACAAGGACGACAGGGTCCTTGCACGAGGACAAGGGGTCCTTGCACGAGGACAAGGGGTCCTTGCACGAGGAGGGACCTTGCACGAGAACGAGAGGCTCCTTGCACGAGGACGAGGGGGGTCGTTGCACGAGGACGAGGGGGTCATTGCACAAGGACAAGGAGGGGGTCGTTGCACGAGGGGGGGCTTGCAGGAGGACAAGTGAGCCTTGCACGAGGACGAGGGGGTCCTTGCACGAGGACAAAGGGGTCCTTGCACGAGGATGAGGGAGGTCCTTGCACAAGGACGGTCCTTGCACAAGGACGAAGGGGCCCTTGCACGAGAACGAGGGGCCTTGCACGAGAAGGGCCCTTGCACGAGGATGAGGGGGTCCTTGCACAAGGACGAGGGGGTCCTTGCATGAGGACGAGGGGATCATTGCACAGGGACGAGGGAGTCCTTGCACGAGGACAATAGGGTCCTTGCACGAGGAGGGACCTTGCACGAGAACGAGAGGGTCCTTGCACGAGGATGAGGGAGGTTCTTGCACGAGGACGGACCTTGCACAAGGACGAGGGGGGTCCTTGCACGAGAACGAGGGGCCTTGCACGAGAAGGGCCCTTGTACGAGGACGAGGGGGTCCTTGCAGGAGGATGAGGGTTCTTGCACGAGGGGGACCTTGAACAGGGACGAGGGGGTCTTACACGAGGGGGTCCTTGCACGAGGACGAGGGGGTCGTTGCACGAGGACGAGGGGGGTCGTTGCAGGAGAACGAGGAGGGGGTCGTTGCACGAGGGGGGCTTGCACGAGGATGAGGGGGTCCTTGCACAAGGACGAGGGGGTCCTTGCACGAGGACAAGGGGTCCTTGCACGAGGACAAGGGGTCCTTGCACGAGGAGGGACCTTGCACGAGAACGAGAGGCTCCTTGCACGAGGACGAGGGGGGTCGTTGCACGAGGACGAGGGGGGTCATTGCACAAGGACAAGGAGGGGGTCGTTGCACGAGGGGGGGCCTTGCACAAGGACAAGTGAGCCTTGCACGAGGACGAGGGGGTCCTTGCACGAGGACAAAGGGGTCCTTGCACGAGGATGAGGGAGGTCCTTGCACAAGGACGGTCCTTGCACAAGGACGAAGGGGCCCTTGCACAAGAACGAGGGGCCTTGCACGAGAAGGGTCCTTGCACGAGGACGAGGGGGTCGTTGCACGAGGACGAGGGGGGTCGTTGCAGGAGAACGAGGAGGGGGTCGTTGCACGAGGGGGGCTTGCACGAGGATGAGGGGGTCCTTGCACAAGGACGAGGGGGTCCTTGCACGAGGAGGGACCTTGCACGAGAACGAGAGGGTTTTTGCACGAGGACGAGGGGGGTCGTTGCACGAGGACGAGGGGGGTCGTTGCACGAGAACGAGGAGGGGGTCGTTGCACGAGGGGGGGCTTGCACGAGGATGAGGGGGTCCTTGCACAAGGACGACAGGGTCCTTGCACGAGGACAAGGGGTCCTTGCACGAGGACAAGGGGTCCTTGCACGAGGAGGGACCTTGCACGAGAACGAGAGGCTCCTTGCACGAGGACGAGGGGGGTCGTTGCACGAGGACGAGGGGGGTCATTGCACAAGGACAAGGAGGGGGTCGTTGCACGAGGGGGGGCTTGCACGAGGACAAGTGAGCCTTGCACGAGGACGAGGGGGTCCTTGCACGAGGACAAAGGGGTCCTTGCACGAGGATGAGGGAGGTCCTTGCACAAGGACGGTCCTTGCACAAGGACGAAGGGGCCCTTGCACAAGAACGAGGGGCCTTGCACGAGAAGGGTCCTTGCACGAGGACGAGGGGGTCGTTGCACGAGGACGAGGGGGGTCGTTGCACGAGAACGAGGAGGGGGTCGTTGCACGAGGGGGGCTTGCACGAGGATGAGGGGGTCCTTGCACAAGGACGAGGGGGTCCTTGCACGAGGAGGGACCTTGCACGAGAACGAGAGGGTTTTTGCACGAGGACGAGGGGGGTCGTTGCACGAGGACGAGGGGGGTCGTTGCACGAGAACGAGGAGGGGGTCGTTGCACGAGGGGGGGCTTGCACGAGGATGAGGGGGTCCTTGCACAAGGACGACAGGGTCCTTGCACGAGGACAAGGGGTCCTTGCACGAGGAGGGACCTTGCACGAGAACGAGAGGCTCCTTGCACGAGGACGAGGGGGGTCGTTGCACGAGGACGAGCGGGGGCCATTGCACAAGGACAAGGAGGGGGTCGTTGCACGAGGGGGGCCTTGCACAAGGACAAGTGAGCCTTGCACGAGTACGAGGGGGTCCTTGCACGAGGACAAAGGGGTCCTTGCACGAGGATGAGGGAGGTCCTTGCACAAGGACGGTCCTTGCACAAGGACGAAGGGGCCCTTGCACGAGAACGAGGGGCCTTGCACGAGAAGGGCCCTTGCACGAGGATGAGGGGGTCCTTGCACAAGGACGAGGGGGTCCTTGCATGAGGACGAGGGGATCATTGCACAGGGACGAGGGAGTCCTTGCACGAGGACAATAGGGTCCTTGCACGAGGAGGGACATTGAACGAGAACGAGAGGGTCCTTGCACGAGGATGAGGGAGGTCATTGCACGAGGACGAGGGGGTCCTTGCGCGAAAACCTGGGGGTCTTGCACGAGGGGGTCCTTGCACGAAGACAAGGTGGGTCCTTGCACGAGGAGGGACCTTGCACGAGAACGAGAGGGTCCTTGCACGAGGACGAGGGGGTCGTTGCACGAGGACGAGGGGGGGGGTCGTTGCACGAGGGGGGCTTGCACGAGTATGAGGGGGTCCTTGCACAAGGACATGGGGGTCCTTGCACGAGGAGGGACCTTGCACGAGAACGAGAGGGTTTTTGCACGAGGACGAGGGGAGTCGTTGCACGAGGACGAGGGGGGTCGTTGCACGAGGACGAGGGGGGTCGTTGCACGAGAACGAGGAGGGGGTCGTTGCACGAGGGGGGCTTGCACGAGGATGAGGGGGTCCTTGCACAAGGACATGGGGGTCCTTGCACGAGGAGGGACCTTGCACGAGAACGAGAGGGTTTTTGCACGAGGACGAGGGGAGTCGTTGCACGAGGACGAGGGGGGTCCTTGCACGAGGACGAGGGGGGTCGTTGCACGAGAACGAGGAGGGGGTCGTTGCACGAGGGGGGGCTTGCACGAGGATGAGGGGGTCCTTGCACAAGGACGACAGGGTCCTTGCACGAGGACAAGGGGTCCTTGCACGAGGAGGGACCTTGCACGAGAACGAGAGGCTCCTTGCACGAGGACGAGGGGGGTCGTTGCACGAGGACGAGGGGGGTCATTGCACAAGGACAAGGAGGGGGTCGTTGCACGAGGGGGGGGCCTTGCACAAGGACAAGTGAGCCTTGCACGAGGACGAGGGGGTCCTTGCACGAGGACAAAGGGGTCCTTGCACGAGGATGAGGGAGGTCCTTGCACAAGGACGGTCCTTGCACAAGGACGAAGGGGCCCTTGTACGAGAACGAGGGGCCTTGCACGAGAAGGGCCCTTGCACGAGGATGAGGGGGTCCTTGCACAAGGACGAGGGGGTCCTTGCATGAGGACGAGGGGATCATTGCACAGGGACGAGGGAGTCCTTGCACGAGGACAAGGGGTCCTTGCACGAGGAGGGACCTTGCACGAGAACGAGAGGCTCCTTGCACGAGGACGAGGGGGTCGTTGCACGAGGACGAGGGGGGTCATTGCACAAGGACAAGGAGGGGGTCGTTGCACGAGGGGGGGCTTGCACGAGGATGAGGGGGTCCTTGCACAAGGACTACAGGGTCCTTGCACGAGGACAAGGGGGGTCCTTGCGCGAAAACCTGGGGGTCTTGCACGAGGGGGTCCTTGCACGAAGACAAGGTGGGTCCTTGCACGAGGAGGGACCTTGCACGAGAACGAGAGTGTCCTTGCACGAGGACGAGGGGGTCGTTGCACGAGGACGAGGGGGGTCGTTGCACGAGAACGAGGAGGGGGTCGTTGCACGAGGGGGGCTTGCACGAGGATTAGGGGGTCCTTGCACAAGGACGAGGGGGGTCCTTGCACGAGGAGGGACCTTGCACGAGAACGAGAGGGTTTTTGCACGAGGACGAGGGGGGTCGTTGCACGAGGACGAGGGGGGTCGTTGCACGAGAACGAGGAGGGGGTCGTTGCACGAGGCGGGGCTTGCACGAGGATGAGGGGGGTCCTTGCACAAGGACGACAGGGTCCTTGCACGAGGACAAGGGGTCCTTGCACGAGGAGGGACCTTGCACGAGAACGAGAGGCTCCTTGCACGAGGACGAGGGGGGTCATTGCACAAGGACAAGGAGGGGGTCGTTGCACTAGGGGGGGCTTGCACGAGGATGAGGGAGGTCCTTGCACGAGGGGGGTCCTTGCACAAGGACGAGGGTGTCCTTGCACGAGGGGGTCCTTGCACGGGGACGAGGGAGTCCTTGCACGAGAAGGGCCCTTGTACGAGGACGAGGGGGTCCTTGCAGGAGGATGAGGGTTCTTGCACGAGGGGGACCTTGAACAGGGACGAGGGGGTCTTACACGAGGGGGTTCTTGCACGAGGACGAGGGGGTCATTGCACGGGGACGAGGGAGTCCTTGCACGAGGACAAGGTGGGTCCTTGCACGAGGAGGGTGCTTGCACGAGGACGAGGGGGTCCTTGCACGAGGATGAGGGAGGTCCTTGCACGAGGACGGTCCTTGCACAAGGACGAGGGGGGGTCCTTGCACGAGAACGAGGGGCCTTGCACGAGAAGGGCCCTTGTACGAGGACGAGGGGGTCCTTGCATGAGAACATGGGGGTCTTGCACGAGGGGGTCCTTGCACGAGGACGAGGGTGTCCTTGCACGAGGGGGTCCTTGCACGGGGACGAGGGAGTCCTTGCACGAGGACGAGGGGGTCCTTGCACGAGGAGGGACCTTGCACGAGAACGAGAGGGTTTTTGCACGAGGACGAGGGGGGTCGTTGCACGAGGACGAGGGGGGTCATTGCACAAGGACAAGGAGGGGGTCGTTGCACGAGGGGGGGCCTTGCACAAGGACAAGTGAGCCTTGCACGGACGAGGGGGTCCTTGCACGAGGACAAAGGGGTCCTTGCACGAGGATGAGGGAGGTCCTTGCACAAGGACGGTCCTTGCGCAAGGACGAAGGGGCCCTTGCACGAGAACGAGGGGTCTTGCACGAGAAGGGCCCTTGCACGAGGATGAGGGGGTCCTTGCACAAGGACGAGGGGGTCCTTGCATGAGGACGAGGGGATCATTGCACAGGGACGAGGGAGTCCTTGCACGAGGACAATAGGGTCCTTGCACGAGGAGGGACCTTGCACGAGAACGAGGGGGTCCTTGCACGAGGATGAGGGAGGTCATTGCACGAGGACGAGGGGGTCGTTGCACGAGGACGAGGGGGGTCGTTGCACGAGGACGAGGCGTGGGTCGTTGCACGAGGGGGGCCTTGCACAAGGACAAGTGAGCCTTGCACGAGGACGAGGGGGTCCTTGCATGAGGACAAGGGGGTTCTTGAACGAGGATGAGGGAGGTCCTTGCACGAGGACGGACCTTGCACAAGGACGAGGGGGGTCCTTGCACGAGAACGAGGGGCCTTGCACGAGAAGGGCCCTTGTACGAGGACGAGGGGGTCCTTGCAGGAGGATGAGGGTTCTTGCACGAGGGGGACCTTGAACAGGGACGAGGGGGTCTTACACGAGGGGGTTCTTGCACGAGGACGAGGGGGTCATTGCACGGGGGCGAGGGAGTCCTTGCACGAGGACAAGGTGGGTCCTTGCACGAGGAGGGTGCTTGCACGAGGACGAGGGGGTCCTTGCACGAGGATGAGGGAGGTCCTTGCACGAGGACGGTCCTTGCACAAGGACGAGGGGGGTCCTTGCACGAGAACGAGGGGCCTTGCACGAGAAGGGCCCTTGTACGAGGACGAGGGGGTCCTTGCATGAGAACATGGGGGTCTTGCACGAGGGGGTCCTTGCACGAGGACGAGGGTGTCCTTGCACGAGGGGGTCCTTGCACGGGGACGAGGGAGTCCTTGCACGAGGACGAGGGGGTCCTTGCACGAGGAGGGACCTTGCACGAGAACGAGAGGGTTTTTGCACGAGGACGAGGGGGGTCGTTGCACGAGGACGAGGGGGGTCATTGCACAAGGACAAGGAGGGGGTCGTTGCACGAGGACGAGGGGGGTCGTTGCACGAGAACGAGGAGGGGGTCGTTGCACGAGGGGGGGCTTGCACGAGGATGAGGGGGTCCTTGCACAAGGACGAGGGGGTCCTTGCACGAGGAGGGACCTTGCACGAGAACGAGAGGGTTTTTGCACGAGGACGAGGGGGGTCGTTGCACGAGGACGAGGGGGGTCGTTGCACGAGGACGAGGGGGGTCGTTGCACGAGAACGAGGAGGGGGTCGTTGCACGAGGGGGGGCTTGCACGAGGATGAGGGGGTCCTTGCACAAGGACGAGGGGGTCCTTGCATGAGGACGAGGGGATCATTGCACAGGGACGAGGGAGTCCTTGCACGAGGACAATAGGGTCCTTGCACGAGGAGGGACATTGCACGAGAACGAGAGGGTCCTTGCACGAGGATGAGGGAGGTCATTGCACGAGGACGAGGGGGGTCCTTGCGCGAAAACCTGGGGGTCTTGCACGAGGGGGTCCTTGCACGAAGACAAGGTGGGTCCTTGCACGAGGAGGGACCTTGCACGAGAACGAGAGGGTCCTTGCACGAGGACGAGGGGGTCGTTGCACGAGGACGAGGGGGGTCGTTGCACGAGAACGAGGAGGGGGTCGTTGCACGAGGGGGGCTTGCACGAGGATGAGGGGGTCCTTGCACAAGGACGAGGGGGTCCTTGCACGAGGAGGGACCTTGCACGAGAACGAGAGGGTTTTTGCACGAGGACGAGGGGGGTCGTTGCACGAGGACGAGGGGGGTCGTTGCACGAGAACGAGGAGGGGGTCGTTGCACGAGGGGGGGCTTGCACGAGGATGAGGGGGTCCTTGCACAAGGACGACAGGGTCCTTGCACGAGGACAAGGGGTCCTTGCACGAGGACAAGGGGTCCTTGCACGAGGAGGGACCTTGCACGAGAACGAGAGGCTCCTTGCACGAGGACGAGGGGGGTTGTTGCACGAGGACGAGGGGGGTCATTGCACAAGGACAAGGAGGGGGTCGTTGCACGAGGGGGGGCTTGCACGAGGATGAGGGAGGTCCTTGCACAAGGACGGTCCTTGCACAAGGACGAAGGGGCCCTTGCACGAGAACGAGGGGCCTTGCACGAGAAGGGCCGTTGCACGAGGATGAGGGGGTCCTTGCACAAGGACGTGGGGGTCCTTGCATGAGGACGAGGGGATCATTGCACAGGGACGAGGGAGTCCTTGCACGAGGACAATAGGGTCCTTGCACGAGGAGGGACATTGCACGAGAACGAGAGGGTCCTTGCACGAGGATGAGGGAGGTCATTGCACGAGGACGAGGGGGTCCTTGCGCGAAAACCTGGGGGTCTTGCACGAGGGGGTCCTTGCACGAAGACAAGGTGGGTCCTTGCACGAGGAGGGACCTTGCACGAGAACGAGAGGGTCCTTGCACGAGGACGAAAGGGTCGTTGCACGAGGACGAGGGGGGTCGTTGCACGAGAACGAGGAGGGGGTCGTTGCACGAGGGGGGCTTGCACGAGGACGAGGGGGTCCTTGCACGAGGATGAGGGAGGTCCTTGAACGAGGGGGTCCTTGCACAAGGACGAGGGTGTCCTTGCACGAGGGGGTCCTTGCACGGGGACGAGGGAGTCCTTGCACGAGAAGGGCCCTTGTACGAGGACGAGGGGGTCCTTGCAGGAGGATGAGGGTTCTTGCACGAGGGGGACCTTGAACAGGGACGAGGGGGTCTTACACGAGGGGGTTCTTGCACGAGGACGAGGGGGTCATTGCACGGGGACGAGGGAGTCCTTGCACGAGGACAAGGTGGGTCCTTGCACGAGGAGGGTGCTTGCACGAGGACGAGGGGGTCCTTGCACGAGGATGAGGGAGGTCCTTGCACGAGGACGGTCCTTGCACAAGGACGAGGGGGGTCCTTGCACGAGAACGAGGGGCCTTGCACGAGAAGGGCCCTTGTACGAGGACGAGGGGGTCCTTGCATGAGAACATGGGGGTCTTGCACGAGGGGGTCCTTGCACGAGGACGAGGGTGTCCTTGCACGAGGGGGTCCTTGCACGGGGACGAGGGAGTCCTTGCACGAGGACGAGGGGGTCCTTGCACGAGGAGGGACCTTGCACGAGAACGAGAGGGTTTTTGCACGAGGACGAGGGGGGTCGTTGCACGAGGACGAGGGGGGTCATTGCACAAGGACAAGGAGGGGGTCGTTGCACGAGGGGGGGCCTTGCACAAGGACAAGTGAGCCTTGCACGGACGAGGGGGTCCTTGCACGAGGACAAAGGGGTCCTTGCACGAGGATGAGGGAGGTCCTTGCACAAGGACGGTCCTTGCACAAGGACGAAGGGGCCCTTGCACGAGAACGAGGGGTCTTGCACGAGAAGGGCCCTTGCACGAGGATGAGGGGGTCCTTGCACAAGGACGAGGGGGTCCTTGCATGAGGACGAGGGGATCATTGCACAGGGACGAGGGAGTCCTTGCACGAGGACAATAGGGTCCTTGCACGAGGAGGGACCTTGCACGAGAACGAGAGGGTCCTTGCACGAGGATGAGGGAGGTCATTGCACGAGGACGAGGGGGTCGTTGCACGAGGACGAGGGGGGTCGTTGCACGAGGACGAGGGGTGGGTCGTTGCACGAGGGGGGCCTTGCACAAGGACAAGTGAGCCTTGCACGAGGACGAGGGGGTCCTTGCATGAGGACAAGGGGGTTCTTGAACGAGGATGAGGGAGGTCCTTGCACGAGGACGGACCTTGCACAAGGACGAGGGGGGTCCTTGCACGAGAACGAGGGGCCTTGCACGAGAAGGGCCCTTGTACGAGGACGAGGGGGTCCTTGCAGGAGGATGAGGGTTCTTCCACGAGGGGGACCTTGAACAGGGACGAGGGGGTCTTACACGAGAGGGTTCTTGCACGAGGACGAGGGGGTCATTGCACGGGGGCGAGGGAGTCCTTGCACGAGGACAAGGTGGGTCCTTGCACGAGGAGGGTGCTTGCACGAGGACGAGGGGGTCCTTGCACGAGGATGAGGGAGGTCCTTGCACGAGGACGGTCCTTGCACAAGGACGAGGGGGGTCCTTGCACGAGAACGAGGGGCCTTGCACGAGAAGGGCCCTTGTACGAGGACGAGGGGGTCCTTGCATGAGAACATGGGGGTCTTGCACGAGGGGGTCCTTGCACGAGGACGAGGGGGTCCTTGCACGAGGGGGTCCTTGCACGGGGACGAGGGAGTCCTTGCACGAGGACGAGGGGGTCCTTGCACGAGGAGGGACCTTGCACGAGAACGAGAGGGTTTTTGCACGAGGACGAGGGGGGTCGTTGCACGAGGACGAGGGGGGGCATTGCACAAGGACAAGGAGGGGGGTCGTTGCACGAGGACGAGGGGGGTCGTTGCACGAGAACGAGGAGGGGGTCGTTGCACGAGGGGGGGCTTGCACGAGGATGAGGGGGTCCTTGCACAAGGACGACAGGGTCCTTGCACGAGGACAAGGGGTCCTTGCACGAGAACGAGAGGGTTTTTGCACGAGGACGAGGGGGGTCGTTGCACGAGGACGAGGGGGGTCGTTGCACGAGGACGAGGGGGGTCGTTGCACGAGAACGAGGAGGGGGTCGTTGCACGAGGGGGGGCTTGCACGAGGATGAGGGGGTCCTTGCACAAGGACGACAGGGTCCTTGCACGAGGACAAGGGGTCCTTGCACGAGGACAAGGGGTCCTTGCACGAGGAGGGACCTTGCACGAGAACGAGAGGCTCCTTGCACGAGGACGAGGGGGGTCGTTGCACGAGGACGAGGGGGGTCATTGCACAAGGACAAGGAGGGGGTCGTTGCACGAGGGGGGGCCTTGCACAAGGACAAGTGAGCCTTGCACGAGGACGAGGGGGTCCTTGCACGAGGACAAAGGGGTCCTTGCACGAGGATGAGGGAGGTCCTTGCACAAGGACGGTCCTTGCACAAGGACGAAGGGGCCCTTGCACGAGAACGAGGGGCCTTGCACGAGAAGGGCCCTTGCACGAGGATGAGGGGGTCCTTGCACAAGGACGAGGGGGTCCTTGCATGAGGACGAGGGGATCATTGCTCAGGGACGAGGGAGTCCTTGCACGAGGACAATAGGGTCCTTGCACGAGGAGGGACATTGCACGAGAACGAGAGGGTCCTTGCACGAGGATGAGGGAGGTCATTGCACGAGGACGAGGGGGTCCTTGCGCGAAAACCTGGGGGTCTTGCACGAGGGGGTCCTTGCACGAAGACAAGGTGGGTCCTTGCACGAGGAGGGACCTTGCACGAGAACGAGAGGGTCCTTGCACGAGGACGAGGGGGTCGTTGCACGAGGACGAGGGGGGTCGTTGCACGAGAACGAGGAGGGGGTCGTTGCACGAGGGGGGCTTGCACGAGGATGAGGGGGTCCTTGCACAAGGACGAGGGGGTCCTTGCACGAGGAGGGACCTTGCACGAGAACGAGAGGGTTTTTGCACGAGGACGAGGGGGGTCGTTGCACGAGGACGAGGGGGGTCGTTGCACGAGAACGAGGAGGGGGTCGTTGCACGAGGGGGGGCTTGCACGAGGATGAGTGGGTCCTTGCACAAGGACGACAGGGTCCTTGCACGAGGACAAGGGGTCCTTGCACGAGGAGGGACCTTGCACGAGAACGAGAGGCTCCTTGCACGAGGACGAGCAGGGTCGTTGCACGAGGACGAGGGGGGTCATTGCACAAGGAAAAGGAGGGGGTCGTTGCACTAGGGGGGGCTTGCACGAGGATGAGGGGGTCCTTTCACAAGGACGACAGGATCCTTGCACGAGGACAAGGGGTCCTTGCACGAGGACAAGTGGTCCTTGCACGAGGAGGGACCTTGCACGAGAACGAGAGGCTCCTTGCACGAGGACGAGGGGGGTCGTTGCACGAGGACGAGGGGGGTCATTGCACAAGGACAAGGAGGGGGTCGTTGCACGAGGGGGGGCCTTGCACAAGGACAAGTGAGCCTTGCACGAGGACGAGGGGGTCCTTGCACGAGGACAAAGGGGTCCTTGCACGAGGATGAGGGAGGTCCTTGCACAAGGACGGTCCTTGCACAAGGACGAAGGGGCCCTTGCACGAGAACGAGGGGCCTTGCACGAGAAGGGCCCTTGCACGAGGATGAGGGGGTCCTTGCACAAGGACGAGGGGGTCCTTGCATGAGGACGAGGGGATCATTGCACAGGGACGAGGGAGTCCTTGCACGAGGACAATAGGGTCCTTGCACGAGGAGGGACATTGCACGAGAACGAGAGGGTCCTTGCACGAGGATGAGGGAGGTCATTGCACGAGGACGAGGGGGTCCTTGCGCGAAAACCTGGGGGTCTTGCACGAGGGGGTCCTTGCACGAAGACAAGGTGGGTCCTTGCACGAGGAGGGACCTTGCACGAGAACGAGAGGGTCCTTGCACGAGGACGAGGGGGGTCGTTGCACGAGGACGAGGGGGGTCGTTGCACGAGAACGAGGAGGGGGTCGTTGCACGAGGAGGGCTTGCACGAGGATGAGGGGGTCCTTGCACAAGGACGAGGGGGTCCTTGCACGAGGAGGGACCTTGCACGAGAACGAGAGGGTTTTTGCACGAGGGCGAGGGGGGTCGTTGCACGAGGACGAGGGGGGTCGTTGCACGAGAACGAGGAGGGGGTCGTTGCACGAGGGGGGGCTTGCACGAGGATGAGGGGGTCCTTGCACAAGGACGACAGGGTCCTTGCACGAGGACAAGGGGTCCTTGCACGAGGACAATGGGTCCTTGCACGAGGAGGGACCTTGCACGAGAACGAGAGGCTCCTTGCACGAGGACGAGGGGGGTCGTTGCACGAGGACGAGGGGGGTCGTTGCACGAGAACGAGGAGGGGGTCGTTGCACGAGGGGGGCTTGCACGAGGATGAGGGGGTCCTTGCACAAGGACGACAGGGTCCTTGCACGAGGAGAAGGAGGGGGTCGTTGCACGAGGGGGGGCCTTGCACAAGGACAAGTGAGCCTTGCACGAGGACGAAGGGGTCCTTGCACGAGGACAAAGGGGTCCTTGCACGAGGATGAGGGAGGTCCTTGCACAAGGACGGTCCTTGCACAAGGACGAAGGGGCCCTTGCACGAGAACGAGGGGCCTTGCACGAGAAGGGCCCTTGCACGAGGATGAGGGGGTCCTTGCACAAGGACGAGGGGGTCCTTGCATGAGGACGAGGGGATCATTGCACAGGGACGAGGGAGTCCTTGCACGAGGACAATAGGTTCCTTGCACGAGGAGGGACATTGCACGAGAACGAGAGGGTCCTTGCACGAGGATGAGGGAGGTCATTGCACGAGGACGAGGGGGTCCTTGCGCGAAAACCTGGGGGTCTTGCACGAGGGGGTCCTTGCACGAAGACAAGGTGGGTCCTTGCACGAGGAGGTACCTTGCACGAGAACGAGAGGGTCCTTGCACGAGGACGAAAGGGTCGTTGCACGAGGACGAGGGGGGTCGTTGCACGAGAACGAGGAGGGGGTCGTTGCACGAGGGGGGCTTGCACGAGGACGAGGGGGTCCTTGCACGAGGATGAGGGAGGTCCTTGCACGAGGGGGTCCTTGCACAAGGACGAGGGTGTCCTTGCACGAGGGGGTCCTTGCACGGGGACGAGGGTGTCCTTGCACGAGGACGAGGGGGTCCTTGCACGAGGAGGGACCTTGCATGAGAATGAGAGGGTTTTTGCACGAGGACGAGGGGGGGTCGTTGCACGAGGACGAGGGGGGTCATTGCACAAGGACAAGGAGGGGGTCGTTGCACGAGGGGCGGCCTTGCACGAAAACAAGTGAGCCTTGCACGAGGACGAGGGGGTCCTTGCACGAGGACAAAGGGGTCCTTGCACGAGGATGAGGGAGGTCCTTGCACAAGGACGGTCCTTGCACAAGGACGGAGGGGCCCTTGCACGAGAACGAGGGGCCTTGCACGAGAAGGGCCTTTGCACGAGTATGAGGGGGTCCTTGCACAAGGACGAGGAGGTCCTTGCATGAGGACGAGGGGATCATTGCACAGGGACGAGGGAGTCCTTGCACGAGGACAATAGGGTTCTTGCACGAGGAGGGACCTTGCACGAGAACGAGAGGGTCCTTGCACGAGGATGAGGGAGGTCATTGCACGAGGACGAGGGGGGTCGTTGCACGAGGACGAGGGGGGTCGTTGCACGAGGACGAGGGGTGGGTCGTTGCACGAGGGGGGCCTTGCACAAGGACAAGTGAGCCTTGCACGCGGACGAGGGGGTCCTTGCATGAGGACAAGGGGGTTCTTGAACGAGGATGAGGGAGGTCCTTGCACGAGGACGGACCTTGCACAAGGATGAGGGGGTCCTTGCACGAGAACGAGGGGCCTTGCACGAGAAGGGCCCTTGTACGAGGACGAGGGGGTCCTTGCAGGAGGATGAGGGTTCTTGCACGAGGGGGACCTTGAACAGGGACGAGGGGGTCTTACACGAGGGGGTTCTTGCACGAGGACGAGGGGGTCATTGCACGGGGACGAGGGAGTCCTTGCACGAGGACAAGGTGGGTCCTTGCACGAGGAGGGTGCTTGCACGAGGACGAGGGGGTCCTTGCACGAGGATGAGGGAGGTCCTTGCACGAGGACGGTCCTTGCACAAGGACGAGGGGGGTCCTTGCACGAGAACGAGGGGCCTTGCACGAGAAGGGCCCTTGTACGAGGACGAGGGGGTCCTTGCATGAGAACATGGGGGTCTTGCACGAGGGGGTCCTTGCACGAGGACGAGGGGGGTCATTGCACAAGGACAAGGAGGGGGTCGTTGCACGAGGGGGGGCCTTGCACAAGGACAAGTGAGCCTTGCACGGACGAGGGGGTCCTTGCACGAGGACAAAGGGGTCCTTGCACGAGGATGAGGGAGGTCCTTGCACAAGGACGGTCCTTGCACAAGGACGAAGGGGCCCTTGCACGAGAACGAGGGGTCTTGCACGAGAAGGGCCCTTGCACGAGGATGAGGGGGTCCTTGCACAAGGACGAGGGGGTCCTTGCATGAGGACGAGGGGATCATTGCACAGGGACGAGGGAGTCCTTGCACGAGGACAATAGGGTCCTTGCACGAGGAGGGACCTTGCACGAGAACGAGAGGGTCCTTGCACGAGGATGAGGGAGGTCATTGCACGAGGACGAGGGGGGTCGTTGCACGAGGACGAGGGGGGTCGTTGCACGAGGACGAGGGGTGGGTCGTTGCACGAGGGGGGCCTTGCACAAGGACAAGTGAGCCTTGCACGAGGACGAGGGGGTCCTTGCACGAGGATGAGGAAGGTCCTTGCACGAGGACGGTCCTTGCACAAGGACGAGGGGGGTCCTTGCACGAGAACGAGGGGCCTTGCACGAGAAGGGCCCTTGTACGAGGACGAGGGGGTCCTTGCATGAGAACATGGGGGTCTTGCACGAGGGGGTCCTTGCACGAGGACGAGGGTGTCCTTGCACGAGGGGGTCCTTGCACGGGGACGAGGGAGTCCTTGCACGAGGACGAGGGGGTCCTTGCACGAGGAGGGACCTTGCACGAGAACGAGAGGGTTTTTGCACGAGGACGAGGGGGGTCGTTGCACGAGCACGAGGGGGGTCATTGCACAAGGACAAGGAGGGGGTCGTTGCACGAGGACGAGGGGGTCGTTGCACGAGAACGAGGAGGGGGTCGTTGCACGAGGGGGGCTTGCACGAGGATGAGGGGGTCCTTGCACAAGGACGAGGGGGTCCTTGCACGAGGAGGGACCTTGCACGAGAACGAGAGGGTTTTTGCACGAGGACGAGGGGGGTCGTTGCACGAGGACGAGGGGGGTCGTTGCACGAGAACGAGGAGGGGGTCGTTGCACGAGGGGGGGCTTGCACGAGGATGAGGGGGGTCCTTGCACAAGGACGACAGGGTCCTTGCACGAGGACAAGGGGTCCTTGCACGAGGACAAGGGGTCCTTGCACGAGGAGGGACCTTGCACGAGAACGAGAGGCTCCTTGCACGAGGACGAGGGGGGTCGTTGCACGAGGACGAGGGGGGTCATTGCACAAGGACAAGGAGGGGGTCGTTGCACGAGGGGGGGCCTTGCACAAGGACAAGTGAGCCTTGCACGAGGACGAGGGGGTCCTTGCACGAGGACAAAGGGGTCCTTGCACGAGGATGAGGGAGGTCCTTGCACAAGGACGAAGGGGCCCTTGCACGAGAACGAGGGGCCTTGCACGAGAAGGGCCCTTGCACGAGGATGAGGGGGTCCTTGCACAAGGACGAGGGGGTCCTTGCATGAGGAGGAGGGGATCATTGCACAGGGACGAGGGAGTCCTTGCACGAGGACAATAGGGTCCTTGCACGAGGAGGGACATTGCACGAGAACGAGAGGGTCCTTGCACGAGGATGAGGGAGGTCATTGCACGAGGACGAGGGGGTCCTTGCGCGAAAACCTGGGGGTCTTGCACGAGGGGGTCCTTGCACGAAGACAAGGTGGGTCCTTGCACGAGGAGGGACCTTGTACGAGAACGAGAGGGTCCTTGCACGAGGACGAGGGGGTCGTTGCACGAGGACGAGGGGGGTCGTTGCACGAGAACGAGGAGGGGGTCGTTGCACGAGGGGGGCTTGCACGAGGATGAGGGGGTCCTTGCACAAGGACGAGGGGGTCCTTGCACGAGGAGGGACCTTGCACGAGAACGAGAGGGTTTTTGCACGAGGACGAGGGGGGTCGTTGCACGAGGACGAGGGGGGTCGTTGCACGAGAACGAGGAGGGGGTCGTTGCACGAGGGGGGGCTTGCACGAGGATGAGGGGGTCCTTGCACAAGGACGACAGGGTCCTTGCACGAGGACAAGGGGTCCTTGCACGAGGACAAGGGGTCCTTGCACGAGGAGGGACCTTGCACGAGAACGAGAGGCTCCTTGCACGAGGACGAGGGGGGTCGTTGCACGAGGACGAGGGGGTCATTGCACAAGGACAAGGAGGGGGTCGTTGCACGAGGGGGGGCTTGCACGAGGATGAGGGGGTCCTTGCACAAGGACGACAGGGTCCTTGCACGAGGACAAGGGGTCCTTGCACGAGGACAAGGGGTCCTTGCACGAGGAGGGACCTTGCACGAGAACGAGAGGCTCCTTGCACGAGGACGAGGGGGGTCGTTGCACGAGGACGAGGGGGGTCATTGCACAAGGACAAGGAGGGGGTCGTTGCACGAGGGGGGGCCTTGCACAAGGACAAGTGAGCCTTGCACGAGGACGAGGGGGTCCTTGCACGAGGACAAAGGGGTCCTTGCACGAGGATGAGGGAGGTCCTTGCACAAGGACGGTCCTTGCACAAGGACGAAGGGGCCCTTGCACGAGAACGAGGGGCCTTGCACGAGAAGGGCCCTTGCACGAGGATGAGGGGGTCCTTGCATGAGGACGAGGGGATCATTGCACAGGGACGAGGGAGTCCTTGCACGAGGACAATAGGGTCCTTGCACGAGGAGGGACCTTGCACGAGAACGAGAGGGTCCTTGCACGAGGATGAGGGAGGTCATTGCACGAGGACGAGGGGGGTCGTTGCACGAGGACGAGGGGGGTCGTTGCACGAGGACGAGGGGTGGGTCGTTGCACGAGGGGGGCCTTGCACAAGGACAAGTGAGCCTTGCACGAGGACGAGGGGGTCCTTGCATGAGGACAAGGGGATTCTTGAACGAGGATGAGGGAGGTCCTTGCACGAGGACGGACCTTGCACAAGGACGAGGGGGGTCCTTGCACGAGAACGAGGGGTCTTGCACGAGAAGGGCCCTTGTACGAGGACGAGGGGGTCCTTGCAGGAGGATGAGGGTTCTTGCACGAGGGGGACCTTGAACAGGGACGAGGGGGTCTTACACGAGGGGGTTCTTGCACGATGACGAGGGGGTCATTGCACGGGGGCGAGGGAGTCCTTGCACGAGGACAAGGTGGGTCCTTGCACGAGGAGGGTGCTTGCACGAGGACGAGGAGGTCCTTGCACGAGGATGAGGGAGGTCCTTGCACGAGGACGTTCCTTGCACAAGGACGAGGGGGGTCCTTGCACGAGAACGAGGGGCCTTGCACGAGAAGGGCCCTTGTACGAGGACGAGGGGGTCCTTGCATGAGAACATGGGGGTCTTGCACGAGGGGGTCCTTGCACGAGGACGAGGGTGTCCTTGCACGAGGGGGTCCTTGCACGGGGACGAGGGAGTCCTTGCACGAGGACGAGGGGGTCCTTGCACGAGGAGGGACCTTGCACGAGAACGAGAGGGTTTTTGCACGAGGACGAGGGGGGTCGTTGCACGAGGACGAGGGGGGTCATTGCACAAGGACAAGGAGGGGGTCGTTGCACGAGGACGAGGGGGGTCGTTGCACGAGAACGAGGAGGGGGTCGTTGCACGAGGGGGGCTTGCACGAGGATGAGGGGGTCCTTGCACAAGGACGAGGGGGTCCTTGCACGAGGAGGGACCTTGCACGAGAACGAGAGGGTTTTTGCACGAGGACGAGGGGGGTCGTTGCACGAGGACGAGGGGGGTCGTTGCACGAGAACGAGGAGGGGGTCGTTGCACGAGGGGGGGCTTGCACGAGGATGAGGGGGTCCTTGCACAAGGACGACAGGGTCCTTGCACGAGGACAAGGGGTCCTTGCACGAGGACAAGGGGTCCTTGCACGAGGAGGGACCTTGCACGAGAACGAGAGGCTCCTTGCACGAGGACGAGGGGGGTCGTTGCACGAGGACGAGGGGGGTCATTGCACAAGGACAAGGAGGGGGTCGTTGCACGAGGGGGGGCTTGCACGAGGATGAGGGGGTCCTTGCACAAGGACGACAGGGTCCTTGCACGAGGACAAGGGGTCCTTGCACGAGGACAAGGGGTCCTTGCACGAGGAGGGACCTTGCACGAGAACGAGAGGCTCCTTGCACGAGGACGAGGGGGGTCGTTGCACGAGGACGAGCGGGGGCCATTGCACAAGGACAAGGAGGGTGTCGTTGCACGAGGGGGGGCCTTGCACAAGGACAAGTGAGCCTTGCACGAGGACGAGGGGGTCCTTGCACGAGGACAAAGGGGTCCTTGCACGAGGATGAGGGAGGTCCTTGCACAAGGACGGTCCTTGCACAAGGACGAAGGGGCCCTTGCACGAGAACGAGGGACCTTGCACGAGAAGGGCCCTTGCACGAGGATGAGGGGGTCCTTGCACAAGGACGAGGGGGTCCTTGCATGAGGACGAGGGGATCATTGCACAGGGACGAGGGAGTCCTTGCACGAGGACAATAGGGTCCTTGCACGAGGAGGGATATTGCACGAGAACGAGAGGGTCCTTGCACGAGGATGAGGGAGGTCATTGCACGAGGACGAGGGGGGTCCTTGCGCGAAAACCTGGGGGTCTTGCACGAGGGGGTCCTTGCACGAAGACAAGGTGGGTCCTTGCACGAGGAGGGACCTTGCACGAGAACGAGAGGGTCCTTGCACGAGGACGAGGGGGTCGTTGCACGAGGACGAGGGGGGTCGTTGCACGAGAACGAGGAGGGGGTCGTTGCACGAGGGGGGCTTGCACGAGGATGAGGGGGTCCTTGCACAAGGACGAGGGGGTCCTTGCACGAGGAGGGACCTTGCACGAGAACGAGACAGTTTTTGCACGAGGACGAGGGGGGTCGTTGCACGAGGACGAGGGGGGTCGTTGCACGAGAACGAGGAGGGGGTCGTTGCACGAGGGGGGGCTTGCACGAGGATGAGTAGGTCCTTGCACAAGGACGACAGGGTCCTTGCACGAGGACAAGGGGTCCTTGCACGAGGACAAGGGGTCCTTGCACGAGGAGGGACCTTGCACGAGAACGAGAGGCTCCTTGCACGAGGACGAGGGGGGTCGTTGCACGAGGACGAGGGGGGTCATTGCACAAGGACAAGGAGGGGGTCGTTGCACGAGGGGGGGCTTGCACGAGGATGAGGGGGTCCTTGCACAAGGACGACAGGGTCCTTGCACGAGGACAAGGGGTCCTTGCACGAGGACAAGGGGTCCTTGCACGAGGAGGGACCTTGCACGAGAACGAGAGGCTCCTTGCACGAGGACGAGGGGGGTCGTTGCACGAGGACGAGGGGGGTCATTGCACAAGGACAAGGAGGGGGTCGTTGCACGAGGGGGGGGCCTTGCACAAGGACAAGTGAGCCTTGCACGAGGACGAGGGGGTCCTTGCACGAGGACAAAGGGGTCCTTGCACGAGGATGACGGAGGTCCTTGCACAAGGACGGTCCTTGCACAAGGACGAAGGGGCCCTTGCACGAGAACGAGGGGCCTTGCACGAGAAGGGCCCTTGCACGAGGATGAGGGGGTCCTTGCACAAGGACGAGGGGGTCCTTGCATGAGGACGAGGGGATCATTGCACAGGGACGAGGGAGTCCTTGCACGAGGACAATAGGGTCCTTGCACGAGGAGGGACATTGCACGAGAACGAGAGGGTCCTTGCACAAGGATGAGGGAGGTCATTGCACGAGGACCAGGGGGTCCTTGCGCGAAAACCTGGGGGTCTTGCACGAGGGGGTCCTTGCACGAAGACAAGGTGGGTCCTTGCACGAGGAGGGACCTTGCACGAGAACGAGAGGGTCCTTGCACGAGGACGAGGGGGTCGTTGCACGAGGACGAGGGGGGTCGTTGCATGAGAACGAGGAGGGGGTCGTTGCACGAGGGGGGCTTGCACGAGGATGAGGGGGTCCTTGCACAAGGACGAGGGGGTCCTTGCACGAGGAGGGACCTTGCACGAGAACGAGAGGGTTTTTGCACGAGGACGAGGGGGGTCGTTGCACGAGAACGAGGAGGGGGTCGTTGCACGAGGGGGGGCTTGCACGAGGATGAGGGGGTCCTTGCACAAGGACGACAGGGTCCTTGCACGAGGACAAGGGGTCCTTGCACGAGGACAAGGGTCCTTGCACGAGGAGGGACCTTGCACGAGAACGAGAGGCTCCTTGCACGAGGACGAGGGGGGTCGTTGCACGAGGACGAGGGGGGTCATTGCACAAGGACAAGGAGGGGGTCGTTGCACGAGGGGGGGCTTGCACGAGGATGAGGGGGTCCTTGCACAAGGACGACAGGGTCCTTGCACGAGGACAAGGGGGTCCTTGCGCGAAAACCTGGGGGTCTTGCACGAGGGGGTCCTTGCACGAAGACAAGGTGGGTCCTTGCACGAGGAGGGACCTTGCACGAGAACGAGAGTGTCCTTGCACGAGGACGAGGGGGTCGTTGCACGAGGACGAGGGGGGTCGTTGCACGAGAACGAGGAGGGGGTCGTTGCACGAGGGGGGCTTGCACGAGGATGAGGGGGTCCTTGCACAAGGACGAGGGGGTCCTTGCACGAGGAGGGACCTTGCACGAGAACGAGAGGGTTTTTGCACGAGGACGAGGGGGGTCGTTGCACGAGGACGAGGGGGGTCGTTGCACGAGAACGAGGAGGGGGTCGTTGAACGAGGGGGGCTTGCACGAGGATGAGGGGGTCCTTGCACAAGGACGACAGGGTCCTTGCACGAGGACAAGGGGTCCTTGCACGAGGACAAGGGGTCCTTGCACGAGGAGGGACCTTGCACGAGAACGAGAGGCTCCTTGCACGAGGACGAGGGGGGTCGTTGCACGAGGACGAGGGGGTCATTGCACAAGGACAAGGAGGGGGTCGTTGCACGAGGGGGGGCTTGCACGAGGACAAGTGAGCCTTGCACGAGGACGAGGGGGTCCTTGCACGAGGACAAAGGGGTCCTTGCACGAGGATGAGGGAGGTCCTTGCACAAGGACGGTCCTTGCACAAGGACGAAGGGGCCCTTGCACGAGAACGAGGGGCCTTGCACGAGAAGGGCCCTTGCACGAGGATGAGGGGGTCCTTGCACAAGGACGAGGGGGTCCTTGCATGAGGACGAGGGGATCATTGCACAGGGACGAGGGAGTCCTTGCACGAGGACAATAGGGTCCTTGCACGAGGAGGGACATTGCACGAGAACGAGAGGGTCCTTGCACGAGGATGAGGGAGGTCATTGCACGAGGACGAGGGGGTCCTTGCGCGAAAACCTGGGGGTCTTGCACGAGGGGGTCCTTGCACGAAGACAAGGTGGGTCCTTGCACGAGGAGGGACCTTGCACGAGAACGAGAGGGTCCTTGCACGAGGACGAGGGGGTCGTTGCACGAGGACGAGG
>JAUMJL010001649.1:0-68290 GCA_033558185.1 Dromococcyx pavoninus
CCGGGGCGGTGGCGCAAGTGTGGCGTAGCGCGGCGCGCGATTATGACGTAACGAGGACCGCGCCGCGATGCATTCTGGGAGTTGTAGTCCATTGTCCATCTCCGCCCAGCCAGTCCTGCCCCTGCCGGACTACAACTCCCAGGAGGTGAAGGGGCCGGGCCGGAGCCGGGCCTGAGGGGAACAGAGCCGGGGGGAGCCTCGGGGAACCGGCGGGTGCCAAGATGAACGCGGTGCTCGCAGTCAAGCAATACGTGTCCAGGATGATCGAGGACAGCGGGGCCCGGCATGAAGGTGCTGCTCATGGACCGCGAGACGGTGAGCGACGGGGGGCGGGGAGGGCCTTGGGTGAAAGGGCGGTGCTGGGGGGGAGACCCCCAGACCCGGGGTGACGGGGGATGGCAGGGGAGGCGGAGGGATTCGGAGAGGGGGGGGTCTGGGGTGACACGGGGGGCGGAGGGACTCGGGGAGGGGGGATCTGGGGTGACGGGGGGGGGCGAAGGAACTCGGGGAGGGGGGGCCTGGGGTGACAGGGGGGGCGGGAGGGGCGGAGGGACTCGGCTTTGCGGTGACTGGGGCTGATAAAGGGGACCCCCAACCTCGGCGGTGCCGGGGGGGTGGGGATGTAACTGGGGTGATGGGCGATGTGGGGGGTGACAGGGGGGCGGGAGGGTGGGGGACTCGGAGGATCTGGGGTTTAGAGGGGACCCTAGTTCTGGGGTGACTGCAGGGGAGGCCTGGGGTGACCGGAGGGTGCAGAAGGTCCCAGCTTTGGGGTGACAGGGAACCCTGTCACCAGGGGGTCCTGGGGTGATGGGGGCTGCAGGGTGACCCCAGCCCTGGGGTGATGGGTGGGGAGAGTCCGGGGTGATGGGTGCTGGGGAGGGGGACCCCAGCTCTGGGAGGATGGGGAGGGTCAGGGGCGAGGGCCAGGCTCAGGGTGACGGGCGCTGCCGCCTCCCACCCACAGACCAGCATCGTCAGCATGGTGTACACGCAGTCAGAGATCCTGCAGAAGGAGGTTTACCTCTTCGAGCGCCTCGACTCCGCCAACAGGGAGGCCATGAAGCATCTGAAGGCCATCTGCTTCCTCCGTCCCACCAAGGTGGGTGCCCTGGCTGCTGGGACCCCCCCCCCCCTCAGCACCCTAGGTGACCGTTGGCGGGGCCGTGGGCAGGCTGAGGGGTACAGGGCACGGGATGGGCGCAGGGCACTCCAGGCCCTTCCAGTTCAATTGCTGAAATCCTCTCTTCCTGGTGGTGTTTTCATCCAGGAGAACGTGGAGCTGCTCATCCAGGAGCTGCGGAGGCCCAAGTACAGCATCTATTTTATCTGTGAGTATGTCCTGTCCGTGCTGTGGGTCAGAGATGCAATCAGGGACCACAAAGACATGAGGGGCTGAGTCCACTCCTTCTCACAACCTTGTGCCAAAAAGCCAGGCTGGATTCTGCTTTTTATCTTGTTTAGGTCACCAAATTCTTTTAGAAAAGGGCAAATGCATATGGGATAAAACAGTTAAACTGGAGCAATTTGTAAGGCATCGTTACAAATGGACCCCATAAATCTCTGTTCCTCCCTGAAAATCTCTGGGATCTTAAAGTTTCATGTTCATGGAATCACAGAATATCCTGAGTTGGAGGGACCCACAAAGACCATCGAGTCCCAACTCCTGCCTCTGCACAGAACAGCCCCAACCTTGAGATGAGATCTTGGGGAGAAATGTTTTGCTGTGAGGGTGGGGAGGCCCTGGCCCAGGTTGCCCAGAGAAGTGGTGGTTTCCCCATCCCTGGAGGTGCTCAAGGTGAGGTTGGATGGGTATTGGAGTCCCCTGATCCAGTGGGAGGTGTCTCTTCCCGTGGGACTGGAACTGGATGGGCTTTGAGGTCCCTTCCAACCCAGCCCATTCCATGATTCTGTGATTCTGCGTTAATGTTGCTTCGTAACCCTGAAAAAGGCTCGTGCTGGGGAAGAAATGTCTTCATTGTAAGGAAAACTGAGAGGCACAGGATGGGAAACTGCCCCAAACCTTGAAGTTAAATAATTCAGAGGCAGAGTTAGGACAGATTCACACCCTGGTGCTGAAATGAACCTGCTTCATGGCATCTTCTGATGCCCGGGCCACCAGGCAGGTGTTCCTTGTGTCCTCCTTGTGCCATGGAATATCCTGTTGGTTTGGAAGTTAAACAGAATAACTTCAGTTTGTGTTGAAGCCCAGTCCTCCAGCAGAGGAATCACTTGATGGGATCGTGGGAGATGAGCTGGGATGGCCTCTAGATGTCATTGCTGCTCCGTGGCAACGCAGCGCCGAGGAGCTGAGCTCCAGAACTCCGGTTTAGGAAGGGTGGTGATGTCCCTGCCTGTGGTAGAGGGGTTGGAACTGGATGATCTTTAAGTTCCCTTCCAACCCAGAACCCGACCCTTCTCCCACTCTTGTTCTCTCCCAGATTTCAGTAATGTCATCAGCAAGAGCGATGTGAAGTCCTTGGCTGAGGCCGATGAGCAGGAAGTCGTGGCTGAAGTTCAGGTGAGTTTTGATTGGTTTAAATACATCTCCTAATCCCAAAGCACCGGTGGAGGGGATTTTAGGGGCTGAGGAGCTGGGATGGGGCAGTGGGAGGACTCTGTGGCTCACACTGCAACCCCCTCAGGGGGGGAGAAGAGATGAATGAACACGTGGGATTTAAAATTAGAAGAAAGAAAAACTCTGGGGTCGCCTCTTTCTCCGGTTTTCGGCGCCGCTGCCGGGTCTGGTTCACCAGACTGCACGTTTGTGGGGTTGATGAAGAGCTCCACACTCAGAAAATAGACCACGAGAGCCTGGGAGTGGAGCTGTTGGCAGCAGCACAGGGATCTGAGAGGTCAAGGATGGAGGAAGGAGGAGGGATCCGGAGTCAAACCGCGCGCGCAGTGCTTGGGATTTTGGTGTCACTGCTGCAAGGCCGACTCGTGTCAGTCAGGGCTTGGCAGGAGATGTAACTCTGCTTTTGCTCCTTGGCAGGAGTTCTACGGTGATTACATTGCAGTGAATCCCCACGTGTTTTCTCTCAACCTCCTGGGCTGCTGCCAGGTATGGAAAACACCCATGGCTCCTCCTTGGGGTGATGGTTGAGAGACTTGGTGACCCCAACGCGCTGGGTAAAGGAGAAGAAAACCTGGGGAATGCGGGTTGTGACGTCTGCTTTCCTCCTCCTGCACTGAAATTGTAGTTTATTTAAGGCTTTAAGGCTTAGAAATCAGGTTTGAGAAGGAGCTTAGGGGTGGTGTGTCCGTGCCAGATGCAGCCTTTCCTTGCAGGGTCGTAACTGGGATCCTGCTCAGCTCTCCAGGACGACCCAAGGGTTGACTGCTCTGCTCCTGTCCCTCAAGAAATGCCCCATGATTCGGTACCAACTCTCCTCTGAGCCAGCAAAGAGACTGGCTGAGTGTGTGAAGGTATGGGAAGGACATTAAATAAGCTTGGCAACGTGCTTAGATGTTGATTAATGTTTTTATAGATCATATTTTTATATATTAATCCATTTTATGTATCGATTGGTTTGAGAAGAATCCCCTTTCTTCACAGAATGGCTTGGGTTGGAAGGGACCTTAAAGCCCATCCGGTTCCAACCCCTCTCCCCACCCTCATATAGGAATTTCTTTCTAATATTGAATCTAAATATTCCCCATTGCAATTTAAAGGCATTTTTGAGTCAATCCATTTAAATTCTGTCATTTACTTTCTTCTTGTTATCTGGGGAGGGGCTCTGGATCAGGGAGTGCAGGGAGAGGATGAGGGGGAAGGGTTTTGAGCTGCAAGAGGGGAGATTGAGATGAGATCTTGGTGAGAAATGTTTTGCTGTGAGGGTGGGGAGGCCCAGGGCCAGATTGCCCAGAGCAGTGGTGGCTGCCCCATCCCTGGAGGTGATCAAGGCCAGGTTGGATGGGGCTTGGAGCCCCCTGACCCAGTGGGAGGTGTCCCTGCCCACAGAACTGGAACTGGATGGGCTGTTGAGGTCCCTTCCAACCCAGACCATTCCATGATGCTTCAGGCAGGTCACATTCCTGGTCTCCCAAGCACAGAGCAGGGGAAGCACTTTAGTTTCTCTGCGGTTCAGAAGCCACAGGAGGTGTCCGGTGCCTTCACAACTCATTTTTCACCTGCTCTTTGCTTCATGTTCACCTGAATCCCAGCTGAGAGGAAGCATTTTCTGGGAATACAGAACATCAAGTGGTTGTTTCCTCCTTCCCTTTCCTCCACAGCAAGTCATCACTAAAGAGTACGAGCTCTTCGACTTCCGGCGCACGGAGGTTCCTCCGTTGCTCCTCATTCTGGACCGCTCGGACGATGCCATCACCCCTCTGCTGAACCAGGTGAGTCATCACACAGGGGATGAGATGGGAGTGGGAATTCTGGAAGTTGAGTCGAGTCTTTTGATCCCACCTGGAGTCTCCTCTTTGTTTGCAGCAGCGATTCTCATGGTTCTCTGTCTGATGAGAACATGAATGGTGCTGATTTCTTCTTGTAGCAGGAGTTTGGGGGCTGCATCCTTTGTGTTCCCTGAGGGATGTGGACCAGCTTTGTTTGAGTTCAGCCTGAGTTTGATGATTCCCAGTGCCTTCTGCTTGCCTTTCTCTCTCTCTCTCTCCAGTGGACCTACCAGGCAATGGTTCACGAGCTGCTGGGGATTAACAACAACCGCATCGACCTCTCCCGGGTCCCAGGGATAAGCAAAGACCTCCGAGAGGTCGTCCTGTCTGCGGAGAACGACGAGTTCTACGCCAACGTAGGTGCCTCCTTCAGCAGCTGGATTGGAGGTTTGGGTCCCATTCTTTGGTTTCCCACGTGAAATCAGCTTTCCCACGAGTTTGAGCCTCAGGGTGGGGATGTGGAAATCAATGGGATGTGGAAATCAAAGGGATGTGGAAATCCACGGGATAACGTGTGCGTTGGAACAGGTTTTATGTCACCCCTGGCCCCGTCCTGGGCTGCTCACCCAGGTGTGGCTCTCAGGGAGGGGATGCACCTTGGCACCTCGGTGTGTTGGGCACAGGCCTGGCCTGGATGGCATCGAGGCTCCCGTTGGAATGTCTCTCTCAGACCCTTTGTCTCGTTCTGTGCAGAACATGTACCTGAACTTTGCAGAGATTGGCAGTAACATCAAGAATCTCATGGAGGATTTCCAGAGGAGGAAACCTAAGGAGCAGCAGAAGCTGGAATCCATAGCAGATATGAAGGTATGGACAATCCACACGTAGCTGACTGCACTTTACAGAGCCCATCCGTAGTGTGAATCACCACTCGGTGCCCCGACAGCCATGGAATCATGGAATCACTGAGCTTGGAAAAGCCCTCCAAGCTCATCCAGTGCAACCCTCAGCCCAACCCCACCATGATGACCAAACCTTGTCCCCAGGGGCCACAACCACACGGTTCGTGACCCCCTGCAGGGATGGGGACTCCCCCACTGCCCTGGGAGCCTCTGCCAGGGCTTCACCACTCTGTCAGTGAAGGAATCTTTCCCAATATCCAACCTAAACCTCCCCTGGTGCAACTTGAGGCCGTTTCCTCATCCCATCCCTTGTTCCTTGGAAGCAGAGCCTGACCCCTGCCTGGCTCCAACCTTTCCAGGAGCTCTGGAGAGCGATGAGGTCTCCCCTCAGCCTCCTCTTCTCCAGACTAAACACCCCCAGGTCCCTCACTGCTCCCACAACCCCTGTTCTCCAGCCCCTTCCCCAGCTCCGTTCCCTTCTCCGGACACTCTCCAGCCCCTCAAGGTCTTACTTGGAGCGAGGGGCCCAAAACTGACCCCAGGATTTGAGGTGAGATCTGGATTTGAGTTCTGAAAACTGAACATCTGAACTCTGAGATGAGGATTCTCTGATTCTAGAAGAGTGAAAAACCAAAGCACATCCCCTGTAATTGGAGGAATCCCGTGGGTGCCTGGGATGGAGGTGCCGGATCCCCCACACCCCGCGCTGGTGTCCATGTGGATTGGTTGGTGTGATTTGTCGCTGGGTTGTACTGATCTGCTGCCTCTGGCTTTGCTTTTGAAGAACCAATTGCTTTGGTGTCCCCGTTGCAGGCGTTTGTGGAGAATTACCCCCAGTTCAAGAAGATGTCAGGCACGGTGTCCAAGCACGTGACGGTGGTGGGAGAGCTCTCTCGGCTGGTGGCGGAGCGGAACCTTCTGGAGGTGTCGGAAGTGGAGCAGGAGTTGGCCTGCCAGAACGACCATTCCAGTGCTCTCCAGGTACCTCGGGCTCAAATCCTGACCTCAGTCATAGAATCAATCAGAGAATGGGTTGGGAATGGGTTGGGTCGGACCTCAAAGCCCATCCAGTTCCAGTCCCGTGGGCAGGGACACCTCCCACTGGATCAGAGGGCTCCAAGCCCCATCCCAACCTCTCTTTGAACACCTCCAGGGATGGGATCTGGGGATTCAGGTTGATGGCAGCTTAGAATCATCAAACCATGGAGTGGTTTGGGTTGGAAGGGACCTCAAAGCCCAGCCAGTTCCAGTCCCACCTCCCACTGGATCAGGGGGCTCCAAGCCCCATCCAACCTGACTTTCAGCACCTCCAGGGATGGGGGCAACCACAACCACTCCCCACCCTCATCATGAAGAATTGCTTCCTAATGTCTAATCTAAATCTTCCCCCTTCCAATTTAAACCCATTCCCCCTCATCCTATCACTACAAGCCCTTAAAAAAGTCCCTCCCCAGCTTTCCTGGAGCCCCTTCAGGTACTGGAAGACCATTGTGAGGTGCCCCCACAGAAGAGCCTTCTCTTCTCCTTTGTCTGCATCCAGCTGGATGGTTCTGGCCTCCCCTGTTGATGGGATTTTGGTTCTGACAACCAGTGGGAGTTCCACGTGCAGATACCCTGCAGGGCCAGGACAGTAGATGTTGGGATTCCTCTTCTCCTCCCCGTTGGGTTCAGATGGGGGATGAATCAGAGTTAATAACTGGCTTGAGAAGCATCTTTGCAGATCCTGTCTTTACCTTTCACAACACAACAGTTCTCTTATTATTTGCAGTCAGTTGGCTCCCCCCTGCAGAAACTCCTTGGGGTTTTTGGGGAGTAGAAGACATGAAATCTGTGGAATTGTCTAAACCAAACCATTCCTCGAGGTGCTGGCTTCTACCTCTTTTTTTTAATAAAAAACAGTAGAAAGGCTTTGAGATAAAAGATTTCCTTGGCAAAGAGGGCTGGAAAAGCCAAAAAGAGGCTTCTGTGATAGCTGAGTGCAGACCAGAGCGCTGACCCCGTGCTGGCTTCTTGGATTCCATGGCCTGACCTGGTGTCTGACTGTGCTGATGGATTGTGGCTGCTGGTACTTGGAGAAAAGAGCAGTATTGTGAGGGTGGCTGTGTTATAGCAGAGTTCAGCCACAGCTCAGCATCACAAACCAACGCCTTCATTATTTCTAGCTGAGGCAGGAGTCACACAGCCTCCTTCACACAGCACTGGAGGAGCAATTTGACTGCAAAATACATCTGAGCACCTTCAATGGGTTGGAAATAGAGGAATATTTGCCTCTGTGCTCCCTGTTGGCAGCTGGGGGATGATAGGGGACACTTCCCACGCTGTTACCAGAGCCTGAGGTGGATCTGTTACCAGATCCTGAGTCTAAATTCATCCAGACCCACTGCAGTCATCACAGCTGTAGAGATGGGCGAGCAGAGAGATGATTTGGTAGTGGGGAGAGCTTAGAGCAGCCTCCCAGGACTGGAAGGGACTCCAGGAAAGCTGGGGAGGGGCTCTTGATCAGGGAGTGCAGGGATAGGATGAGGGGGAAGGGTTTTGAGCTGAAAGAGGGGAGATTGAGATGAGATCTTGGGGAGAAATGTTTTGCTGTGAGGGTGGGGAGGCCCTGGCCCAGGTTGCCCAGAGCAGTGGTGGCTGCCCCAGCCCTGGAGGTGTTGAAGGGCAGGTTGGATGGGGCTTGGAGCCCCCTGATCCAGTGGGAGGTGTCCCTACCCATGGAACTGGGTGGGCTTTGAGTTCCCTTCCAACCTGAACCATTCCACGATTCTAATTTTGCCCTTTTAAAGCCAAAAAAGCTGCTGTGGTTTCTCACATCCACGTGCTTAAAGGGCTTTTGTTGTGTTTCTGACGACTGAAAGAGCCTGGAAAATACGTAGGAGCCACGAAATAAATGCAAACCCATGAAACTGGTGTCTTTCTACACAAGAGATTGGCATCTCTGGAGCTGCCCTGCCCCGGGCTGTCCCCTCCTCAGGGCCAGGGCCGAAGAAACCATCAAGAATAAACCAGTGAAGGGAATAAAGACAGAATTGTTCTCCCTCTGATGTAACTTCAACCACTGTGAATGTCCCAGCAGCCCAGGGCCCCCGAGTACAGTACATTTTGGTTGCTCTCCCCTCAGTCTCATTAATCCTGACTCAGGGCATGAGCCTGGAGAGATGAATGGGAGGGTTTGAATCCCATCTCCTCCCACTGGACAATAGGGTGGCTGTTCCAAGCGCTTCCCCCCTCGTTCCAGCCTTGCCACCGCCGCTGCCAGCACAGGATCAAAGCTCTTGGAAGGAAACACCTCCGTGGCACTTGTCCCTTCCCTCTCAGGTGAATTCCCCACCTTGCCAAGGTTTTGATCCTCCTCCAAGCCTGGATTTTTATCCTTTCTTTTTGTAACTAATCAGCGTCGCTGACAAATTCCGGCAAATAGAGGATCAGAGTCCTAAAGAACATTCACACCTCATTCCTACTGAATATTTCTGTGTTCCCATTGAATTGGGAAGATGGGAGAGCCTGCCTGGGATTTTGGAGTGGTTGAAGATCCTTTGCACTTGCAGAGGGGGAACAATCCTGCCTGGTTCCTTCCCTCTCTCACAATGTAAAACCCAGAGCTCCCGGGCGTTTCAGCTCTCCCAGGGTAACGTTTGCTTTAATGCTCAGCACAGGGAGAGTTTGGGACTCTCTTGTGTCCTGAAGCACCTCCCATGTATTATCTTTCTTTTCCATTTCCTCCTTTAATTCCTTTCCTCCTTTGCTTCCAAATCCCTGCTGCTTGCTCCTCCACTTCTCACCTCCCAAAGTTATCCAAGGCCTCGATGCTTCCAAAAGAAAACAGGATGCGTGGGGTTGTCCCAGTTCTTTTTAGTTGATGGTGGGACCCGTGGGCAGGTTCTGCCCCCACTTGGGTTGGAGAGGGATGGGCAGAGGTTAAAGGGTTCTGTAGGTGCCTGATGATGCTCCTGCTCAGGGGAGGTGTGCGCTGATCCGAGCTCACCCAGCATGGGATGGAGAGTTGGGAATAGAGAATGGAATTGGGTTATGGATTCCCACCTTCAAGGAGAGCAGCTTGCACTCTTACACCCTAACAAATCTGGGGAAGGGGCTGGAGAACAGGGCCTGCGAGGGGTGGCTGAGGGACCTGGGGCTGTTGGGGCTGGAGAAGAGGTTCTGAGGGGAGACTTCATCCCTGTCTGCAAGGAGGCTGTGAGGAGGGGGGTGTTGGTCTCTTCTCACACGTGACAAGTGATAGGACAGGAGGAAAGGGCCACAGGTTGCACCAGGGCAGGTTTAGACTGGATATTGGGAAAGATTCCTTCAGTGCAAGGGTTCCCAGGCCCTGGAACAGCCTCCCAGGGAGGTGGTGGAGTCACCATCCCTGGAGGTGTTTAAAAGATGGGTTGATGAGCTTCTTAGGGTTTAGCAGTGGACAGTTGGATCTCAGAGGCCTTTTCCAACCAGGTGACTGTAGATCAAAGCTCAGGGCAGGCAGGAGCTGGGCTTTGGTTGTGACACCATTTGCGTTCCGTCGCGTGCGGTTTTGCTCCGCGGGCCGCGCTCGCTCCTCTTCCTCTTTCCCTGCAGAACGTGCGCCGCCTCCTGCAGAACCCCAGGGTGTCAGAGCTGGACGCTGCCCGGTTGGTGATGCTCTACGCCCTGCACTACGAGAGGCACAGCAGCAACAGCCTCCCCACCCTGCTGGGAGAGCTCCGGAACCGCGGCGCGGCCGACAAGTACCGCAAGGTAACGGCAACGGGAGCTGGGAGACCACAGAGGTGGGAAATCCTCGGAGTCGTACGACTGCCCGACTTGGGAGGGACCCAAAAGGATCGTCAAGTCCTGTAGGACACGGCCAACGTTCACCTCGTGGGGCTGAGGGCCTTGGCCAAAGGCTTCTGGGTATCATCAGGCTGTGAGTGCTTCCTTGGGGAGCTGTTCCAGGGCTCCACCACCCTCTGGGGGAAGAACCTCCTCCTGATGTCCAACCTAACCCTCCCCTGGCACATCTCCTGCCATCCCCTCGTGTCCTATCGTTGGTCACAAGAGAAAGGAGCTCAGCTCCTGCTCCTCGTCCTCCCCTTGTGAGGAAACAGCTCCCCCCCTCTTAATTTAAATGCATAACTAATCAATTAATTTCCACGTACAAATCCGTGGTGTTGGGAAGGGTTGATTGAAGAGGAGATGAGGGTGGGCAAAGAGTCTGCAAAGGATGGGTGTGTGGCTTGTTCAGAGGGCCTGGGATGTGGTTCCTTCATCCTTCCCCACCCCTTTCCCCCAGCTCCACTCCTGGAGATGGCAAATGGAGCCTGGTGGGGAGGGAGAGGGCGGCAGCGCTTGGCACACGGAGAGAGCAGCTGGAGAGGAGGTGGAGGAGCAGGATGATGTCACCTTGTGTGGAGGATCTGCTGTCTCTGCAGCAGACTGTGGCAGTGAAAGCCTCTCTCCCTGTGCAGGCAGAGTCCCTGCCTGGTGGAGACAGGGAATGGTGCTCTTCTCAGCCTCTCTCTGCGCTGCGTTATCGTGGAATGGGTTGGGTTGGAAGGGACCTCAAAGTCCGTCCAGTTTCATGGGTGGGGACACCTCCCACTGGATCAGGAGGCTCCAAGCCCCATCCAACCTGGCCTTCAACACCTCCAGGGATGGGGCAGCCACCACTGCTCTGGGAAACCTGGGCCAGGGCCTCCCCACCCTCACAGCAAAACATTTCTCCCCAAGATCTCATCTCAATCTCCCCTCTTTCAGCTCAAAACCCTTCCCCCTCATCCTATCCCTGCACTCCCTGATGGAGAGCCCCTTGGGGTTGATCTTCCTGACTCCCTGCTCATCATTCCAGTACTTCCACAGACAAAAGCTGCCTGGAATGTGGTTGCCCAGGTTAACAGGGGTCTGGTTTGCTCTCTCTGTCCAGCTGGTGTCTGCTGTTGTGGAGTACGGAGGGAAGAGGGTCCGGGGCAGTGACCTCTTCAGTCCCAAGGATGCTGTGGCCATCACCAAACAGTTCCTCAAAGGTCTGAAGGTACAGATCCACCACCAGTGGAATAATGACAGTTCTGGTCAAATTTAGAGTCACTTTTCATGAAGTGCAAGCCACATGTTGCAGAGTTCAGATGTTTAATAGCAAGTGCACTGGGTTTTTAGGACATAATTGTCATTGAGGAGAGCAGGAGGTGGTTGCCTAAAAGCCTCTAAATATGGAGTCAGTGGTTAAGGCTCAGTGTGTCCATGGAAGGGTTTGGGTTGGAAGAGTCATCACAGCCCATCCAGTTCCACGGGCAGGGACACCTCTCACTGGATCAGGGGGCTCCAAGCCACATCCAACCTGGCCTTGGACACCTCCAGGGATGGGGCAGCCACCACTGCTCTGGGCAACCTGGGCCAGGGCCTCCCCACCCTCACAGCAAAACATTTCTCCACAAGATCTCACCTCAATCTCCCCTCTTTCAGCTCAAAACCCTTCCCCCTCATCCTGTCCCTGCACTCCCTGATCAAGAGCCCCTCCCCAGCTTTCCTGGAGCCCCTCTTCTCTCTTAGGTTGCCATCCATAACAAGAGCTCCTCTTGCTCTGCAGGGTGTTGAGAATGTCTATACCCAGCACCAGCCCCTCCTGCAGGAAACTCTGGATCAGCTCATCAAGGGCAAGCTCAAGGACAGCCAATACCCCTACCTGGGTCCCAACACGCTGCGTGACAGGTACGTGGGGCCTCGTAGGGCAGAGCTTGGGCCCAAAATACTCCGCTCCTCCCACTTGCTTTGTGGTTTCCCTGTAGATGAGCAAAGCTCAGGCTTGGCAGAGCAGTGTCCAGGGCTTGTATTCTCAAAGAGATGCCCTGGAGAAGGGCTCTTTGGACTCTTCCTTCTGGCCAGGATGTGACGTTCCCTTTTTGAGGGCTGAGGTGAAGGATGAAGCCCTCGCTCCAAGCTGCCCGTGGGGGGTTTCACTGTGCCCCCTAACTCTGCTCCGTGCCATCTGCTGCTTCTTTGTGGAGTCCCAGAAATAGTCTGACTGCAGGCTGTCCCTCTGAGCCAGTTGCTGTTCCTGGTGGGAATGGGATCTTGCAGAACCTGGCTAATAACTAACTGGAAAGAGCTCTGCTTGGTTTGAGCTGACTGTGCTGGAGCTGAGCTGAGCTGTCAGCTCTGAAGTCATTAAAGGTAAATGTGGGCCTCAGGGTGAGGGCATGGAATTGTCAGAAGCCAGAATTCCCTACAAATCCCTCCTTTCCTTGGCACCAAATTTCCATAGAATCCTGGAATGGTTTGGGTTGGAAGGGACCTCAAAGTCCATCCAGTTCCACCCCCTTCCCATGGGCAGGGAGACTTCCCACAGGATCAGGGGGCTCAAAACCCAGAGCAGTGGTGGCTGCCCCATCCCTGGAGGTGTTCAAGGCCAGTTTGGATGGGGCTTGGAGCCTCCTGATCCAGTGGGAGGTGTCCCTGCCCGTGGCAGGGGGACGGATGAACCTTAAGGTCCCTTCCAACCCAACCCATTCCAGGATTCCATGAATGTGCAGCCTTCTGTTGCAATCAGAACATGTTTTGTGGGACGATGGCTCTTTCTTCCCACCTTTTCCCCTCACGGTGCCTCTCGAGCATCCCTGGACTGCCTGGAGAACGCAGCCTCCACGATAAATTTAGGGCCAAATCCCAGTTGTGGAGCAAAACTACGGCTGCTCCGAGCCCTCCAAAGGGAGCCTGAGAGGGCTGGAGCTCTGCTGATGTCCTCGTTTGCCTCCAACATTGATCCTGGCTGAAGAGCCCTGGTGGAATCTCGATCACGAGTTAAACGTGGGTGGATGCGTTGCCAGGGGGGGCTGCAAAGACCGTTACCACGCGCTGGGAACCTTGAGGAGCGATGATGGTGATTGGTTGGGCTCAGGGGGGCGTTGTCAGCCCTGAGCCCGACGCCTCCGCAATGAGGGAATGCCCAGAGCATCAGGACCGGTCCAGGAGGAGAAATCAGCAGGAGGGTGGCCTGGTGGGTGAGGATTTATCCTGGTGTTTGGTTTGGTTCCATCACAATGGTCGTGTTTTGATCGCAGGCCCCAAGACATCGTCGTGTTCATCATTGGAGGAGCCACCTACGAAGAGGCCTTGGCCGTCTACAACCTGAACCGCAGCAACGCGGGCGTCCGCATCGTCCTGGGGGGCACCACCATCCACAACACCAAGAGGTAACTCCTGCCTTCCTCCCTCTGGATGTTCTCTGCGTGGAACAGCCGAGGGCAGCGTGGATTTGGGACACCTCAGGGACCTTCACCGTGTGGTAAAACACAGCTGTGTGTAAATGGCCCGAACCCTGCTCGCTGTGGCTGAGGGACTCGTTCCCAAGATGTTTGTGTCTGTTTTACTGAATTCCAGGGCAGGGAGTAGATGAGTGGAGTGCTTCCTGCTTCTAATCCATGGCACATTTAATGTGAATAACCCACCACATCCTGGGCTGCATCCAGAGCAGGGGGACCAGAAGGGAGGGAGGGGGTTCTGCCCCTCTGCTCTGCTCTGGGGAGACCCCACCTGGAGCCCTGTGTCCAGGTCTGGAGTCCTCAGCACAGGAAGGACCTGGAGCTGTTGGAGCGAGTCCAGAGGAGGCCACGGAGATGATCCAAGGGATGGAGATCTCCTGTACAAGGACAGGCTGGGAGAGTTGGGGTAGTTGAGGCTGGAGAAGAGAAGGCTCTGGGGAGACCTTAGAGCAGCCTCCCAGGACTGAAAGGGGCTCCAGGAAAGCTGGGGAGGGGCTCTGGATCAGGGAGTGCAGGGATGGGATGAGGGGGAAGGGTTTTGAGCTGGAAGAGGGGAGATTGAGGTGAGATCTTGGGGAGAAATGTTTTGCTGTGAGGGTTGGGAGGCCCTGGCCCAGGTTGCCCAGAGCAGTGGTGGCTGCCCCATCCCTGGAGGTGTTGAAGGCCAGGTTGGATGGGGCTTGGAGCCCCCTGATCCAGTGGGAGGTGTCCCTGCCCGTGGTCCCTTCCCACCCAAACCATTCCCTGGTTCTGTGATTCTACACAGGTGTTGTGTCAGGAATCCCAGCTCCTCATCCATGCCAGGTATTTCCAGGTGGGCTCAAGTGCAGTGAGAGGAGAAAAACACAGCTTGGTTTCCAGACACGTGAGAGGCTTCTGCACCAGTGTGATGTTTAAAAACCATCTCCACTTCTCCCCTTCCTTTCCCTGCCCTTAAGGACTCTCCAGGCTCCAAAGGTGGTGGCCCTGAAGCAGTAAAAACTTCCTCACATGGAAATCCAGCGGTTCCAAGCATCACTTGCTTGGAAAAAATCCCCAAAGCCTCCAAATCCGTGGTGCCCGTGCTGGAATTTGGCTCCTATTTAATGTCAGATGGTTGGAAAGCTCCTGAACTGCTGTTAACCCAGTAGTAAATTGCTTTTACGAAGTGGGTTACGAAGGCAAGTCTGTATTAGCCCACATATCCAGCAATTCCTGCCCAAATTACCTGGCTTCCCCAACCTTCTGCTTTACAAAGTGGCCTTTGAACTAAATCCTGTTTCAGCTGAGCATGAAAATAGTAGGAAAAAGGGATGAGTGGACACCTGAGCTGTCTTAGACTGGTAAAAAGAGAATTTAAGTTGTTATCTGGAAGGATGCAAAAAAACCTTGGTTCATAACCAGCCTGGAATCCACTGCAACCTCGGAGCATGGATGGGTGTCACAGACTGAGCTGGGTTTGAGTAGGTGAAGGAAGGTTCTCCTCACCTGGAGCCCTGTGTCCAGGTCTGGAGTGCTGAGCACTGGAAGAACCTGGAGCTGTTGGAGCTCAGAGGAGGCCACGGAGATGATCCAAGGGCTGGAGAACCTCCTGTGTGAGGAGAGGCTGAGAGAGTTGGGGTTGTTCAGCCTGGAGAAGAAAAGGCTCTGGGGAGACCTCATAGCAGCCTCCCAGGACTGAAAGGGGCTCCAGGAAAGCTGGGGAGGGGCTCTGGATCAGGGAGTGCAGGGATGGGATGAGGGGGAAGGGTTTTGAGCTGAAAGAGGGGAGATTGAGATGAGATCTTGGGGAGAAATGTTTTGGTGTGAGGGTGGGGAGGCCCTGGCCCAGGTTGCCCAGAGCAGTGGTGGCTGCCCCATCCCTGGAGGTGTCCAAGGCCAGGTTGGATGGGGCTTGGAGCCCCCTGATCCAGTGGGAGGTGTCCCTGCCCGTGGAACTGGATGGGCTTTGAGGACCCTTCCAACCCAACCTATTCCGTGATTCTGTGATTCCATGAACTCGTGCATCCCCCCCTTCATTATTTAGCACTTCTCTTCCTTCTGGTGTGACAACCACTCATCTGGTGCCATCTTCAAACTTGCACAGAATCTCACTCTCTGAGCATCAAATAATTGCTTTTTCCTAGTGGATTGGGTACAATTCCCTAAATTTCCAGCGTCACCTGCAGCTCCAGCAAAGCCCAGGGGACCTCAGCTATTCCAGCCGACACACGGAGGTTTCCAACATCAGGGAACCCAGATTTCATGGTGTCCAACCCCTCCACTAATCCGTTGGCCTTCCCTTAATGAACCATTGCTTATTCCTGTGGGATTAGGGCTGATGGATCACAATAAACAAGGAGATTGTTGCATTAATGCCCCGAGCGGCCCCTGTAAGAGCCCTAATCCCGCGCTTTCATTGTTCTTACCGGTCCAACTTAAATTGTGTCCAACATCTGCGTTCCTCGGGATGGCTTAAGGGAAATCCATCCTGCTGTTGGCGTAAAGCAGGAGCCAAACAGGCCTTTGGGGTTGGTTGTGTTGTTAAAGCCATGTTTTGGGGGCAGTTTGGCTGTTTTAGAGACTGGGGAATGGTTTGGGTTGGAAGGGATCTTAAAGATCATCCAATTCCAACCCCCTGCCGTGGGCACGGACACCTCCCACTGGATCAGGGGGCTCCAAGCCCCATCCAACCTGGCTTTGAGCACCTCCAGGGATGGGGCAGCCACCACTGCTCTGGGCAACCTGGGCCAGGGCCTCCCCACCCTGGGCACCAAAATTTGGGGCTCCCAGTGTGGATCCCTGGATCCTGCTCACCCATCCTTAAATGCTCTGCATCATCCAGGAGGTCTCTGATTGCTCCCTGTGCCTTCCAAAAAGAGGGAGCAGCTCCTCGGGCACCCAGTGCAGCAGCAGAACCAACCTTGATCCTCTTCCAGTAACAAAGCCAGGAAGGTCGGTGGCGCTGGGGGTTGGTTTTCTCCTCACTCCCAGAGTTCCTGTGTGGATGTCCAGGCAGGAAGAGGCAGGGTGGAATCCTGCTGACATTTCACAGCCAGGGCGGTGGGGGAATCCCCATCCCTGGATCCAAAAACCCTGTGGCCGTGGCACTTGGGGACATCTTTTAGTCAAAGAATCAAAGAATCTCTTGGTTGGAGAAGACCTTTGAGATCATCGAGTCCAACCCATCCACGACCATCATTGAGCACTTCATCTACACATCTTCTAAACCCCTCCACCACCTCCCTGGAGAAGTCATTCCCTGCGTCTCTACTAACCTGGATTTTTCTTTGGCAGCTTCCTGGAGGAGGTCACCGCGTCGGGGTTCCGCGGCCGGAGCGCCGAGGGCTCTCACGTTGCGCCAAGGTCAAGCAGCAGGCGGTGAATCCGGGAGGAATCGCTGTCTCCCCCATCCGGAGCTTCCACAAACGGCTTCGGAGCTGAGGTGGCCATTCCCACGCTCGGAACCTCCTCGCTGGACCGGGATCTTCTCCAACCACAGCATCTTCACAGCTGGGATTGTCACCTCCGTGAGAGCTTGGAAAAGGGTCCCTGCAGAAGAACCAAGTCCCTGCAGCCCTGCCAGAAAGCTCCACTCTGAGCTGATTGGTCCGTGTGAGTCCCCTGATGAACGTTTAACGATCCCAGGCTTCCTCGTGCGTCCCTCGGAGGTGAAGCCGAGGGGCACTGGAAGCCCCTTTGCTCTGCTCTCTGGATTTTGAGTATAAAGAACCCATTTTGGCTGAACCTCTCGTCTATTAAACGATTTGTGGTGCCACTGGGGTGTAATTACAGTCTCAGCCTTCTTTATTAACTCCTGTTTGCCATAAGAACCAATCCCAACTCCATAAGAAACAAACCCAACTCCGTAAGAACCAAACCCAACTCCGTAAGAACCAAAACCAACTCTGTAAGAACCAAAACCCAACTCTAAAAACCAAACCCAACTCCATAAGAACCAAACCCAACTCTGTAAGAACCAAAACCCAACTCTAAAAACCAAACCCAACTCCATAAGAACCAAACCCAACTCTGTAAGAACCAAACCCAACTCTAAGAATCAAACCCAACTCCATAAGAACCAAACCCAACTCTAAGAATCAAACCCAACTCTAAGAATCAAACCCAACTCCATAAGAACCAAACCCAACTCTAAGAACCAAACCCAACTCTGTAAGAACCAAAACCAACTCTGTAAGAATCAAACCCAACTCCATAAGAACCAAACCCAACTCTTAAGAACCAAACCCAACTCCATAAGAACCAAACCCAACTCTGTAAGAATCAAACCCAACTCCGTAAGAACCAAACCCAACTCCATAAGAACCAAACCCAACTCCATAAGAAACAAACCCAACTCTGTAAGAACCAAACCCAACTCTGTAAGAACCAAACCCAACTCCATAAGAACCAAACCCAACTCTTAAGAACCAAAACCAACTCCATAAGAACCAAACCCAACTCCGTAAGAACCAAACCCAACTCCGTAAGAACCAAAACCAACTCTAAGAACCAAACCCAACTCTAAGAATCAAACCCAACTCTAAGAATCAAACCCAACTCTAAGAATCAAACCCAACTCCATAAGAACCAAACCCAACTCTAAGAACCAAACCCAACTCTGTAAGAACCAAAACCCAACTCTAAGAACCAAACCCAACTCCATAAAAAACAAACCCAACTCTAAGAACCAAACCCAACATAAGAACCAAACCCAACTCCATAAGAACCAAACCCAACTCTAAGAACCAAACCCAACTCCATAAGAACCAAACCCAACTCTAAGAATCAAACCCAACTCTAAGAACCAAACCCAACTCCATAAGAACCAAAACCAATTCCATAAGAACCAAACCCAACTCTAAGAACCAAACCAAACTCCATAAGAACCAAAACCAAATCCATAAGAACCAAACCCAACTCTAAGAACCAAATCAAACTCTGTAAGAACCAAACCCAACTTCATAAGAACCAAAACCAAATCCATAAGAACCCAACCAAACTCTGTAAGAACCAAACCCAACTCCAAGAACCAAACTCAACTCCATAAGAACCAAAACCAGCTCCGTAAGAACCAAACCCGACTCTGTAAGAACCAAACCCAACTCTGTAAGAACCAAACCCAACTCCAAGGGGGTCACCAGGGCCTTGAATGCGTGGTTGAACCGAGGAGCCCCTCTCTCCAAAGTGCTGCCCTCGCTGTCCTCGCTCGGCCCCGACGCTGCAGTTTTGCTCCTTGGGATGTGTTGGTTCCTAATAAACAGTTACAAAATATCTCCTCACTGCCAAGATCTTTCTGTATTCCTCACCCTCCCTCTCCGTGTAATTTCGCCTCTGGATATCGAGCGCGAAGCTGCCGCCACGGAGCTGAGTTGGGTTTAATTGGGACACGTGGATTTTTTCTTGTCTCCAAGGATAATTACAGAGTTATTGTCTACAAAGGGAGCTGCTGGGTGGGAGATTCCATCCCTCTTGGAAGGACCCAACCAGGGAAGTGCCGGCTTCCTGTGACTCAGCTCCGTTCTCCAGGATGGAGCTGGGAATGGAGACGGGATCAGGGATGAGGATGGAGATGGAGACAGGGATAACGATGAGGATGGGGCTTGGGACAGAGCTGGAGCTGGATGGGGACAGGGCCGGGGGATGAAGCTGGAGATGGGGCTGGGGACCCGGATGAGGAGAGGGGTGAGGTTGGGGATGGGGAAGGGGATGGGGATGGGAGCTGAGGATGAGGACCGGGATGGAAATGGAACTGGAGACGGGGTTAGGGACTGGGATGAGGACAAGGATGGGGATGAGGACAGAGCTGGAGATGGGGTTGGGAACCAGGATGGGGACAGGGATGTGGATAGGGATGGCGATGGGAATGTGGATGGCATCAGTGATGGAGCTGGGAATGGAGATGGAGCTGGGGACAGGGCTGGAGACAGGGTTGGGGACCAGGATGGGGACAGGGCTGGGAAGGGGGCTGGGGACAGGGACGGCGTCAGGAATGGGGATGGAGATGGAACTGGGGATATGGGGTAGGGATAGGGACAGGGATGGGGATGGAGCTGGGGATATGGGATAGGGATGGGGGTCTCAGGCCTATGGACACCTTCTCGTGCCCGACTGCTGCCAGCGTGGCCCAGGGAGGTCCCATCCCTCCCATCCCAGCGAACCCGGTGGGATCAACCTCCAGGGTCCAGTTCCAGCACTGGAGTGGGATGAGCTCAGCAATCGGAGCCGGTTTCCCTCTTGTCTCCCTTTCTCCTGTTTCAGCTGTTGATGTTCCCGGCTCTGAGTCACCGGTCACATCCTTCGCACACTGAGTCACCGTCGCGCTGCTGCCTGCGGCTTCTTCCCCCTCGCGTTCAGGGAACCATGGAATGGGCTGGGTGGGAAGGGACTTCCAGGAATGAACATCCCTGGGATGGGCACCCCTGGAGATGGGCATCCATGGAGACGGGCACACCTGGAGATGGGCACTCCTGGAGATGGGAGTTACTGGGGATGGGCTTCCATGGAGATGGGCATCCTGGGGATGGGAATTACTGGGGATGGGCTTCCTTGGAGATGCGCACCCCTGGAGATGATCATCCCTGGAGATGGGCATTAGGGGACATGGGAATCCCTGGGGATGGGCACCTCTGGAGAAGGGCATCCCTGTGCTTGCCCCCATTCCTCAGGGAAGCGGTGCCGTCCCTCCTGACCCCTCAGCACCTGCAGTTGCTCCCAAATGGTAAAAAGTCATCAAAAGATGGTTTTCTGTATTAAAAAAAGGGGGAAACTGAGGCACCAAGAGAGCAACTCCTGACCCTGAACCCCATGGGGCTGCACATGGGAAGGCACTTCCAGCCCCACATATCCAGCCCCACATATCCAGCCCCATACACACATCCAGTCCCACACTCACCCAGCCCCACAAATCCATCCCCACACATCCAGCCTCCCATATCCAGCCCCACACACATCCAGCCCCCCATATTCAGCCCACCAGCCCCACATATCCAGCCCCACACATCTATCCCCATACATCCAGCCCCATATATCCAGCCCCACAAACATATCCAGCCCCACACATCCAGCCCCACTTATCCTGTCCCACATATCCATCCCCACATATCCATCCCCACACATCCATCCCCACACCTCCCACCCTGCATATCCAGCCCCCCATATCCAGCCCCACTTATCCAGCCCCACACATCCAGCCCCCCATATAGCCAGCCTCACAAACACATCCAGCCCCACGGCCCCAGCCCCACGGCCCCAGCCCCACGGCCCCAGCCCCTCGCGCCGCAGCGAGGCTCAGACAAAGCCGAACGCCCCCCGTGGGCCGCGCTCGGCCCCGTGCGCCCCACGTCATCGCCGCTATAGATGGAGCTGGGGCGCCGGGGCCAGCGCAGAGCGAGCCCGCTGAGCCCCGCGATGCTGCCGGGGGCCGGTGGGGGGCACGGGGGGGCTGCATGGCCGGGACAGGGTCCCAGCGGCCGGGTGGGCTCCGCGTAACCTCAGAGCATCCGTAGGCTCCGAAGGGCGAAGCCGGCGGGGAATCCGAAGAGCATCCCTGCGTATTCCCAACGTTGCCCCTCTCAGCCCTCCCCCCTCCCCCTCCCCCGGCCCAGAACAGCGAGGAATGATGAAGAAAACCAATCCTGCCAAGAGGGTGAGTGGGATCGGGTCCTGGAATGCGGGATGCTCTGGGTTTGGGGTGCTCAGCTCTCTATTCCCCCCCCCCCCCCGCCTTCATCCTTTTCCTTCTGCTCCCCCCGCCTTTCCCCGGCAAATAAAACCCCCCAAAAGGATCAAAACAAACCCAACGCAGCACCGGTTTCACCTCCCAACTGCCCAGCGCTGCTCCTTCCCCCCACCCCCCTCCCGAATCCACCGGGAATTCTGCTCGGAGCAATGCAGGCAGCGCTTTGGTTTTTCTTTCATTCCTGATCCCAAGGAAAAGCGATGAAGCCCGGAGTCCCCATCGCTCCGTCGCTGCTCCGTGCGGCCGCTATCCCTGAGGATCCAATCCCTGAGGAATCTGAGATACAAACCCACCCGGAGACTCCATCTCTGGGATTCATTGGGCATTAAAGGCTAAAAAAATATCCAATTTTTGCCTTTTTTCTGCTTTAAATTCTTCCCCCCCCCCGTGTTGCTCTTCCCACGGGCGTTGTGCGGAGCGAACGGAGCGGAACAGTTTTATATAATGCCCAGGGTGAAACCCTGCCTGCGATTCCTGCCTCATTCCCAAGGTTTTATTGTTGTTTCCTTCGGGAAAATCCATGGGGAACGACGGAGAGAGGGGTCGGAGCGGGGTAGGGGGGAGGCGAAAGTTAGGCAAAGAGGGAGGAGTGGAAAACTGGGAATAATGCTGTGTTTCCCCCCCCTTTTCTTCCCTCTCCCTTTGTGCCAGGGGCTGCAGGATGGGACTCAGCAACCGGCGCAGCCGGAGAAGGTCGGTTGGGTGAGGAAATATTGTGGGAAAGGCATTTTTCGGGAGATCTGGAAGAACCGTTACGTGGTTTTGAAGGGAGATCAGCTCTACGTCTCCGAGAAGGAGGTAGGCTCGGCTTCCTGCCCCATCCCCCTTTCTTCCCGTCGCAGCTGGGGGCTCCAGGGCTTTTGGGGAGGGGGGGTGTTCTCCTGCAGGAGGAACCTGGGTCTCAGCTCCAGCCGCTGTTTTCTCCCAGACAAAGCCAACTGGGAGACATTTTCCCAGCACTGGACACATGGAAGGAGTCACTCAGCAAGGGGTTAAAGCCTCATCCTGCTCCGGTGCTGAGCCTGTCCTGCCAAGAACCACCCCAGTAGTCTTGTTCCCAGCTCCTGCTGCTCCATTTGGGAATAACGGTGCTGCCCCAACTGGAATGGAGCCATTTATGGAGCCCTTGTTTCCTGTATTTTATTCCCCCTGGGATAATTTAACCATGGATCCAACACCGTGTGGGAATCCGTGTCCCCTCTCCTCCCATCGCCGGGGTTCGGGGTATTTACATCGGAGTTAATTGGATCTGACAGCCAGGCTGGGACTCGTCTTCCTTGCAAAACCTCCCCTCCCTTGCTTTTTGTCAGGATAAATCCATCAGGAAGGAATCTCCTGAGCCCTTTAAACTCAAGAGGTGGCACAGGGGGGGATGTTTGGAGCCAGGATGGTGCCGTTGGTCCCTGATGGGCATCGCGTGTTGCTCGGATGCGCCGTTACCTGGTCAACTTTATCCCTTTAGAGACAATAATTTGATTGAGAGGCTGATGGGGTCACGGGGCAAAGTGCAGGTGGATCAGGGGTGTTAGGACACAGAAATAGCTTATCCGTGTGTTGGCATTCCACAGCTCATCCCCACTGAGCTCCCGGTGGCTCCAAACTGGGGGGAGAAAGGAGGATGTGGGGAATAAATGTTGGCTGCGGGCTGGGGGTTTTGGTAAAGAGAAAGAAGAGAGGGATTAGAGATGGTGAACACCAAACCTCTGGTGAGTCTGCGGATACATTCGTGGAATCATGGAATGGTTTGGGATGGAAGGGACCTCAAAGCCCATCCAGTTCCACCCCTCCTTGCCATGGACAAGGGACTCCTCCCACTGGATCAGGGGGCTTAAAACCCCATCCAACCTGGCCTTGAGCACCTCCAGGGATGGGGCAAGTGATGATGGAAAAGTGGATGCGACAGGTACCCAGCGAGAGAGGTACAAACCCCCTCTGGTTCCCAGTGCTTCCCTGTTCCCGTAACTCAGGGTGCAGCATGGAATTCCCATCAGCAGGGACTCTCACAAACAGCTCCTGCACCTCTGGGGCTGCAGATCATGCTTTGGGAGCTGCCTGGGAGCAGGATTGATGGCTGGAAGGCTTGGAACCTGCTGCCTCGTGTTCTGCCGGTCTTGATCCATGGATTTGTGGTCCCAGGGTCCCAATCCAGGGTAGCACGGGTGGAGCAGAAACAATCCTTAAGCCCAGTTAACTGGGATTGAACTGGAGTTGTACTTTTTGAGCCAAGGCCTGGTAACCGTGGCCGAGTTCAAACAACCAGGGAGCTGCCTGCTCGGATCAGGCTGCGTCTGCGGTGCCGGCAGAGTTGGAATTGCTGGGCTGGGATTGGGAAGAGGCTGGACTCTGTGCTAGGGAATTCCCTGCAGGCTGAGCAGTGTTAGCAGGATGCTCTGTGCTCCCTGAAGGTGCAGGGACAGCAAGGTGACCGAATTCCACTGCGATTCACAGCAGGGAGGGGGAATGTGGGGTTGGGGGACTCGGAGATGGACACGAGATCCCTCGTTCCGGGGAGGAAGGACTCGTATGGGTGGGCAGAGGGAGAAACGAGGTCGTGCAGAAGCAAAGGCTGATGGAATTGGCTCCTGGCTGGCTCTTCAGGCACCGACCACTGGAGTCCACTGGACACATCCTCCCTGTGCTCAGGACCTTCACTAGGGAGAAGGAAAGGGCACTTCCAGGAGCTCCTCAGCTCCCAAAGCCCCACTCAGCCTCTGGAATCACCCGTTACGGATGCGCTGTGGTGGCTGTGCTCCCTTGGGAATGCTGGCAGGGAAAGCCAGGCGAACACTGGCCTCGATCTGGGCAAACTCCCCCATTTGGGATCCTCCTGGAGCCTCCATGTGCTCACCAGCCCCGCGCCACGGCTGCCGGGAGAGCGGAGCCGCGCCGTGGGGCACAACACCCTCCCTTAGGCTGTGTGAACCCTCCCTTTGATGGGAAGAGCTTGGGAAAACAAGAGTGTTTTCCAGACTCCGGGCCACCCTGAAGTCCCCAGATGGATTGCCAGTGGCTGTGGGACCACTGGGGTGTCCTGGACACCCAGTGCTGTCGGATGCCTCTCTGATACCTTTGAACTCTGGAGAATAAACGGAGAGCAAAGGCTTTGCTTGGCCAAGGAGCAGGGAATTCTGCCCAGGAGGGTGCAGGAATCAGCACCGATGGTGATGTGGAGGATGTCTGTCTGTCTGTCCCTCCCAAATACATCCAGGCAGCTGGAATATCTGCACGCTCCGAGCCCAGGAGAGGGACAGGGCCGTGCAGGTGCTGGTGCTGAGCAAAGGGCTCTGGTGTTTGTTTCAGAGAGCACGAGTGGGGGGTTTAACAACCCAAACCCCCGGAGCATGTGCGGCCGCGGCTCTGCGTGCGAACGGCCATAAATAACCCTCGGCAGCGCCTGCCGGTGTCTTTATATGGAAGAATCTGGGGCCGGGCAGAAATGTGGCTGCAGAGGTAACATCTGGCCCTGCACGTGTGCCCTTGAGGGGGCTCCGTGCCTGTGGGAAGGATGGATCCGCCCGTGGCACCCGGGTGGCATCTCCAGGAGTCTCAGTTCGGGAGGTGGCTGCACCCACTGGACCCTGATTGCTCAGCAAAGCCAGGGGGGTGCTAGGGAGCTGGGATCTGCTCTGCTCCCGCAGGATGAGCATCCCACGGGGTCCCAACAGCTGCAGGATGCAGCGGGATGAGGATCCCACGGCACGAGCATCCTTCAGGATGAGCATCCCGCAGCGTGAGGGTCCCGCAGCGTAAGCATCCCATAGCGTAATAATCCTGCAGGATGAGGATTTTACAGGGTGAGCATCCCATAGGATGAGGATCCCACAGGATGAGGGTCCTGCAGCATGAGGAACCCACAGGGTCAGGATCCCACAGCATGAGCATCCCATGACATGAGGATGGTGCAGCGTGAGGATCCCACAGGATAAGGATCCCAGAGCATGAGCATCCGTTAGGATGAGCATCCTGCAGCAGGAGCATCCTGCAAGACCCTGCAGGATGAACATCCCACAGGATGAGCATCCTGCAGCGTGAGGATCCCACAGGATAAGTGTCCCACAGAACGAGGATCCCGCAGCACGAGCATTCCTCAGGATGAGGATCCCCCTACCCACTCATTCTCCCAGCAGGAGCTGCCTGCAGCTCCCACAAACAGCTCAATCCATTGGGATTTGCCAAGCAGAGCAGGACGGAGCCTCTTTTGGATTTTCACACCCCAGGGGAGAAGATGAAGCCACTGCTGGACTGTGCTGAGATGAGATGTGTGAGAGGATCTTCATTACTCCAGATCCCTGCTTCTCCAGCATGGCTGATGGGGCAGGAGTAGGGTAGGACAAGTGATAGGATGAGAGGAGACAGCCTCAAGTTGCACCAGGGGAGGTTTATATTGGATATAGGGAAAGATTCCTTCATGGAAAGGGTTGTCAAGCCCTGGCAGAGGCTCCCAGGGCAGTGGGGGAGTCCCCATCCCTGGAGGGGTTCACAAACCCTGTGGATGTGGCACTTGGGGACAGGGTTTGGTCATCACAGTGAAGTTGGGCTGAGGGTTGGACTGGATGAGCTTGGAGGGCTTTTCCAACCTTAATGATTCCATGATTCTATGGATGCAGCCAGAGGGAGAATTCAATAGCAGAGACCCTGGAGACACAGGAATAGAGAACTCCAGTGGAAATGGTCACTGGAGGGGCTGAACCTCATCCCAGTTTCTGCAGCAATGGGAGAGCAGACTCGACTGTTTCTGCAAAGATCAAAGACCTCCTCTGCCATGAATTATTTTTGCTCCATCAAAGCCTCCGGAGCAGCATGGATTTGGGGGATGGAGCTTCAGAGTTAACTCTCATATTAACCTTGGTGTTCCCTGTCAGCTCCACTCAAGCTCAGCAGCTGCTCCAGGGCAGAGCTCGGGCTGGTTAACAGGGACAGCAGGGCTCTCCCTGACATCCCAGAGCACGGCAGGGAAGGGGTTAAACAGCAGGACTCCTGGATGCTCTCCTCAGTTACTCCCTATGTGAAGTCAAAGCAGACATTTATTTACTTCTGCTTGAACTTCTCCATCTGGGGCTGATAATTCCCATCTCCCTAAGGTGCAAGGAGCCCAGGATCGTGGGTCACGCGTGGTGGGGTCCCACGGGAAAGGGGTCACACGCGGTGGGATCCCACGGGAAAGGGGTCATCTCTGGGCAGGGGATGACGTTGATGGGGATGTTCAGGTGAGACATCAGGAGAAATCCATGCACCAACAGGATTCTCAGGCACTGGAACCACTGCCCAGGGAGGTGGTGAAGTCCCCATCCCTGGAGGGATTTAAAAGCCGGGGGGATGAGGTGCTCAGGGATGGTTCAGGAGAGGACAGGGATGGTTGGACTCGATGATCTCAAAGGTCTTTTCCAACCAAATGATTCTCTGATTCTCTGCTGCACGAAAATGACTGCTGGGAGCTGATCACGGGGCTGATCGGATGGGTTCAGCCAGCCAAAATCCTATCGATCCACATTGATTCCTGCTGGGAATCCATGCGCTTTTTTGCGTTGCTGACCTGGGCTTGGGGGTTAGAGATGAGACTGGTGGATTTATTTCAGTTAGTGAACGCCTGGGCTTTCTCTCTGGCAGAAACCAAGTCTGTAAGGAGAGGAAATGCATTTTATCAGAGCACTGGATGCACCTGGAAAAGGCAAACGGGGCCCGAGTGATGCTCTTTTATTACTGCATTGACCCAGAGTCTTTTGGTCTCCCAGCCAGGAATGAGAGCAGTGGCTGAGGTTTGTAGGGATCCCTCTCCTCTGTGGACTACAGAGAGACCTGGTCAGGCTGGAGAGGGGCCTGTGTGAACCTCATGAGGGTCAGCAAGGCCAAGGTTCAGCACCAGGGTCAAGGCAATCGCAAGCACAAATCCCAGCTGGTTGGAGAATGGGTTGGGAGCAGCCCTGAGGAGAAGGACTTGGGGTGCTGGGGGAGGAGAAGCTCCACAGGAGCCGGCAAAGAGCCCAGAAACCCCCCCGTGTCCTGCGCTGCATCCAGAGCAGGGGGAGCAGAGGGGAGGGAGGGGATTCTGCCCCTCTGCTCTGCTCTGGGGAGACCCCACCTGGAGCCCTGTGTCCAGTTCTGGAGTCCTGAGCACAGGAAGGACCTGGAGCTGTTGGAGCGAGTCCAGAGGAGGCCACAGAGATGATCCAAGGGCTGGAGAACCTCCTGTACAAGGACAGGCTGAGAGAGTTGGGATTGTTCAGCCTGGAGAAGAGAAGGCTCTGGGGAGAGCTTAGAGCAGCCTCCCAGGACTGAAAGGGGCTCCAGGAAAGCTGGGGAGGGGCTCTGGATCAGGGAGTGCAGGGAGAGGACAAGGGGGAAGGGGTTTGAGCTGAAAGAGGGGAGATTGAGGTGAGATCTTGGGGAGAAATGTTTTGCTGTGAAGGTGGGGAGGCCCTGGCCCAGGTTTCCCAGAGCAGTGGTGGCTGCCCCATCCCTGGAAGTGTTCAAGGCCAGGTTGGATGGGGCTTGGAGCCCCCTGATCCAGTGGGAGGTGTCCCTGCCCGTGGCAGGGGGTTGGAACTGGATGAGCTTTGAGTTCCTTTCCCACCCAACCCATTCCATGATTCTGTGCTTCCATGAACTCAGGCAATCCCCCCTTCATTATTTAGCACTTGGTCATCAGCCAAACGAAGCTTTCGGGACCGGAGCACGCAAGGCGAGAGGTGCTGACGGGAGCTGAGCTCAACACCACCTCCTGAGGATCAGTTTTGCCCTCACTCCCTCACTCCCCTCCACCCGTTCCCTCCTCCCCTGTGGGTTTCTGGTCATTGTTCTCTGGTTTTCTCCCAGCGTTGTTGTTGGGAACAGCGCGGACACAGCTGGGCTCCCACCACTTCCCCTCAGGAAGCCCAGGGCCAGCACAAACGGGCTCTGCAATGATGAGATGTTAATGAGGAAAAGCTTCTCAGGGTTTCCTCCAACCTGGTCTTGTTTGCTACCAAAAGCATCGGCTCAATTAGCACAAGAGCACTTGAAAAGCCGTCGGTGCTCGCTCCTCGTTTGTTCCAGCATCGTCCAAACACAGCGCTCGGCGTGGAAGGGCTCTTTGTGCCTGTGTAGGGCTGGAAGTAGAGTCTGGAGCTCACTCATCAACCGTGCTGTGGCCACCGGGAGGAGGGAAGGGATCGGCCCCCTTGGTGAGGCCACACCTCGAATCCTGGGTTCAGGTTTGGGCCCCTCACTCCAAGAAAGACCTTGAGGGGCTGGAGAGTGTCCAGAGAAAGGAACAGAGCTGGGGAAGGGGCTGGAGAGGTCCTGTGAGGAGCAGCTGAAGGACCTGGGGGTGTTTAGTCTGGAGAAGAGGAGGCTGAGGGGAGACATTGCTCTCCGCAGCTCCTGGAAAGAGGTTGTGAGGAGGGTGTTGGTCTCCTCTCCCAAGGAACAAGCGATGAGACAAGAGGGAACAACCACAAGTTGTGCCAGGAGAGGTTTAGATTGGATATTGGAAAGATGCCCTGGCAGAGGCTGCCCAGGGCAGTGGTGGCACAACTTGAGGCCGTTTCCTCTCATCCCACCCTTTGTTCCTTGGGAGCAGAGCCTGACCCCTGCCTGGCTCCACCCTCCACTCCAGAGCTGCAGAGGGCAATGAGGTCTCCCCTCAGCCTCCTGTTCTCCAGAATAAACACCCCCAGGTCCCTCCCTGCTCCCAGAACCCCTGTTCTCCAGCCCCTTCCCCAGCTCCCTTCCCTTCTCTGGATGCGCTCCAACCCCTCGGGGTCTTTCTGGGAGTGAGGGGAAATTTTGCAGGTCTCTGTCTCTGTAACACCTGAAACTCTCCCAGTGCTCCCCGAATTTCTTCTTCCAGTTCCTTTGCAGACCGGATCCGAGCAGTTCCCACCTTGTGCAGCCAGGGAACTGCGAGGAACAAGGAGCCAGCAACACACAGGCCGCGAAACTCGGGCGTCCCCATCACCCACCAGTCCTGTCCCCACTGCCCAAGCTGGTTTTGCACACATGGGTTCCTCTTGTAGCCTCAGCCCAGTTTAGCTCAGCTCTGCAGAAGTTCCTGTCCCTCATGGGCTGGTGGAACCGCTCAGCTTGGGGAAGTGAAACTTCCCTCTCGCCTTCCGAGAGGAACACGTTGGCTGATTCCAGCCTTGAGCTGCTCATGCTCAGATATTCAGCTTCACTGAGAACTTCCAGGTCTCTGGTTACACCCCAAGCCACGCTGTGACCTCTTGAATGTCTCGTGGATACGTTACACTCGGTGTCTTGTGATTTTCTGTACCTTCCGCGTTCGCTTCCAGCCTGGCACATCCCAACAGGGAACCACTTGGGTGAATCATCACCAAAACAGCCCGAGGAAAACCACAGGACTTTGTCTTGATGGAGCGGCTGCGCTTCTGCTTCGCTCCTGGTTTGGCCCCGAACGTGGCCCTGGTGTGAATCAGGGAGCGCGGAGCTGCTGCAGGTGATGACTTGGAGAGGGAGGAGAGTTTAACTCTGTCAGCAGGAGACACAAGGGGTGGTTAATAAAAGCCACATCAGGGATCCTCCTGCCAGGGAGGATCCACACAGGAGGAACTGCCCCTCTGCTCCACTTTGGTGAGACCGACCGTGTCCCGGGCGGCATCCAGAGCAGGGGGACCAGAGCGGAGGGAGACCCCACCTGGAGCCCCGTGTCCAGTTCTGGAGTCCTCAGCACAGGAAGGACCTGGAGCTGTTGGAGCAAGTCCAGAGGAGGCCACAGAGATGATCCGAGGGCTGGAGCTGCTCCCATACAAGGACAGGCTGAGAGAGTTGGGGTTGTTCACCCTGGAGAAGAGAAGGCTCCGGGGAGACCTTAGAGCAGCCTCCCAGGACTGAAAGGGGCTCCAGGAAAGCTGGGGAGGGGCTCTGGATCTGGAAGTGCAGGGATGGGATGAGGAGGAAGGGTTTTGAGCTGAAAGAGGGGAGATTGAGATGAGATCTTGGGGAGAAATGTGAGGATGGGGAGGCCCTGGCCCAGGTTTCCCAGAGCAGTGGTGGCTGTCCCATCCCTGGAGGTGTTGAAGGCCAGGTTGGATGGGGCTTGGAGCCCCCTGATCCAGTGGGAGGTGTCCCTGCCCTTGGCAGGGGGTTGGAACTGGCTGGGCTTTGAGGTCTCTTCCAACCTATGGAAAGGGGCTCCAGGAAAGCTGTGGAGGGGCTCTTGATGGGGGATTGCAGGGAGAGGACGAGGGGGTGGTTCTGTGATTTTCTGACAGGTCTACACTCAGGCAGGGAGCGTTGGTGGGCGAGGGGCATCCCCCGTGCAGCAGGGTCTCGGGTGGGCAAGGGTGGTGTCAGAGCCCCGGCACTTGTCGATCTGAGCAGGAAGAACCAGCTGCACCCAAAGGGGTTTCTCTGACCCAGTTACACCCAACCCTTCTGCATCCTCCTACAGATGTTCCTCAAGGCGAAGCATCTGCGTCCCAAGAGCCGACAGCGCAGGCTCCGCGTGCCCGAGGGAGGAGGGAAGGGCTGGGGAAGCCCCAGTGACCTACATGAGGAAACATCTGGAGCAGGGACCGGAGCCGCCGCGTCACAGCTGGGGCTCACGGGGATCGGCTTTTCCTGCTGCAAATGAAAGGGCTGAGTTCAGCCAAGATTCTTGGAAAGAGGTGGATTGCAGGACAGTGCTGGGAAGAGATCAAAGCCGATTAGAAAGGCCCAGGGAGGAGATGGAGATGGAGAAGTTTCTGTAGCTGTTGTTTACAAGCAGAAAGATGCGGTCGATTCCGGGGCTTCCAGAATCGCTGTGCACAGCGTCTGCCTCCGGTTCTGGAAGAGAAACTCAGGACATGGAAGGAAAAAAGGGAAGAGGGGGAATCCACAGTCGTTTTGTGAGACCAACTGGTCGATTTGTTGGTGTCTTCAGTTAGAATCATGGAATGGTTTGGGTGGGAAGGGACCTCAAAGCCCATCCTGTTCCATGGGCAGGGACTCCTCCTGCTGGATCAGGGGCTCCAAGCCCCATCCAACCTGCCCTTCAACACCTCCAGGGATGGGGCAGCCACCACTGCTCTGGGCAACCTGGGCCAAGGCCTCCCCACCCTCACAGCAAAACATTTCTCCCCAAGATCTCACCTCAATCTCCCCTCTTGCAGCTCAAAACCCTTCCCCCTCGTCCCGTCCCTGCACTCCCTGATCCAGAGCCCCTCCCCATCATCGTGGCTGCCCCATCCCTGGAGGTGTTCAAGGTCAGGTTGGATGAGGCTTTCAGCACCCTGATCCAGTGGGAGGTGTCCATGCCAATGGGACATCCCAACCCCTTGTGTCAGCAGCAGCTCCAGCCAGGTCCCTGTGTCACCACCTCTCTCTGACATCCTCAAGGCTCAAATTTTATTTTTAATGGGGTTTATTTTGCAGGTAAAAGGTGAAAAAAACCTGCAGGAAGCATTTGATCTGAGCGATTATGAGAAATGCAAAGAGCTCAGGAAGTACAAAACCATTTCCTTTCATCCCATTCCTGCTCTCCCTGTTCAGAAGCTGAAGGCAGCATTTTGCTCAGTTTCTTTTTTAGAACTCTAGTGCAAAAATCACCGGGAATTCCTCCAGTGCTTCCCGAAGAAGGGAGGGAAAATATTAAATGGGATGGAGGCCTTCAAAAAATCCAGGAGCTGAGACTCCAGCACCATCTGCCTTCCCAGCACCTGGAGCACTCAAACTGCAGATCCCAGCCTGTAACGACCTCGGCTGGAGTGGGATTAAGCGGATTGACAGGGATTTGAGTTTCCTGCAGCTCTGTCCTGAGCAGACGTGCAAAACCAAGGGCTCTGGCACCCCAGTCACCTACATTCCTGGTGTCTCCTGCAGAAACAGGGCTGATCTTCTGGAGGGGTGGGCTGGGAAGGCACCACAAAACCAATGGGGAAGGTGGGATGGGCTGCAAGTGTCCCCCAGTGATGGTACCTTCAGGTCAGCGCTCTGCCTGGCACGGGACAGCAGAACAGGTTGTCCAGGAAAGGTGGGGATGCCCCATCCCTGGAATGATTCTGCCCGAGCGCTCTCTTCCTTCATGAAGGCTTCATAGAATGGTGTGGGTTGGAAGGGACCTCAAAACCCACCCAGTCCCACCCTCCTGCCAAGGGCAGGGACTCCTCCCGCTGGATCAGGGGCTCCAAGCCCCATCCAACCTGGCCTTCAGCACCTCCAGGGATGGGGCAGCCACCACTGCTCTGGGCAACCTGGGCCAGGGCCTCCCCACCCTCACAGCAAAACATTTCTCCCCAAGATCTCACCTCAATCTCCCCTCTTGCAGCTCAAAACCCTTCCCCCTCATCCTATCCCTGCACTCCCTGATCAAGAGTCCCTCCCCATCATCGTGGCTGCGCCATCCCTGGAGGTGTTCAAGGTCAGGTTGGATGAGGCTTTCAGCACCCTGATTCAGTGGGAGGTGTCCATGCCAATGGGGCATCCCAACCCCTTGTGCCAGCAGCAGCTCCAGCCAGGTCCCTGTGTCACCACCTCTCTCTGACATCCTCAAGGCTGCAATTTTATTTTTAATGGGGTTTATTTTGCAGGTAAAAGATGAAAAAACCCTGCAGGAAGCGTTTGACCTGAGCGATTATGAGAAATGTGAAGAGCTCAGGAAGTCCAAAAGCAGAAGCAAAAAGAACCACAGCAAATTCACCCTCGCCCACTCCAGGCAGCCAGGAAACACGGTAAGCTCTGCTCTGCAACCCGTGGTCACCCGGAGAGCCACGAGCTTGTGTCTCTTGCTTGGAAAGGTGTGAACACCCATTTGCCATGTCACCAACTGGGGGAGGTGGGGGGAGGCAGTGCTTCTGCTGGGAGAAGGGCTCCTGGGTTTCTCAGTGCTGGATCCCTTTAATTTGGAGCCTCCTGACTTTGGGAGATGGAGGGAGCAGCTTTACTGCCCCCACTCTTGGTGAAGCAGAAGTTCTCCCCTCAACAGCAAGTCCCACGCTGCCCAGCTCACAGCTCCATCCCTGGGACTGTGCCCTAAGGTGGGAGGTTCAAAGAGTGGCCCAGGACCACCCAACCCAGCAGAGGCTCCAGACATCCCAAGGCCTGTGCCAGCAGCACTAAAGCTGCTGACATTCATTTATTGCCAGAGGGAGGGATGTGAAGGGCAATGAAGGCAACAAGGCTGGGGAAGGGGCTGGAGAACAAGTCTTGTGAGGGGCGGCTGAGGGCCCTGAGGTTGTTCAGCCTGGAGAAGAGGAGGCTGAGGGGAGACCTCATCACTGTCTACAGGTGCCTGAAAGGAGGTTGTAGCAAAGTGGGTGTTGGTCTCTTCTGCCAGATGATGGGACGAGAGGAAATGTCCTCAAGTTGCACCAGGGCAGGTTCAGATTGGACATGAGGAAAAATTTCTTTATGGGAAGCGTTCTCAGGCCCTGGCAGAGGTTGCCCAGGGAAGCGGTGGAGTCGCCATCCCGTGAGGGGTGTAAAGGACAGGTAGATGAGGTGCTCAGGGCTGGTTTGGGAGTGGACAGCGATGGCTGGACTCGATGATCTCAAAGGTCTTTTCCAACCAAGCGGTTCTGCGAATGGTCCAGGTGTGGTCAGCATCAGCAGAGCCGTGTGGGAATTTGTCCCTGGTGTTGCTGATCCCCAGAGGAAAGCTAAAAGGGTCTGGAATGGAGGTGGTGCTGCCTGGGAGCAGGGCTGCCCCCTGGGTCTGGGTTGGTTGGGGTGGCCCTGGCGCGGATGTTCCCGTCCACAGAGCTGGGTTTACACCATTATTCTGCCTTGGTTGAGGAAACCCAGCTCCATAAGGGTTGTGTAAGAGCAGGAAAGGGGAAAAGGGATGAGAAGGGGGAAATGGAAAGCGGCTGCGCTACCCCCAGGCACCACTGTGGAGCTCAAACTCATTTTTACTGAGCATCCTAACTTAAAATCCCCCTCAAAGATCCTGGATCCTCTCCCCAGGTTGTCTTTTCAGAACCACTTTGCCCTCAGGGTGCATCTGAGATATTAAAGTGTGTCCAATGCAGCTCCCTCTGTGGGTCCCAGACTCTGTCCCAGCCCGAGGTGGTGATGGATAAATGGCTCGTGAGCAGCCAGAGGAGGGCAAAATCCAGGGTGGTGAGTGGGAGGGCAGAGGGAGGGAAGGAGGAACAGCAGCCACGAGGGAAATAGATATGGAAAGGAGCTTTGGGGTGCAAAAGGGGGTGATGGGAGGAGCCCGAGGGAGAGAGGCCAGGGCAGCGTGGGGCAGGACCAGCTCTGTAAGGGCCGTGCAGATTTTCTGTGGGCAACGACCGTGTGAAATCATCTCTGTGGGAGTTCAGCTTCTGGCAATGACCTGAATTCCCTCTTTTGTAGGCACCAAACCTGATCTTCCTGGCCGTGAGTCCAGAAGAGAAAGAGTCCTGGATTAATGCCCTCAACTCTGCCATCACCCGTGCTAAAAACCGCATCCTAGATGAGGTGAGCAGGACCCTGAGGGCAGAACCTGGGCTCCAGCACCTTGGGTGAAGGTTTGAGGCTGCAGCCACCCCTCCTGCCCTCCCCATTTAACAGGGGTGCAAAGCTATCAGAGGGGGTTTATGGTCTGCACTCAAAGCCAGCCACCAAGGCTTGTGGAGGGGCTGGAATAGTCAGATCCTCCTGGGGTGGGATTGATGTGCAGCAGGGATTGCAAAGCGATGGCAACAGGCAGCTCTGTCACCTCCATCCCCAATGAGATGGAGCCCAGCCTGGCCTCACACAGGCATGGTGGGACTGGGTGGTGGACTTGCAGCACAGGAAGGACCTGGAGCTGTTGGAGCAAGTCCAGAGGAGGCCACGGAGATGATCCAAGGGCTGGAGCTGCTCCCATACAAGGACAGGCTGAGAGAGTTGGGGTTGTTCAGCCTGGAGAGGAGAAGGCTCTGGGGAGAGCTTAGAGCAGCCTCCCAGGACTGAAAGGGGCTCCAGGAAAGCTGGGGAGGGGCTCTTGATAAGGGAGTGCAGGGACGGGATGAGGGGAAAAGGTTTTGAGCTGCAAGAGGGGAGACTGAGATGAGATCTTGGGGAGAAATGTTTTGGTGTGAGGGTGGGGAGGCCCTGGCCCAGGTTGCCCAGAGCAGTGGTGGCTGCCCCATCCCTGGAGGTGTTGAAGGGCAGGTTGGATGTGGCTTGGAGCCCCCTGATCCAGTGGGAGGTGTCCCTGCCCATGGAACTGGGTGGGCTTTGAGGTCCCTTCCAACTCAAAGCATTCTATGATTCCATGACCATGGAATGGTTTCCTAGTGTTTTGGAGACTCTTTCCTCCCATCCACTGCTCCGGGCTGACAGTGCACTCTGCTCCTCTTTGCAAAGGAGCTTTAAGTAGTGGAACTGAATTAAGGAATTAACTGAAAACCAATATAGGCCCACGCTGTCTTCCGAGCTCCCTAATAGCACGGCACCATCTGTCAGCCCAGAGCATCATCTCCTCCCACCCACCCCTCCCCTGAGACACCATCTCCCCCAGACAGGCTCCTTTCCGCTGCTTTGGCTTGGAGGAAGGGGACTTATGGGCATTTAAACCCTGCATATCCTTTCCTGCTCTTCAGGGGTCAAAGCAGGAATGTCTAATCCTGGGATGTAGACACGCCAGGAGGTCCTTTCCAACCTTGTGATACTGTGATATTGTGAGAGATGAGGCATCATGTGCTGAGGGACAGCGGTGGGAGGAGCCCAGGACAGTAACTGCCAACTCAAGATCACATCCACACAACCAACGTAGCTCCTACTGCTTCCAAAGTGCTGCAGGAAGCTCCCAAATTAACTAGAATCATGGAACCATTGAGGTTGGAAAAGCCCTCCAAGCTCATCCAGTCCAGTCCTCAGCCCAACTCCACCACGGTGACCAAACCCTGTCCCCAAGTGCCACATCCAGAGGGTTTTTGAACCCCTGCAGGGATGGGGACTCCCCCACTGCCCTGGGCTTTGCGGTCCCTTCCAACCCAACCCATTCCATCCGGCTGATGGCAGCTACAAACTGGGAATGGCTCGTGTTTCCTACGCTCCCAGCCATTCCCTGGCCTTTGTCCCCCCTTTAGGTCACCGTCGAAGAGGACAGTTACCTCGCCCACCCGACGCGCGACAGGGCGAAAATACAGCACTCGCGACGGCCTCCGACGCGGGGACATTTGATGGCTGTGGTAGGTACAACCCACCCCAGACTCCTCTGTGGGTAAAACCCCCTCGTCACTATTCCATTTGTGAATAAAGACAAGAAGATTTGGTGTTTGAGCTCTGACCTGGTCTGGAAATGGTCAGAAGATCCTGGGCTGCCCTCTCCACGTTCCTGCAGAGCATCGCCTCGTGCAGAGCGATGGTTCGTCATCTCCAACACCGCTTCTCCTGATGCTGAAAACGAAATGTTCCTTCAAGTTCCCGATGGGAACAGCTGGGGAACTTGGTCATGGCTTAGCCTGGATGGCTTGTCCAAGGCCGCTCAGCTGACCCAGAGCCAGGAGCACATCTGGGCTCGGTCACAGCTGTATTCCTGGTCCATCTTTGCGTCCCGGTGCGGGTGATGCACATTCCCGGTGTACGGATGCTCGGAAGTGTCCCACGTTCTTGGGGTGACACAGCTCTTCTGTGTCTGTTCCTTCAGGCATCTACCTCAACCTCTGACGGCATGCTGACGCTCGACCTGATCCAGGAGGAGGACGCCTCTCCCGAGGATCACAGCACCTGCGAAGAGAGCTTCCGGGTGGACCTGGATAAGTCGGTGGCACATCTTGCTGCTGGACGGCGCCGGTCGGATTCGGAGAACGTCAAGTCATCGGAGAAGGGCCGGACAGGGAGCCTCCCGCGACGGGAGGTGACCTCATGGGACAGATCCGGGCAGCGCAATGACTCCTTTGACAAAGGGACCATGTACACCCCGCAGGTCCCCAAAAAGCTCTCGCACTCAGAAAAGAATAAATGTGCCTCCATGGAAGAAATCCTGTCGCGCCGGGACTCTTCCGCGCACCGGGCGGTGCTGAGGAGGGGGCTGGAGGCCCAGTTTGCCTCGGCAGAGCCGGAGCAGCTCTCCCGGATACAAGAACTGGTTGCACTGAAACTGGAAAAAACTCAGGAACTGCTGACGGAGGTGAAGGGCTACGGGGAAGGCAAGAGGAAGGCCAAGGATTCCACCACCACCACCACCAGCACCACCACCACCACTTCTTCTTCTTCTTCCTCATCATCATCTTCCAAGTCGGACTCTGAAAGGATCTTGCAGGAATCGGAGAGGCTGCTGGGGGAGGCTTCCTCCACCTGGAGCCAAGCCAAGAGGGTGCTGCAGGAGATCAAGGAGTTGAGGGACCTGTACAAACAGTTTGATCTGCAGCAGTCGGACTCCAAACCCAGACAGAGCTCACAGTCCCAGTACAGGAAGAGCATGATGTGAAGGCAAGCCTCGGGATGGGGAGGGAGGGGCAAGGGGAGGCCGTTTGGGCTTGGCTTTTTTTAATTACCATTATTTACATTGTCCAAAAGAGTGAAAAGGTGCCTGTTCTCACCCAAAATTTGCTTCTCAAAGCTTGAACTCTTCCTTTTTCTCCGTCCCCTGATGAAACCACCCCGTGTTCCAATAAATCCAGTTACAGTTGATACCTCCTTTTTTTTTAAAGAGCACCCTTTGCACCGCAGGCTTCTGTCACGCTCGGAGGGCAGAGGAAGCAGCGGTTCCCAGCGAACGCCCCCGCATGTCCGGAGCAGCCACGCGCACAACGCCGGCCACGGATGCTCTCGTGCTGTCACAAGCCCTGGCTTTGCTGCTCTCTCCTCTGAGCTGTGTTTACAGCTCCTTCGCCTCGTTCCCTCTCGGAGACCAACCAAGGTGCAACGCTCGCAAGTCCCCGTGATGCAGGAAGGCGTTTGGAAGCTGAGGCGTTCGCTGGACTCGCCGGGGGCTGTCCTGGCACAGGTCCCTCTGAGAACTCCTGGGAGCGGCAGCTCTAATTCTCATGGCACACACGGAGAGCCTTCCAGGAGGGCAGCAGGGATGCAATCCATGCCCGAACTCCTCTCATCCGTCCGACGATGCTTTACAAACCCCCTTGGCCCTGCGTGGTGGGAGTTCGCAGCTCTATGTCTTCCTTCTGTGCAAATAGAGGAGCAAAGCCTTGAATCTCACACTTATTTGTTTGGAGGGGGTTGTTTTCTGGCTTTTCCATTTCCATTTCATCTTTTCCTCCCCCTGCTTTTCGTTGAGCTGAGGAGAAATGGAAAAATCGGGGTTGGGTACAGGTGGCAGAGCGGGGAACTCAGAGCCATGGAATGGGTTGGGTTGGAAGGGACCTCAAAGCCCATCCAGTTCCACCCCCCTGCTATGGGCAGGGACACCTCCCACTGGATCAGGGGACTCCAAGCCCCTTCCAACCTGGCTTTGAACACCTCCAGGGACGGAGCCTCCATGCACAGGCTTGGTCTCTGCCAGTCAAACTGCAACAGGGAGTGCTCGCTGCTCCCTGAAGATCAGGATGAGGCCCACTGAGATGAAAGCTGAGCTGGTAAGGGAGCTCAAATGCCCTCATCCCAACAATGCCAAGCACTTTGCTAAATAGGAGGCTCATTTTTCACGTCTGTAAGCAGAAAGACAAGACAGGAGGGTGGTGAGATGTCTCCCAGGGTTAAAGTGCACCAGCGTGGTAACACCCAACTGTTACTGGTTTTTAAAAAGGAAACCCAATTCCCTTTCTTACATTGCAAATAATCCATGAAAACATTAAAACCAACAGAGTTATCTCCTGGTGGCAGTTGGTGTGGTCTATTTTCTTGGAGTGGTTGACCTCCCTCGGAGAGGAGCTGGGTTCCTGTGTTGTTGGCCCCAGAAGATGCCCAGTTCTCCCACTGCTACTCCAGGCTCTTCCCCTCCACTCCGCGGGGAACAGGTTGGCACAAGCACGATATGGGATATGGGACAACTTTCCAACTGTGCAACACCAGATCCCAGAGGGATCAGCTTCTCCCGCCCTGCTCCCCACCTTGGCTCATCAGGATCCTGGGAAGATTTGTTGTTTCCAAAAGGTTTCTTTCAGAACACGTTCCCTGTTAGAAAATGACATTTCCAGCAGGGCCCAGGGAAAGGGGATAGATTAGGAACGAAAAACCATGGGTTTTCAGAGCAGAAAATGTATATTTTTCACTTGGGAATATTTTTGTATTATACAAAATGTGAATTTTTCCTCTCCAAGCCAAAATATCTCATCCTGGTTCATCACCTGCCCCCTTTCAGGATGCCTGGTGCTTTGTTCCATTCAAACCAAAATTAAACTCGAGCTGGGTGTCGATGCCGGGATCCAGCCAGGTCTGGCTCCGAGCTGGGTGTTGGGAAGAGACCTGGTCACACACTGGTGCCAGAGCAGAGGGGTCTGGGTCTCATCAGATGCCTCCCAAGAACGTATCCATCAACTCATCCCTGCACTCGGAGCCTCTGACTTTGCCAGGGCACAAACCGAAAGGATCGCACCCTCTCTCTCTCAGATGGGTTGGAATTCCACCCTCTTTTTATTCTTTTCATTTAATGTATTTTGATTTTTTTCAATGTTCTCCCCCCCTGCCAACCCCACCGCTGGGACTGGAGACACAAAGCCCATTATGAGGGAGAATGGCGTGTGTACGGAAAACGTGCCACTCACGGCAGCGCCGCTGCTCCTTCCCTTCAGCTTCCAGCGCGGAACGCCGGGAACACCGCGGCTGGGACCGATCCCGAGGGCCGGGAGGGGTGGGATGAGCCTCTTTCCTCCCACCCAGCTCCCAGGCAGCTCCCAGTTAGCAACAATTTCTTCCCTGCTCATATAAATGGAAAAGGAAAGCACGGAACACGCCGCGATTCCCCCCTTGTTTTCTCTGACTGAGCCACATCCAAAAAGGACTGCGGAGAAATTGTGCTTTTTTAAATTCTTTTCTCCCCAAAAAGCCCTACAAACTGCAATAATAAAAATGATTGCTGCAATTGCAGTGATTCTCTCCTGTCTCTTCCCTGCACGCCTACGCCGAGGGAGCCGCTCGCACCGGGAGGGTGGGATGCAGCGGGAACCTCCTCCATCCCAGCTCCTGGCTGCCCCCGGGCTCCGTGCGCCAGGGGATGAGGAGGAATTCACAATTCTGCCATACAAAAAGGGTCCTCCTTGGAAATGGATTTGACCTGTAGCACCAAAAGGTCATCAGAGGAAGGGAATTGTCCTTGGAAGAGCCCCTGGGGCCTTTGGGAAGGCTTCCAGAAGATATTGTGGAGAGCTGGGAGGGCTCAGGAGCCTGCGTGAGCTTTATAGAATCATGGAATCACAGTAAAAAACAGAAACCCAGGGTCAAAAAACCCCACTCAGATGGGGAATGCAAACATTTGGCAGCTGGAGGAGGTGGCCTGTAGGATTTCCACCCCTGCTGCTGCCTTTGCAAACCCCACTCTTGATGTATAAATCCGAGGCTGGTTCATTCACTGCAGATTTACAGGTCCTTTCAGAGATTCACAAATTCACCCGAAAGGAAAAGTCCTGATTTACAAACCCAACAGTCCTGCTTGGGCACCAAGGCCTCGTCACAATAAATGACCCCTTTTCAAACTCATCCCTGTGTGTATTTTTATCTCAGACCCACCCAGCCTGAGCTGATGTGCTGATGCAGAGCCTGATGAAGGTCTCCACCAAGATTTTTTCTCCCCAGATTAGTCCAGATATTGCAAAAACATGAGAATCACAGAATCACTGAGGTTGGAAAAGACCTCCAAGCTCACCCAGACCCATCAGCCCAACCTCACCCTACTGACTGAACCCCATCCCCAAGGCCACGTGGATCCACAGTCACAGAATCATGGAATGGTTTGGGTCAGAAGGGTCCTCAAAGCCCATCCAGTTCCAACCCCCCTGCCATGGGCAGGGACACCCCCCACAGCATCAGGGTGCTCAAGGCCCTCCAACCCGGCCTTGACCACCTGCAGGGATGGGGCATTTCCCACATTTCTTTCTCTGCCCCCTCCCTGCCAGCCCCTTGGATGGTCCCCCCTCCCTCTGATGGCCTTGCACGGCGCAACGAGCCCTGCTGGAGCTCCAAAGCCAAAGAGTGCACAGACGGCGCTTTGTGCCGCCGTTTCTGTGGGGCTTATCCATCCGGGAATAACTCTGCACAAAGAGGGAACGCTTGGCCGACAGAGGAGCAACAAGTCTGCCATTCCCAGAAAAGGCTGCCTGTATTGTCCAGCGTGGTAATTATGTCAGCTCCAGAGACAAAAACTGGTGTCATTATGGGAAGAAAGAGCAGAGCAGCACAGAAAAGAACAATTTTGAAGGCTGCCAACGGCCGAGGAATCTTGTTTATGCACAACTGTGCCTTGAAAACACATGTGAGAAGGGCAGCAGGGGGGGTTGAGGAGAGCTATTTCTCATCGCACTTCAGGGAGATCGGATCAGGCCCTGGATTCTTCGTTAAGACGAAGGCAAAGCCTCTCCTATAAAAATAGCTGCAACTCCCTTGGCAGATGCCGACGAGCGTGAGCGTTGTTTGGCTTTGTCAGCTGCCGCTCCGCGGGCAGCGAGCTCCTTCCCTTCACCCTCCCTGCCTGCTTCTCCTTCTCCGACTCCGCCGCCTGCTCGCTCTCCGCAGCCAATCCCGGGTCCGATCCTGCTCCCAGCCAAATAAGGAGAAGAAGTGCCAGGAACCCCTGCAAGAACCCACCCAGACAAGTAGCCTTTTGGGAGTTATTTTAGGCATCGGATGAGGGGGAAGGGTTTTGAGCTGAAAGAGGGGAGATTGAGATAAGATCTGAGGGAGAAATGGTTTGCTGTGAGGGTGGGGAGGCCCTGTCCCAGGTTGCCCAGAGCAGTGGTGGCTGCCCCATCCCTGGAGGTGTCCAAGGCCAGGTTGGTTGGGGCTCAGAGCCCCCTGATCCAGTGGGAGGTGTCCCTGCCTGTGGAACTGGATGGGCTTTGATGTCTCTTCCAACCCAACGATTCCATGCTGAGAACACCTTGTCCCTGTTCTGGTGACACCACCTTGTCCAACCCTGATGATTGAACACGATCTCCTCATGGAACAGCCACTGCTCAGCTGGTGCTGCCCCAGACTTGCACCCACTGTGGAATTACCAGTCCCGTGTCGGATTTTCGTCGGTTGCTGACGCCCTTCAGAGTCCGTAACTTGAAGCGAGCGTAACCGGCCGGATAAAGAGAGCAGCTGCGACATTTCTGAACTCCTTCAAGGCCTCTTTAGAGCAGAAGATGATCGTTAAGAGGCTTTTGGTAGCTTTAAATAGAATTTATACACACTCAGAGGCAACTTTTACACTGCTGGAGTGAGGTGAAGGGCTTTGATATCACAAAGAAACAGTCCCGTGGTGTTTAAATAGCAGCACTCCTCATCCTGAAATTACATCTTACAAAAGCAGTTCACACTCATAAAATTTTAGTGGGTAAAATCACATTTTTCCAGTAGTTTTCAGTCTTGGAGCATTAAATAGGGGGGAAAGGAAAACGCCAGAACCCCAGTGTGGAGCATAAAAGATTGTTAGTGAAGACAACGGGTTCTCAGCCCAAGGAGGTGGGTGGGATAAGTGGAGTTTTCTGATACAGCCGATGTTTTCTGCTGTGCAGAAGGGTTTCTTGGAGTTACTGATGAAGGAAACTGCAAACATTGATGCTTTATTTTCTCTAATAAGGCAAATGCCTTAAAAGATGCGGTGAGCTCGTTTCTAGGCGTCTGCAGAGGGTGGAAAGCCAAATGTCTGCTGATAGGCCCAACTGTGAGGGCAAAATAGAGTTGGATAATACGGTCAGCAGACACTGAGAATGAAATCAATGGGATTCCAGTGCATCCATGATGATATTGGAGCTGGGTGGATTATTCTCCAGACACTTGTAGCAGCAGCTGGAGATGAACACCCGCTCCTTCAGGGCTGGGTCACCAACACTGAGATCCTGAGGAAGGTGTCCTTGAGTCCTGCGTCTGATTCTGGAGCCCTCAGCACAGGAAGGATAGGGATCTGTTGGAGCAAGTCAGAGGAGGCCATGGAGATAATCCAAGGGCTGGAGCACCTCCTGTAAAAGGACAAGATGGGAGAGTTGGGATTGTTGAGCCTGGAGAAGAGAAGGCTCTGGGGAGACCTTAGAGCAGCCTCCCAGGACTGAAAGGGGCTCCAGGAAAGCTGGGAAGGGGCTCTGGATCAGGGAGTGCAGGGACAGGACAAGGGGAAATGGTTTTGAGCGGGAAGAGGGGAGATTGAGGCGAGATCTTGTGGAGAAATGTTTTCCTGTGAGGGTGGGGAGGCCCTGGCCCAGGTTGCCCAGGGCAGTGGTGGTTGCCCCAACCCTGGCGATATTGAAGGCCAGGTTGGCTGGGGCTTGGAGCCCCCTGATCCAGTGGGAGGTGTCCCATGGCAGGAGGTGGGACTGGATGGGCTTTGAGGCCCCTTCCAACCCAAACCCTTTTGTGATTCCCTGATTCCATGATTTATAAGCTGTCCCTGAGGGACCAAAACCCCCCGTGAGGCTCCATTTGTGTTAATCTTTTAATTTTCTAAGCATCACTTTTCTTCTGGTTTGAAACAGCTCTGCCCTGTGCAGAGGGCAGGCAGTTCTTTAACGTGAATCTGTGTAACTGCTCTGGAGCTTTGTGAGAGGTCAGAGGAGCCAGAGTTCAAAGCACTGCAGATCAGGCCCTCACGACACCCAGTGCTTGGGAGTTATGCATGTCAATGATCACGGCTTCTTCCAAAGCCCTTCCCTTCAGGCTGGCAGAAAGGAAATGTTTCATAGCCCCGTGGTGGGAATAAAGGGTCCATACATGCGAGAGGCAGACAGAGGGCATTATTCAGAGCTGTAAGAATCAGTGGCTCACAGTGTGATATTGGAAGAACCCAGAGACATGGACATCATTATGTAAAGGACTGGCTCTCCACAGATGGACCCAGTCATGGCAAACGCGTGGCGGAACCATCTAAAGAGGAGAAATGCAAATTCCTACAAGGGAAGCCTCATCCTGAAGGATGCAGGAGGCTTTGGGCTATCAGGTGGCAGGATTTTTTTCCTCCCAGGACTGAAAGGGGCTCCAGGAAAGCTGGGGAGGGGCTCTGGATCAGGGAGTGCAGGGATAGGATGAGGGGAAAGGGTTTTGAGCTGAAAGAGGGGAGATTGAGATGAGATCTTGGGGAGAAATGTTTTGCTGTGAGGTTGGGGAGGCCCTGGCCCAGGTTTCCCAGAGCAGTGGTGGCTGCCCCATCCCTGGAGGTGTCGAAGGCCAGGTTGGATGGGGCTTGGAGCCCCCTGATCCAGTGGGAGGTGTCCCTGTCCTTGTCAGGGGGTGGAACTGGATGGGCTTTGAGGTCCCTTCCAACCCAAACCATTCCATGATTCTATAATAATGGTCCTCCTTTTCTTGAGAACCACATAATCATATGGCATCACCCTAAAGAAACTCCCGTTGGCCATCAGATCAGACAACCAATATCCAGTAGGATGGGAACCTGTCAGGAGGTGGGGGAGAGAAACAGCAGAGACAGCAAGAGAGCCCCTCAGCTGAGAGGTGCTTCAGGGAAAGATGGTGCTCCACCTTTTCCCAACCAGGATTTCCAATCCATGAGCAGATGGCATTGCTAGATCCCTCTGTGTCCAGAAACGGGCTGAGGAAGTCATGATTTTGACTCAAAAGCTTTTCACCACCAGCTGAAGTCCTGTGGCTAACAAGAAAAAGGAAGTTGCATAATCAAGAATATCCTCTCTTCCTCATTAAGCTGCTGATCCTTGCACACAAGTAATCTTTTCTTAGAATCAAGAAAGTTGGAAGAGACCTCCAAGTTCATTCCATCCAGCCATCAGCCCAACCCCACCGTGCCCTCAAAACCATGTCCCCAAGAACCACAGTCACACGGTTGTGGAACCCCTCCGGGGATGGGGACTCCTGCACGTCTTGGTGTGCTTGGCGAGTCAGATCCCAAGAGTGGGATCTCTGCGTATGGACAGGGAAGAAGGTGGAGCAGAGAGCCAGGGATCAGAGTTCACCAAACCCAACCCCAGGCCATGGCAGGGGCTCTCCTCTACCTCCATCAGGTTCTCACCACCAATACCTCAGCACCTGCTGTTGTAAAACCCAAACCAAGCTCAGCCAGGAGGAAAACACCGACGGTGCTGAGTGTGGAGAGCCTGAACACAGGGGATGGAGAAGCAGCATTGCCTAACAGTTAGAGCTTGGTTTCATTGCTGCTTCTGCTGCAACCAAAAGTCACCTGATTTCTCCAGAACAGCCTCCCACTTCCCGTGAGCCGAGCGCTCTTCCCCCCAGCCCACTCGCTGCTATATATATAATCCCTGCACTCTCTACCTTCTCTTGCAGCCCAGTCTGGGAGTCAGGCTTCCCAGAAACCACGAGATGGCTTTCAGAACCATGGTGGTTCTTGGAAAAGCAGGATTTGAATGTCTGCTCCTGGCTGCTTGCTTCCTGTTCCTCAGTAGCTCACAGGGCGTGAATTTATGGGGGTTTAGGTTTTTAAGGTTTGTTGGCACAGCAGGAATAGGATGAGGGGGAAGGGTTTTGAGCTGCAAGAGGGGAGATTGAGATGAGATCTTGGTGAGAAATGTTTTGCTGTGAGGGTGGGGAGGCCCTGGCCCAGGTTGCCCAGAGAAGCTGTGGCTGCCCCATCCCTGGAGGTGTGGAAGGCCAGGCTGGATGGGGCTTGGAGGCCCCTGATCCAGTGGGAGGTGCTGAACTCCTTCAAACAACCAAATGAACCCTAGGATAGATGAGGTGAAACTGAGTGGACTGGAGAGCAAGGGTCAGTGTCTCCCTCTATTCAGTGAACTGGAGCATCTCCTGCACAGAACAGAGCTGGTAACACCTTGTAACACAAATATGGGGGGAAACTGAGGTGGATGGGGTTAAAAATAAAAAAAAAAATAAAAAGGAATCATCCATCTCTCAGCATTTTCCTCTGAAAACCCTGTCACCCTCCTAGTGACCCAAATTTTTTGCTGTTGCAGCTTCCCTCAGCTTCTCAGACAGCTCGTGACCTTGTTTGTTCTTCAGTGTTAGAAACGTCACTCTGTATTTTAAGACACCTTAAAGACAGCTTCCCCTTTTGCAGTGCCTGCTGCACAGTTTTCTGCCCCGCTCTTACTGCTGAGCAGTTCAGAAAAGATTCCATTACAAATTGCCTACTTTAGATACAATATTGCCTGTTTTTAAGAACAATATTCACTAATTCAGAGGCAAAAAAAAGAAAAACTGGGTCATCTGAAACTCTCATCATCCATAAATTCTTCTCACTTCAGCTGAACCCTAATAAATATATAATAAATTACACACAAATATATAATAGAGTGGAGCAGAACGAGGGGCGAGGCAGCAGGCGCCTGTGTTTCATGGCTGCAAGTTCTGCTTCCTTGGAATCATAGAACAGAGTCATGGAATAATGGAATGGTTTGGGTGGGAAGGGAACTCAAAGCCCAACCTGTTCCATGGGCAGGGACACCTCCCACTGGATCAGGGGGCTCCAAGCCCCATCCAACCTGCCCTTCAACACCTCCAGGGATGGGGCAGCCACCACTGCTCTGGGCAACCTGGGCCAGGGCCTCCCCACCCTCATTTCTCCCCAAGATCTCACCTCAATCTCCCCTCTTTCAGCTCAAACCCCTTCTCCTCATCCTATCTCTGCACTCCCTGGTCGAGAGCCCCTCCCCAGCTTTCCTGGAGCCCCTTTCAGTCCTGGGAGGCTGCTCTAAGGCCTCCCTGGAGCCTGCTTTTCTCCAGGTTCAACAATCCCAACTCTCCCAGCCATCCTTTGATCCAAGGGGATGACAACGGCAGAAAGTGATACCAGGAGCATCCAACCCATCAAGATGGAGAGTTTGGCTCCTTGTGGTAACGCAGGGATAATGCTGGCCTCTCCAGTGCTTTCTGTTCCTGTGTAAGAGAGCCCAGTATCCACTGGCTCTCCGTTACAAAGCTCCAGAAGAGAAGCTCCAGTGTGGATATGAACATTCCAGACCAGGCTGTGTGGGAAGAATAAACAGGATCTTATGGGCTTAGGACTCAGGAGCTGGGCATTCCTGAGATATGGAATAATACGACCAGAGTTACCAACACAAAGGTGTAATTCAGTGTCCGTGAGGAGCAAAAGTAGGGAGAGAGGGGCCAGAACCATTGGTCAAACGCTGCCTCTGCCAGTTCCCCACACATGACTTGGGATGAATCACCTCCTCCCGTGTGCCATTTATCCCTACGCAAAGGGCAAGCGTGAGATCTCCGTTCCCAGAACAGGAAGGAGATGCTGCACCCCTGTGATTCACCGCAGGTGATCTGTAGCTTCGTATGCTCCAAGACAGCAATTCCTGGATAAAGGAAGCTGATGCTTACACACAGGAGCAGCTACAGGAAAAGGAAGGCACATCATTAATTAATTGATGGTAGAAGGGATTGGGAGGATGGCATAAAACAGCCCCAAAGAACTTCCCGTTTAATTTAAAGGGAAAATAAAAATCAGAAGAGATGGTTTAGATCGGGAGAGAAGGGAGGCTCCGAATGGGAAGGGACCAGGTGCTGGCTACGGGGTAGAGCAGTGAGGGTGCCAGATCAGAGGGAGCTGGATAAGAAGGATTGTGAACATATTTACAGCCATCTGGCACCCTCTAATTATCCAAACGACAAGGCTGCCTGAGCCCTCCCCAAAAAGCAGAGAGGGAGGGAAGGAAGGGGTTTGTTTGGGCCGAGGAGCCCGAGTGCTTCACAATTCGAACTTATGGTTTTTGGAAATGTTTTATATCACTCATGGAATTATTTATATTGCTGGAGATGAAGGGAAATGGTACCAGAAGGAAAGGGAAGGGCTGGAGCCTTCCTTCCAGGTTTCGAAAAATGAAGTCACAGGAAAGACAAGAGACAGTTTCTCAAAAGGCAGCAGCAAGGATCAGGAATGGCTCAGGAAAGCTGGATCCCTTCTCATCTGTGCCATGGATATGGTGGTGGTGTTCTCAGAAAACTTCTAATTTTTAATGGGAAATCTACTGAAATCATAGAATCACAGAATGGTTTGGGTTGGAAGGGAACTCAAAGCCCATCCAGTTCCATGGGCAGGGACACCTCCCCCTGGATCAGGGGGCTCCAAGCCCCATCCAACCTGGCCTTGGACACCTCCAGGGATGGGGCAGCCACCACTGCTCTGGGCAACCTGGGCCAGGGCCTCCCCACCCTCACAGGAAAACATTTCTCCCCAAGATCTCATCTCAATCTCCCCTCTTGCAGCTCAAAACCCTTCCCCCTCGTCCTCTCCCTGATCAAGAGCCCCTCCCCAGCTTTCCTGGAGCCCCTTTCAGTAGTGGAATAGGTTGGGTTGGAAGGGACCTTAAAAGCCATCCAGTTCCAATCCCCTGCCATGGGCAGGGACACCTTGCAAAGAAGCTGATGGTGCCTCCAGGATCAGCTATGAAGAGAAACTGTGAGATGTCTAAGAGTAGGAAGAGCCCTTCCAACAGCAGTGCACACCCCATCATTTGTGACGAAACGCAGAGGAGTGAGGCACTCGGAGAATGTTCTCCAAGATATGGGAAAGCTGAAGATGAACCCGTCTCCCTGTCAGTTCTACCCTGCACTGTGACCAAGTATGGAATGTTCCCACCCAGCAGAGCTGCTGGAATGCCAGGATTGCCTTATTAGCCTAGAGCTTGCCTGGTAGCCACAGCTTGAACCTTCCTTGTTGGACGTTATGACCCAGCCAGCTCTTGGGTCCCACCATGCACCCTCACGCTTTGGGAGACACAGAATTAACGGGTCGCATCGCACCCAGCTGGAAGCCCAAGTTGCCCTGTGGAACCACCCTTTTCAGGGCTCCGTGTGCCAAGCAACACTGCTGTGGTCCAGCTGCTTGTAGGGCACATCGAGCAAACTCACTTCAGACTCGAAACCTGCTCCTCCTGGTGCCCGTCCTTCACCTGCTGGGGGAGGCACATGCACGTATTTCAGAGTGGAAACCGGTCTGACTTCTCTCCTGCATGGGCTGTGGGAGGTTGAGTGAAACCTTGTCTTGTTCTGCCCTCTTATGATGGCAGAGTGTTTCCAGCTGGTTTTGTGTGGTTTCTCCTCTCTGCAGCTCCGAGACAGGCTCTGAAAATAAAATACATGACAGCAACACAGAATTCAGGGTCTAAAGAACTGTATTTAATAGGATTGATTTCAAGGACTGAAATACAAGAATTTTTGTATCACTCAGTTTTTTCTTCTCCTTTTTCAAATTTTCTTTTTAAGGAAGTTTTGAATGTTTTGCAACTGTATGTTTACACCATAAAAACTGGGGTAAAACCCTTCCCCCTCATCCTATCCCTGCACTCCCTGCTCAAGAGCCCCTCCCCAGCTTTCCTGGAGCCCCTTTCAGTCCTGGGAGGCTGCTCTAAGCTCTCCCCACAGCCTTCTCTTCTCCCGGCTGGACAACCCCTGTCCTCATACAGGAGGTGCTCCAGCCCTTGGATCATCTCCATGGCCTCCTCTGGACTCACTCCAACAGCTCCAGGTCCTCCCTGTGCTCAGGACTCCAGACCTGGACACAGGGCTCCAGGTGGGGTTTCCCCAGAGCGGAGCAGAGGGGCAGAATCCCCTCCCTCCCTTCTGGACCCCTGCTCTGGATGCAGCCCAGGACACGGGGGGGTTTCTGGGCTCTGAGCGCACTTTGCTCCCGTGGAGCTTCTCCTCCCCCAGCACCCCAAGTCCTTCTCCTCCCGGCTCCTTCCAATCCATTCTCTGCTTAGCCTGGTTCTGTGCTTGGAATTGCCCCAACCCAGGAGCAGGACCTTGCACTTGGCCTTGTTGAACTTCATGAGATTTGGACAGGCCCCTCTCCAGGTCCCTCTGGATCCCATTCCTTCCCCTGGATACCATCCCTCCCTTCCAGTGTTGTCGACTGTGCTACACATTCTGATGCAGCATTAGATTTTTACCGGACTATCAAGAATGTGCTCCTCAAAATACGGTGCCAGTGTCCTCAGCGCTGTGCGAGCCCTCACGACAGACACAACCGACTCTTCTGGAGTTCATTCAGAAGGGCAAATGCAGATGAGAAGGCAAATCCACTTTCTTTTTTTTGGTCAGAATTTTGGAGCACTCATGCCCCAAAGCTACCACACACCAGACAATGCCGTACAGGCTCCTCCGTGCTGACGGATGAATAAGAGCTTTCAGGCATCACACACTGCCCTGCTTGTCCCCTGAAGTGGTGCGTTCTGGAAGCCAATGTCCCGGTTGGTGAGAGCAGAGGACACCAGACCGAGCGTTGTTTGTCTGTCAGATTAAAGAAAGTGGAATCATCCTTAGAATTGTCTGGTTCTGCACTTCCCATCACGCACTTCTACTGCATCCGACGCTGAATGATGAAGACACACAGAATCACAGGTTTAGGTTGGAAAAGACCTTTAATCTCATCGAGTCCAACCATAAACCTCACGCTGCCAACCCCATCCCATCCCTGGAGGTGTTCAAGGCCAGGCTGGATGGGGCTGTGAGCTCTCAGCTCCAGTGGGACGTGTCCCTACCCATGGCAGATGGTTGGAGCTGTATGGGCTTTGAGGTCCCTTCCAACCCAACCATTCCATTATTCTACGATTCTATGAAATTGTTACCTATTATTTGTAACTCCTGAACGCTGTAAAGGCAGAGGCTGTAGATGAAACCCTACGGAAACTCTATTTTACCACGTGAATTCTTAAATCACGAGGTCCTCGGGCACTGTCACAGACAGAAGCAAACACTGCGTGCTTTGCTGCGCTTCCATCCTGACCATGTCAACTTTAACAAAATGCAAGCAGCTAAAGCATCCGGAGCCTCCTAACCCCACTGTTTTAGGGCTATTTTGGCTGAGAGAGAGGAAAATTCCCACCAATCCCGGCCCCGCGATCGCTCCCGCGCCGCCAGCGCCCCCTAGCGGGGACCTGTTAAGGAACCACAGAACTCTGGAATCATGGAACGGTTTGGGTGGGAAGGGACCTCAAAGCCCATCCAGTTCCATGGGCAGGGACACCTCCCACTGCATCAGGGTGTTCAAACTCCTGCCCAACTCGGTATCGTCTGCAAACTCACTGAGTCCATAGACCAGGACCATTTTATTTTTGCTTTAATTTTCCCTTTATCCCACACTATCCGAGGTGTCCGATGTGTCACTCCCTGCTGGAGCACCTGGGTCCCCCTGCTTCAGCTCCTGGCGACAGCAGGACCAGGCACCATCGTTTCCAGGCATGAGAAAGGCTCCAGACAGAACAGGCACAGGGCAGGGACGCTGTGCTGAGCACATCGGGGTCAAATCACCCACGTACCTCCCACAATTCCAGAATAACCTGTCCCGGGACCTCACAGAGGCCGTTTGTACAGCTCGATTTTCATGGACAGAACCATTGATGCTTCAGTCAGGAGGAGCTGAGGAACTCTCACTGCTCCTCAGCCACCAATGTGATTATTTTATTTGAATTAACTTTGCTGTAGAAGGAAACACACATCAAACAAACCATTTTCATATTGCATTAATATAGGGAAAAGATCTCTTTTTTCCCAACACAAAACCAAATAAGAAGTCTGCAGTCACCTTTTTTCCTAGAACAGAATCCTTTTCCTCAGTGCCAAGAGTTTCCAACCTCCCTGTACGCTGCGGTTTTCTTTTGGTTTGTTGTAGCTGTACATTTATTTTTGGATTCTCCCTTGATTTTTGGCAGTCAAATCAGATGCACGAGGAAAGGGCTTCCTCTGTTATTTTGGGTGCTGGTTGTTTCTAATGAGACACTTGAAGTAGGAACTGAAGCACACTACGAGCTATAATTTTAAAGTTTGAACACCAGGAGAGCTTTGCCCAGAAGATAAAGCTGTGATTCCAGTGAAAAACCTCCCAATAGGAGCAGCACTGGACATTTTTCAGCCCCAGGCGGTGCTCTGCAGAACAAATTTTCTGCCATTCTGCTCAAAGCAGCTGCTGCCACCGAATTTTCCTGCTCTCACCCTGTGGATTTTGCCTCCCCAGGGCAGCTGCTCACCCTGCCTCTCCATTTGTGCCGGTCCTGTCGATCGATGGGCAACAAATGGAGAGCAGGAGTGCGTGTCCTTACAATCTGATCTCATCTTACCCAGGCTGCAGCCCCAAGCACAACTGAAGTGGCTCAGAATTGTTAGTAAAAACAATTTAAGAATTATTTTTATCTCATAACTTCTAAACTGATCTCATTCTGTCCCTCAGACATTTGTAGTGTTTATGATCAGTGAAACTGAGGGGTATTTTTTTAGTGCACAGCAGCAACTCTTGCCATTTACTGAGTGTGGCAGTTTTCATTTTGTTAATTCTCATTACTTCATAGTATTATGGAATGGTTCGAGTTGGAATATCCCTCCAGAGAAAGAGTGGTGAAGCAGTGGCAGAGGCTGCCCAGCGCATTGGTGAAGTTCCCATCCCTTTAAGGGGTTCAAAACTTATGTGGCCGTGGCTCTTGGGGATGTGGTTTAGTCATAGAATCATAAAACTGTTTGGTTGGAAGAGACCAGAGTCTACTACTAAATCATCCCTAAGCACCTCATCCATCTTTTAAACTCTCAGAGGTCCTTTCCAACCTCAATGATTCTGATAAAAGAAGTAGTTACTACTGCAAAAAATGGGATACTTTGATTTAAGCTCAAATAGAAATGCTTTTCTATAGAATTAGTTTTCTAAGTACCTTGTCTCATCTAAGTAACTATATTTTTTGAAAGTTAGAATGTCCCTGACACAATGTTTTCTTACAGCACGTTTTGTTTCAGTGTTTCTCCAGACACTGCTCTTTCAAAAATGAGAACATCTTAAGTATATCTGCTGAACAGATGTGTCTTTTTCTATAATCACCTTTGTTTTTAGTCTTTATCTAAAAATGCAAGGTCAGACAGAGAACTGGCTCCAATTAGCAGAGATTTGGCTGTTGTAGAGTTTATAGTAACATTAAAATTAGTCCTTGGAAAGTAACAGAATACGCATAAGATTTCTGGGAATATTTTTTTGAAAAGTGGGAAATAGATTGTTCCCTGCTCTTTTTGTGTTACGTGCAATTTATGGAAATCATTCCCTCATGCATCCAGTGCCAAAATAAAGGTTGTTTGCTTTCTAAAATTCCAAAACAAGCCTTATAGAATTTATTTGCCAGCATTATTTGGTATCCGAATCTGTGATTCTGCTTTTCACCACAGCTCACCCAACCTGAGAGGAAAATCCTCTCCTGTGGGTGAGGCGGGAGGCAGAAAGTGAGGCAGAGGGTGTTGCAGGGTGGAAATGGGGCAGTGAGAGGGAGCATACCTCCCTTTCCCTCTCCCCTGCCAGCACTGAGCTCTGCTGGCTCTGAGGGGCAAAGATGGCGCCAGGGGCCGCTGGGAACCATCGTCGGGGCGGGGCTGGGCGGGAAGGCGGGCGGTGGGCGGGAACTGCGGCAAATCCCAGCCAATCAGCGGCGGCGGCCCCTGGTGCTCGGGGCCGGGAGACCCCGTGGAGGAGCAGTTTCCCGCGCTTGGCCCCGCGCGCGCGTCCCCTTATGCGGGTGGGGGGGAAGGAGGAGGTGGATCCTGAGGCATCGCTGGCCCTGAGGAAGGAAAGGGAGGGGATGCAAGGCTGGAAGGGGGAGATAAGGGCCCCAGAGGGGCGAGAAACAGCAAAAAGGGGCAATAAAAGACAAAAGTTGCGAGGAGGAGCAGGAGGGAGGAAGCTGCCTGCCAGCAAGGCTTCCCCTCAGTGCGACAAAATGGAGGAGAGCAGAGCCCTTGGGATTCCTGTGCAGACAGGGCCGGTTTAGGCAGGCTTCCCTCTGCCTGGGCTGGAGACAGCACTCTGGGGCAGCTTTAGTCTTCACTTTCCTTTGCCTGGGCTGGAGACAGCAGTTTGGGGCGCTTTTAGAGAGTTTGGGGTGCATTTAGCCTTTGCTTCGCTCCGCCTGGGCTGGACACAGTAGTCTTGGGGTGCCTTTAGTAGTCTGGGGTTCCTTTAGGCTTCTGCTTCCCTCTGTCTGGGCTGGAGACAAAAGTCTGGGGCACTTTTACGCACTCCGGGTGCTTTTAGGCAGTTTGGGGCACTTGTAGCCTTCAGCTTCCCTCCATGCAGGCAGGGAGCAAGCGCGTACTGCAGAGCCCTGTGGAGCATCTTGCCTCTGGGAGCACGACAGATGGCTTCCATAGCAGCAGAGCAGTGTAGGAAAGCTGCTGCAGCGGCAGAGTTTTGTGGTAAATACCAGAAAGACTGCCAGGCTGGGACCCAGAGAGCAGTGGTTTATGGCAGGTCATGACAAGTCCCTTGCCTCCAACTGAATGAGCTCCAGGTTGTCAACCCCCATCTCAAGTTTTTCTTGATTTTGAAGACATGCCTACACAGACATGCACTAAATTCCCTCTCATTTGCCTTGCACGCACCAGAATGGAACAGTTTGGGTTTACCAAACATAAACACACCAGTATTGTACCAAAATGTAGACTGAACTGCTGTTAAGAACTGTCCTAAAGCTCAGCTTCCACATTTGGGTTCACTCCAGCAGGCGAATTGGTGCCATAGGATCGAGCAGACAGCACAGGGCTTCAGATGGAAAGGCAAACCCTCCCCACACTTAAAGAAACTCAAAAAACCACCTCTCATTTCTTAGCTAATTATGGATCCAGGAGATGAAAAGCCTGTTTAGTTGCTAGCTTTCTCAAGTGCACCCAGGGGATTTTTTTGCCAAGAATGCCGGACTAATCCCAAAAGAAAGACAATGCTTTGTCTGGGTTTTTAAAGCAGGGTTTTTTTTAAAGATGAACGAGGAGTCTTGCAGCTCAGGCTGCCAGACACACCGAGTCAGCATTTATGAAAGCCAGAACCAAGCTCTTGTATTTCATTTCTGTTTCTTCAGACTCAGCCAGACTTGCAGAGCTCAGCTGTGCTCAAATAGTATTGATTCATAAGGTACTTAAAAGCCCTGGCAACTCCACCTGCTCTGGAAGCTCTCTGAGGGACCCACCCAAACATCCCTGTGAGTTTTAGAATCAGAATCCCAGAATGGTTTGGGGTGGAAGGGACCTCAAAGCCCATCCAGTTCCACCCCCTGCCATGGGCAGGGACACCTCCCACTGGATCAGGGGGCTCAAAGCCCCATCCAACCTGGCCTTCAACACCTCCAGGGATGGGACAGCCACCACTGCTCTGGGCAGCCTGGGCCAGGGCCTCCCCACCCTCATCGTGAAGAATTTCTCCCTAAGATCTCATCTCAATCTCCCCTCTTGCAGCTCAAAACCCTTCCCCCTCATCCCATCCCTGCACTCCCTGATCCAGAGCCCCTCCCCAACTTTCCTGGAGCCCCTTTCAGTCCTGGGAGGCTGCTCTAAGGTCTCCCCAGAGCCTTCTCTTCTCCAGGCTGAACAACCCCAACTCTCCCAGCCTGTCCTGGTACAGGAGTGCTCCAGCCTCCTCTGGACTTGCTCCAACAAATCCATAATTGATTTTCCATAGCATCCCTCTTGACTTTGACAATGTTACCGGGATCCAGAGTACCATAAAAGCCCCAAAAAGATGTGTAATTCCACAAATTCACCAGTAACAAAAAGACAACAGAGGAAAGAACAATGACATCTGACTCAATTCCTTAAGAAACACCACATTCTCCACAGCCGAACAAACCAAAGTAATCCAATACAATAGTCTCAATTTATTTGAAATAATTCGGTTTGAAAACTTTTTAATTTAAAATTTACAGCACACGTGGGGAAGAAACAATGTTTTGTTACAACTAAAAATTATCAGAAGAGTGCTGCAGGGTTGTTTTCTTTAATTTAACACTGTCATGGCTTTATTCAAAACACAGTTGCACAAAATCAGTTACTCCAAAGTTTAAGGAAAGAGGTTGAGAAGGAACCAAAAACACACTATATACAGACTGCCATACAAAGAGCATTAAAATAGGACAAAACCTCTACAAAATATAAAACCCACCCTTACGTATTTGCATGAAAAGACCACCCACCAAGCAAAAAAGTTTCAAAAGTTCTCTTTTTGGAGGCTCTGTATTACTGGTTTTAAAAAATGTGGCGCTGTTTTACTTGCATGCCAAGCTGACGGATCTGGAAGTCTTACCAAGAGGGTCACGCCAAGAAGACAAAGCTACTCAGGAAGGCTCAGTTTTACTGATGTGCGACGCTGCGAGGTGTTTTGGGAAGTGTGAAGCCTGCCTGGCTATGGGGAGGGCTGCTGACCCCTTCCCAGTTTATCCTGCTCTGTCCAATGAGCTCACGCATCGTCAACGTTGGATGTGCTCATTGAAACAAGACCAGTATTCCAATAATTTTAATTCATCAAAATAGATTTTCTGTTCCATTTAAAACTAAGCTTAAATGCATCAGTAAAAGAGTTAGGGAAAACCCTGATATGAGGTACTTTAAAGTACACACGTATAAATAACAGGATTCAGTCATTTGCCAAGACTAAAAAAAAATAACGGAAGAGATGAGAAAACACACTTTTCTATCTCAAAGCTGAGCACAAAGCAACTGCCTGGAACACAGAGCCTCCACGACAAGACGGGATGTGCACTTACCTAAGGTTTCGATTCATTCTGTACTCATACACAACACAGGGTCGGATTGTGTTGTGGGTGCAGTTTCAACTCTGTTTTTCTAGCGTCCTTGCAGATATTCATTGGGAAACGCGAGCCCCATTCAGTCCATTCATTTCCAAGCACATTGCCCCCTGCCTGGATCCGTTCCGAAGCCTTTAACGTCCGGCTGTGCTTCGCAGCTACAGCACAAACTACCATTTAAGGCTCTATTTGGGGCAAAAAACCCACACAAAAGAAACCGGGCTTCGCAGAACTTCAACCCTGCACTCTCTAAACTTGATTTAAGAGTTGGATGTCATGTTTAAAGTCTGCGAGTGTGTGAAACGCTATTAAATCCTCATGTCCAGGACATCTCCCTCCTCCCCGCCCGCGGTGTCTCCCCCAGACTAACGGCAGCCATTGTCAGCCAGGACAGATACAAAAATAAGTCTCTTGAATAAAGCTGTGTGTGATATTTGGTTCAGTACCTACGTGAAACCATGGAAATTAAGTTTTCTATCAAGACTACGGTTTTAAATCCAAATCATGGCTGGGAGGAATGCTGTACGACTCGTTTCGCAGCGGCTCAAACGCAAAACATGAATTGGGGCAGAATTAAAGACCTGTTGGTCACATCAAGCTGAAAAAGAAAAGTTCACCTGCTGCGCCTGCCACCGACACCACGCGACGGAACAACTCTGCAGCCATTCGATATAAAAACCCTACCTATTAACTAGAATCGTACAGGAACTTGAATATTTTGCCTAAAACCAGGCTTAAAAAGTGACCTGTGAAGAAAGACTTAATTTACGTTCGTCTTTCTCCCTTTGATGATTCTAGAAAAGAAGGGGAGGTGCTTGGAAAAAATGTGCTTGAAAGAGTTACCCGTTAACTTCCGCATCAGGAATGCATAAATTTTATAGGCAAACACCTGACTGCTGCAGAATTCCCAAAACAATGATGCAAGAGCAGAGGGAGTGAAAGCTTAACACGGATTTCTAGCAAAATGATTTCAATTACAGGTTATTTGCTGTCGTTAATACTGGCACTGACTGTGTGCTCTGGGGAAAATAGGATTACAACCCTTTTGGTCTGCCAAGATGCATTCCTGAAGGTATCCAGTGAACACTCCAGCAAACACCAAACATCAGAACAGGCAGGGGGAAAAAAGATCTTCTGAAACCCACTCTGGCTTTGCAATGAAATGCACAAAATGGGCAGAAGACTTAAAAACTGAATAGCACAGGAGTCACCTTTTGAAAAACTGCAACGAGGGTGGGATCTGGCGGTCGATTTCAAACAGAATCCCTGGATCAACTCATACTACAGCCAATATCTCATTTCAGAGGCTGGAATTTGCCATACAGCATTTCTGAGTTCAGCTTTTTAGGTATAAAAACTTCAAAATCTTGAAGGAAACGCACAATATTAAACCCAACTGAGATGGGCGTTTTAACTCAGTGCTAACAATGACCAACACAGCAAGCGTGTACAAAATTAAAGAGCTCCAAATGAAAGTCTAGAGGGGAAAACTTGACAATGGCTTCAGTGATTATAGGGCTGGCAATTTTTCTACATAGAGGCTCACTACCAGGCTATTATATCTTATTTGGAATGATAAAAAGGGCAAGAATAGTAAAACCACACTTCTCCTATAAAAAGTTAACATATCTTCTGTAGGGACATCTATGGTACATGGAGACATACAGGTCTGCATAATCACTATTGCGTGTTCTGTCGCTGAAGAGTCTGGTCCTACTGCGTCTGTAACGCATTAATCATCCTCTTCCTCACCTTCATCTTCAGGGTCTCGTTTCCTCTTCTCCCCTCGAACGCCCTCTGCTAAGGAAGAAGGGAACACAGACATCTCGTTATGCTCTGCTCAGGCACTGCACACGTAACAGCGCTTTTAGACAAGGTAATTGCAGCAGATTGCTGTTTGTTCATAGTTATTGATCCCCCTGTAGCATCCACGTTGCTTATGGCTCTCAAAAACCAACCAGTTTACATCTCTCTGAATAATTCACACGGGCTGTATTAATCTAAGTTCAAGCTGAGCACGTGGTGTTCCATACAGGAATGACTGATATCGAGCAGATCCATAGAAAAGCATTTTCTATTCATATACTAAAATAGAAAGGACATTTTTCAACCTCCCCAACTTCACTTCCAGAAGTTGCACACACCCTGCCCAAACCCAGCAGCTCCTACAGACAGCGGGTGACTCCATTCCCTCTCTGGTGACAAACTGCATCTCACAAACATCGGAGAGCTTATTCTCAGAAACGGCCCTAATTCGGCCAGGGGACGCCGCGCTCTGGTGGTGAAACCCTGAAATGCAATTTTGCCAAATCTAAGAGATTGATTTCCCAGCAGGCATTTCCTGGCTCCCTGGCCATCCTGAGCACCCGCTCTGCTGTCTCCATAGACTCAAAGGCTGCGTTTCCAGAGGGGGAGGAATTAGGATTACTGAGTCTGGATGCAGGGCACATCCCCGAAAACGGCTCCGCTGAGCCAAGTGCAGGGATGAGAAGGGAAACCATCCTGGAGAGGAACCCTGGAGTTTGCCTACAGTTTACACAGACTTCAGGACTAAACAAAACCTTGCTGCTACAACTTTACATTCTGCAAAACACCAAAAGCAGGGTTTCAGCCTGCAAAAACACCACTTCCTCCACATCCCCTTGACACACGGCACCTCCTAAAGCCGCGTGAGCCACACACGGGCACTTTTTGGCAAATTTTTGCCTATGTCTCACATCTAAACAGTGATTTATGGAGTTAAGAAGCAACAACCATTGATAAAAAAACTATGTAGGAAAAAATACAATGAGGCTCCCCAGGGATGCCGTTGCAGGACACGGGGCTGGGTTTGCCCCCAGGAGCTGCCTCTGAAGTAGAAGGGTTTTACTGGAGAAGCCACTTTCAGCTTGGTAAAGGGAAAAGATCCAGTGGTTGCTGCTGCCAGTGGAGCCTCCAGGGCATTAAAACACAGGATTTCACATGTATGTAAAGAAGGGTACTCCTCCCCATACTGGGAAATCGGGATATCTGACTGCGTAGGAGATGCAGAACTTCTTGTTTTAGAAACTGATTCAACCAGAGACTCTGAAAACTGTTGTGTCTTCCTTATTTTTATTGTACAAGTGAGCAGACAAAAAAATATCAAATAGTACCCAGGTACTTCACTGCCTGTTTGAGCTCCTGCTTAAAACCATCCTAAAATGCTTCACACAGCTTCAGAAACAGACCCCCCCCCAAAGTGATGAATGCCATTAAAGTGCACATCCCAAACCCACAAAGGTAAAGAATTACAAACAATTGATTGTTTTAGTCACAACTTTTAACTTCAGAACTTACCTTCTTCCTCCTCATCACCTCCTTCTTCAACGTAGTCGTCGTCGTCATCTTCATCCTTTACAAAAATAGAGATGTTTTAAAATCAACCTTTATTTGGGTTTTGCTCAGGTGCTGATCCAAGTGGAAGCTCAGAACACCCCACTCTCTCTGTTTGGAGGACGCATTCCACATGGACTTGGTTGTCCCTGGACACCAGCACAAGGACAGACAGCCCACAACAAACAGACAGACAAACAGCTTCGGTTTTCCTTTTACCCACTGCCATTAAAGGACAAGGAGAGAGCAGCACAGCTCATATCTTAAAACAATTATTGTTTCTATGTCAAATTAATTCAGTTGTTGGGGTTTTTTAAAGCTGATAGCTGAAAAATGTAAACCAACTAACAATCAGTAGCACCCAAAAATTAAACAGTGGTGCAAGAACCCTGCCATCCTGGCACCACATCAGGCCTTGAGGATAAACTGAAGTTGTATTTTTATATTCATCTGCTTTATCAAACTTCACAGTAAGAAGCAAAGATGTGCAAACATCAGAGGGCCTGTCTGCATCTGCCCTTAAACACAGGAATTAAACCCACTCTGGATTAATTTATCACAATGAGATTGATAAATTATTCTGTTTGAGAAGACACGAGACTAGAAGTTCTTCAAATCCACCTTGGGTTTGTGGCACCACCACCAGAAGGGCCGTGGTTCTCAACTCCCAACACCTTCCCAGCTCCGTGTGGCAATTCCTACCCACCATAAACACACACTAACGACCTCACATAATTAATTTCCTGATATCCTTCCTAGTCACATACTGTTCATTTCACAGAGAACTATCCCTAAGGTCTTGGCTTCAACACAGAGCTGCTTATTTAGTTCTAGTTTCAGCAGCTGTGTAACAGCCATGGCCTCTTCAGAGCACCAAGGAGGATTCCCCCTCTGAAACCCCCACAGCTGTCAAAGGAGAGCACTACATAGAATAATGGAATGATCTGGGTTGGAAAAGACCTTAAAGTCCTTCCAGTTTCACCCCTCTGCCATGGGCAGGGACACCTCCCACTGGATCAGGAGGCTCAAAGCCCCATCCAACATGGCCTTGAACACCTTGAATCTGACCTTGAACACATCAGGACTCCTGGCTTTTACTTCTATCCAATATCCATCTGAGCATGATCTGTTCCTATCTACAAGAATCTGTTCACAACCTTGTAAAAACGTGTGTTTTCCTACCCTTTCACTCCTCCAGTCGCTTTCTGGCACTGTACTCCTCAGAAGATCCTGTGGGCTATTCCTCACACCACCACTAAAACCATTTCCAAGTGAGCGCATGGTAAAACCCCAGCATTTATTACAGCAAAGCCAGACTCTTCCTTTGTTTCATTCTACTTCAAGCTCTGGTAACTTATTGCTATTTCATTCTTTTCTCTCAAGACAGAGCTATTTTGTTTGGTTTTCCAAAAGAAATTAATTTATTCTCCTCAATATGCACTCCTGTTGTGTTTAATTGTTAGTTGAGCCAACACTCTGTGCTACAGCAACGCTCTCTCCAAAACACCTCATTGAACCCACCCTGCACCGACAACCCTGGGTCTGTGCGCGTGAATTAACACTGCATTCCACTCGCCAGGACTTCCAAACCTTACCTGGATCTCCTCTTTCATCAGGTACGACAGACCAACTTCCTCCTCCTCTTCGCCTTCCCCCAAGTCGGAGCCTCCATCATCTTCATCATCTTCTTCCTCATATTCTCCTGGAGGACCGGCTTCATCCTTATCTTCATCGTCGTCATCTTCATCACCTTCTGAAATGAAAGAAAACTATGTTCCATTAACTCCTTTTCAGGCAGGTTTGGACACACCTTTGTAACCTTTTTTCTAGAAGGGTTTGGGGTTTTTCTTTTGGTTTTAAAATGCAGGGGAAGGGAGGTTCCTGCACAGAATCAAACCCTGAAATATATAAAGGCAAACCCAGCCGAACACACTGCATTTATCTCTTATTTAATCACTCGCTAGCAACTATGAAACACCTACAGTTCCAGAGAGATGAGCTCTCATTTCATTTCCACCTCATCACTTTCACAGCCTCAGTTAAGCAAATTACAAGAAATAACACCAAAATTCATTTTTGAGTGAATAACCTATTAATCTATTTTCAAATATTGGGTTTATTTTCCCATCCCAGGTATCACTGGCTTTCACTGAGCTCTTTTAAACACCGGCATCCAGACTCTGATGCGTCTGAGGACTCGTCACAGCCCAGACCTGGCCATGCAGTGGCAGCCACTCCCAGCCCAGGATGTAAGGAAAAAGGAAAACCCTGAGAAACCTCCATCAAACAGACACAGCCCAAATCCTGCCAGTTAATTGCATGGATAATTAGACCACGGATGTGTGGAAGATGCAGCAGCAGCCCTTCGTAGCCACTAACAGTGCCCAAACACACACCGGATGTTCTTTTCTGAGCACCTTTGACTCGACACTCACCCATCAAGCCAAGAGCACTTCAAGCAGAGCTCACATACTGCTGCAATCACAGCAACATTGAATTTGTTCCTACAGGCTCCCTCTGCAGCCAAGTACCAACAGAAAGAGGCAGGAACAGCCTCATTAGTGACTGTGACCGAGGGCAGATCAAAAGGAACTTGGTTTGCACTTGAGCATTGGGCTGAAACCATTATAAAAATAGCAAAATGATCATTTTTCATACAAAATAATGTGTTTGTTGCCTTGTTTTGCATCATTCAGCACTGCCAAAGCGCTGTACGACTGACAACAACTTAGTTTGACAATATTTGTATTTTGTAACGATATCTTCAGCCAAATTTCCTTAAACTCAGATGGTTTCCGCAAGAACACTCAGAGCTGGTGACAGGAGTTTCCTCCCTGTATCACGATGTGTTAATCCACACAAGTTACAGAAGTCTGCCTTCAAACACAAGAGCACAGCACGGTGCTGGTGCTTTCCAGGAGCCACATTCACACCTTCCTCACAGCACATCACTTCTACCCACGGTTTATTTGGCAAGTTACCCTCATCATCGTCATCCTCCGAGTCCGGCGCCTCGTTATCTTCCTGATCAAACCCATCCAGGTACGTGATTTGCTGAAGCAGCTCAAAAATGCTGTCTCTGTAGTCCTCGAGGTTTGTGATCTCACAGTTGAACAGGTCCAGGCTCTTCAAGTTTTTAAGATTTTGCTGAAAAGAAACGAAATGGTGGGGTTTTTTTCCCCCTTCTTGACACAACTGCGGTGCTTCAGGCTAAAGTGCAGTCATAGCCTGCATACATTAAGCACACAGCAAGCCACAGGATTTACTGTATCCCCATCCCTTCTTTAGAGTATCTTCCTCCCCATTAAATACCAGTTTCAGTTCAAAACATTGTTTGCAGCAGTGAGAACTCCTAATGGAAGCACTTAGAATCATAGATTAATGGCTTGGAAGGGACCTCAAAGCCCACCCAGTTCCACCCCCTGCCATGGGAAGGGACACCTCCCACTGGGTCAGGGGGCTCCAAGCCCCATCCAACCTGGCCTTCAACACCTCCAGGGATGGGGCAGCCACCACTGCTCTGGGCAACCTGGGCCAGGGCCTCCCCACTCTCACAGCAAGATACTTCTCCCTCACATCTCACCTCAATCCCTCCTCATCCTATCCCTGCACTCCCTGATCCAGATCCCCTCCCCAGCTTTCCTGGAGCCCCTTTCAGTCCTGGGAGGCTGCTTTAAGGTCTCCCCAGAGCCTTCTCTTTCCAGGCTGAACAATCCCAACTCTCTCAGCCTGTCCTCATACAAGGGGTGCTCCAGCCCTCGGATCACCTCCATGGCCTCCTCTGGACTGTCTGGTTCTCCTTGCACAACCTGTTTGTGTTCAGGGAATCCTGGGGCAAAACTCAGCAACTCTGTACACACAAGGTATAAGCCACTTGCAAGCCTCTGAGATCCAAATAGAAACGATTCTCCTATCAAGCACTGGAACTGCTTTACTCTGTCTACTCACGGCTGGGTTAAAGCCCCACTAAAGCAGGTGAAGGATCTTTTTGAGCAGCTTTAACAATACATATTCTAAATCCAAGCCCTAAAACCACCCTCAGGTAGAGAAACGGGTACGCAGAACCCACAGCAACAGGGACTGGAGCTCCCTCCTGGGTTTCAGTGTCCTGCTCCCACTGCTTTCCAGGTTTGCTCCTACCTGGCCACCTCACACACACATCCTGATCACCTCACGGTTTAATGAGAGCTTAAGGCAGCTGCTTACTAGGCAGCTGCTTATTAGACAAACCATACCTTAACGAGTGAACACAAGAGGATTAGGGAGACATCACCGGCTGCTTCTCTTTCAAAGGCAGAACAGAAGCTCAGGAAGTCTCTCTTTCCACACATCCCACTTCTAACAGAGGGACTCTTACAGTAGGACTTTCTAATAACCATGGCCCTGAGCTAATCAAGCCAGGATCAGCCAGAATCAGACCTCAGCCATCAGAGGACCCATGGCACCTGAGCAGGCAAGGGAAAATAAATATAGAGAACACATGACAGGGAAGAAAAGAAATTAATCTCATGTGCCTTGCGGCTGCGCTGAAAATGGGAGCACCTCTGCTATGAGGACAGGCTGAGAGAGCTGGGGTTGTTATGAGGACAGGGTGAGAGAGTGCGGGGATAGGACAAGGGGAAGGGTTTTGAGCTGAAAGAGGGGAGATTGAGATGAGATCTTGGGGAGAAATGTTTTGCTGTGAGGGTGGGGAGGCCCTGGCCCAGGTTGCCCAGGGAAGCTGTGGCTGCCCCATCCCTGGAGGTGTTGAAGGGCAGGTTGGATGGGGCTTGGAGCCCCCTGATCCAGTGGGAGGTGTCCCTGCCCATGGAACTAGATGGGCTGTGAGGTCCCTTCCATTCCAACCCATTCTATTCTATAAGGAGCCTGAACATCTCATGCTCCACCCGGTTCTTGCTGCTTTCTTGCAGTTCACCAGTTTAAAGCCTCTCTTTGCTGCTGTGCTTGGCAAAAATGCTCGTGTGCAGCCCTTACAGCCACGTGTTTTGCACAAAACCCTGAATTCATTTATTAGATTGACCATTCCCATTGCCCCCCTCGCTTTGTACTTACAAGAGCTTCCACAGTGCCAAGATCTTTGATTTTGTTACCACTTAGGTTTAGATATGTGAGATTCGGACACCGCTCTGCAAGGACCTCCAGGCCTCCTGAAATGATGTTGTCACTCAACTCCAACTGCCACACAGAAAATATTTAAGTTAATCACTCAGACTTTCACCATAAAATTCATTTTTAACCATTCTCCCTGAACAGTTTAATCGCAGTGCTTTTTGAGGAGCCCCACAAGTCAACAGTTGTGTTAACGCTTTGGCTGTCAGAGTTCCTTGAATTTTCCTTTGAGAACTATAAAGTACTCCTTAAAATCTCGAGGGTGTGGATACCTAAACTTTAAATTAGCAGAATATATAACGTTGGAATTCACCGCAAGCCTTTATTCCCCCAGCAACGCTTCATCTTCAGGGTGAACCAAAGGCCTCCCACCAACCAGCAGTGCTCTGCAAGGCACAGTTGACCTTCACGGTTCTAACAGACCAGCAATCCCTGTCCTGAGATTCGCTGGCCAAGCCCAATTTGGCCATAAGTACCTGGAGATCATAGCATCATGGAATGGTTTGGATTGGAAGGGACCACGAAGGTGATCCTGTCCAACCCCCCTGCAGTGAGCAGGGACATCTCCAGCCAGATCAAGATGCTTAAAGCCCCATCCAACCTGACCTTGAATGTTTCCAGGGATGGGGCATCTACATCCTCTGGGCAACCTCCCCACCCTCACAGAAAAACAGTTCTATCTAATACCTAGTCTAAACCTAAACCAAATCAAAACCCGTTTCAGATCTCCTCACGAAGCACTGACATACCTTTCGGAGCTTACTCAACGTGGGAAGCTTGGCCAGCGACGTCAGCTCCACGTTGGCCATGCTAAGAAACTTGAGCTCTTTAAAGGAGTCATTCAGGCCTTCGATCTCGCCGTTGCTGGACCGGCAGTTATCGAGCACCAACTCCGTCACCTTCAAACAGGACAGCAAGTCACCCGTCAGTTTAAGAAGCATCAAAACCCACACGCATCATCCCAGCCACAACTTGGAGACTCTTAAATCTCTGCTGCTTCGGCCTTTGGTTTAGATTTAGACCAGGTGTGTGGTCTGAAATCACCAACATCAAAAGAAAAAGCAGGCAACAGCATCCTAAACTCTGCCAAAACGTGCGATCCAACCCCAAACTCCGCTGACAAAACACTTCCCACAGCGCCATCGTAGCCAGGGTGGAACCTGCCCATGTGTATGAGCATAATTTGTTTCTAAAGTAATTTAATTATGCACATTCGAACCTACAAACCCACTCCATTTCCTGGATCCTAAAACTCAGCTCTGGATTATTTCAGCAGTGAGTTGCACACGTTAATTAAGCCCAATTAAGTAACTTCTTCATGCCGAAGCCACTAAAACAACTTGATAAGTGATATAGGTTCATTCCTGCACCCCAAACCCAGCTCTGTATTATTTCAGCAGTGAGTTCCACAAGTTAATTAAGACAAATTAAGGAATTTTCTCATGCCAAAGCCAGTAAAACAACTCAATTATTGATACAGGTCGCGTACACCGCAGAGTGGGAACAAGGAGCGAGACACTGCTCGTTAGGAAGGACACTAACGAGGTGACTCTTCCGTTCCCCCCATCCCACGGCTCCCGAGCGCAGCAGCGACTCCGACAGCAGAGTTTGCCAGCGCCAAGCCAACCCTCGCCATTGTTTCTGATGGAAAACTAACGCATCGCTCCAGAGCACGATGAAGTTTTGCAGCACGTGGCTGCGGAGAGCGGCCCTGGGCAGCTCCGGGCGAGGAGACGGGGGCAAATCCACAGGGTAAGGCACTTATAACCCCAAATCCCACCAGCCAGAGCAGCCTCGCGGCGATTCCGGGGGAGCTGAGCTTTGCTCTGCTTCCTTGAACCCACCAGGATGCAGAATTTAGAGGGGATCCAGGGAGATGAGGCGGTGTCCAAAAGGGGAACTGGAAACGGGGACCAGGAAGGGGGCCTGGGATGCGTGTGCAGCCTTGTAGCACATGTGAACAACCAAATTCCCAGCTTTTTGGCTGGTTTTTTGCATCTTTCCCAAGAAGCGGGAAGTTGGCAGCGGGAGGCACAGAGGGACCCCACTCTCATTACCCGAGGGCATGGGGGAACCCAATTCTCTTCACCGTTGCTCCCCAAAATCGTATTTTATAAAAAATTTAAAAAGCCACTAAAAAATTGCCCAAAATAAGGGCTGGGCTGCCCACAACCAGTTCGGGTTACTCACAAATCAGAGGTGGCCGGTGAATGCGGGTTAACGGCAGGACCTGGCCCACAGCCCCCAACCCCACTTCTCATGGTTGGAGGGATCCCAGGGTAGGGGCCCACGCGGGTACCGGTGCCCTGGGACTGCAGCGGGGTTGGGGGACCGCGGGTACCGATGCCCCGCAATCCCCGGCCTCACTTCACGGGGTGTTAAATCCCTAAGTGGGGGGGTCGCGGGTCCACGGGGTGCGGGGGGAGTCCCGGGCTGAGGGTTCTCGGGTCCCAGTGCCCCAGGGCCTCCGCGATTGAGACGGAGGTCCCGGGGCTGAGGGGTCCGCGGGTACCGGTGTCCCGCAGCCCCCAACCCTGCTTCATGGGGTTGGGGGGGTCCCCGAGTCCCGGTGACCGGACCCGCCCGCCCCGCGGGCCGCGGCCCCGGCGATGACCCAGATTCGCGGCCCCGCGGGGCGCGGCCGCCCCGAGGCCGCTGTGGCCGCCCCGTGCCCGGTACCGAGAGAGCCTCCCGCCCACGGTTGTTCCCCACCCCCGCCCAACCTTCTCCGGTGCGCGGTTCCTCAGCTCCAGGTTGATGCGCTTCTTCATCTCCATCGCCACCCCCTCCCGCGGGCTCCGCGCTGGCGAGGGAGGGCTGGCGGGCGGCCGGAAGCCACGGGGGCGCTGCTGCTGCCGCCGCTACCGGGACGGAAGGAGGAAGGGAAGTGCGCTCGGGAGGCGAAGGCCGCGGGCAGCCGCCCCGCTCCGCACGGCCCCGTCAATGGCCGCTCTCTCCCCGCGCCTCCATGACACGGCGCATGGCGCCCCCCCGCCGGCGCCGGACCGGGGCGGGGCTTCCTCCCAGCGCCGCTCGTTCATTGGCTGCGACCCTCGCTGGCCTCGCTGCTCATTGGCTGCATCGCCACGCTCATTCATTGGCCGCGCAGCTCATTGGCCGCGCCGCGCCGCCTATTCATTGGCTGCTCATTCATTGGCCACGACGCTCATTGGTCGC